>VVIT01000012.1:0-526990 GCA_009806525.1 Sanghuangporus sanghuang | reverse complement strand
TTCGTACTATTGTAGCTTGGAGAGTAGAGTAGTAAAGGTTTAGATGTACTAATAATAAGCGAGCTAAGGGCTCAAGCTTGAATTACTAGTAGAGCAGAGTTTCAATCAAAGGGGTACAGTTATGATTGAGAGTACAAAATAATTTTGCTGAGGGACAATGCCCCGCTCAGCTGGCACTTATATAGACTTTCTACTATTCACTACTTGCTACCTACTGCTACTGGAACCGCCTCACCATTGGACAGGACAGTATGTTTCAGCGTGAGTTGCTACCCACCTGTGTCGACATCAAGTCCTAGCACCGAGTTGCTACTGCCCTTGTGTCGACATAAAATAAAGTGACATCACCTGTGTCCACTCCGAATATGTTACGAAAATCGTGGTTAGCTAATGCGGAATAGTATCAGACAAGTTATACACCATATTATGCAACCGAATCCAGCTTATGAGCAAGGGCTTCAAAGCTATCGACCTGGAGATGATACAGGTCCATTACTACAGCCAGTACCTAATGAGGTAGCTGCGAACAACGAAGTCGAATCGAGTGAGAGTGATGATTCAGTAGGCATACGGTCAACTATGGCTAGGATGCATATTGGACATACTCCTCCTCCACGAATACGAGGCCTAGGAACGATGGAGAGCAGTAATGTCGCGAGGTATACCGAACTCCTGCAGAAAAGACGTTATCGACGAGGTGCAACCAGACGTCTAGTTCACGAGAGTCTGGTGTGCAGTAATTGCTACTTAGCATACCAACGCAGCTGGGTTCTTTCGGAATGGCTCCTCAAGAATTTCGTGGAACTGGTTGGTGGTGAAGGAGGCAGCCGATGTCAAGATTCGGCACAGGCCTGGGCCTTCGGAAACAACAGAAGACCAACCATTGCCGAACCGCGGAATGAGCGCATACGATCACGAAGTAACCATATGGCTCAGCGATAGGGATATGTATGCAATAAGGTCTGCATGAGAGCTTGGATCAATCAGCATCGTCACCAGACCTTATGCCCTTACGTCGCAGTGGAAGTCGATTGGCCGGTATACTTGATACCGCCCTCGGACATAATCGAACTCTCGGAAGAAGCAATCGAAGGATTCCTAAAGGCTTGGCGAACATCAGATACAGGGGTTATTACAGTTGACGAATGGCGTGGACCTCGACACATCGGTCAGCGATTCAGGTTAACGACGGGCACTGGACTACAGCTATCGGACATTGCAATAGCGGCGAGGCACATTAGGCTAGAAGCCTATTTTACACAGCCGCCGAGATTAACCTCAGAAGATCGGCAAGCGTTGCCGGTTGCGAATTCCGAGATCACGGCCAGCCCCATGATCACCGATTAGCGGCAGAAGCTCGGCCGAGATAACGGAGCAGCCTGGAAGCATGTGCTCGGCAAACCAAGGAAGGATCAGTGGGAAGATCGGCGGAAAGGATTACATGTGATAAGCGATGGGATCGGAAGAAGCACGGAAGAAGCTTCGGAGCAACGGAGGTTAGAAGGAAGCCTACCTAATAGGGAAGGAAGTATTCGGAGTGGACACAGGTGATGTCACTTTATTTTATGTCGACACAAGGGCGGTAGCAACTCGGTGCTAGGACTTGGTGTCGACATAGGTGGGTAGCAACTCACGCTGAAACATACTGTCCTGTCCAATGGTAAGGTGGTTCCAGTAGCAGTAGGTAGCAAGTAGTGAATAGTAGAAAGTCTATATAAGTGCCAGCTGAGCGGGGCATTGTCCCTCAGCAAAATTATTTTGTACTCTCAATCATAACTGTACCCCTTTGATTGAAACTCTGCTCTACTAGTAATTCAAGCTTGAGCCCTTAGCTCGCTTATTATTAGTACATCTAAACCTTTACTACTCTACTCTCCAAGCTACAATAGTACGAAAGGAGGAAGCAGGGACTTGTTCCGGTACGCTCGGACTAGCCACTTCGTCCGAGAATACCGATCCTAACATTATAATTTTGCTCCAATCCTGGGATAATCAATCTTGCTGTTTCGTAGTGCTATACCCACTATCGATCAGTAAGTATTGCTCTGCCCCGGGAGGGTTTCTTCTGTGCCTGACACAAAACTGTGCTGATAAGACGATAAGCGTATCGCTTACAGCTCGAACAGGCTTACACACTCCATCGGAGTTTTGTTAGAGCACTTCGCACATTCGAAGGAGAAGTTAAATCGGCATTTCGCACGATAAACTTCTATCGAGGTAAGAAGCGCTCAAACACCCCTATTTTAGAACCCTACCGGTCGGTTATACTATCCGCCCTGGAGATTCAATTCGCCGCCGAGAAACACGAGAGGACAGGAAGAAAGGTCCTGCTCAAACACCTAGATCGCCTACTGAAGGGAACACGCCTCAATTGGGAAGTACTCCGAGGCCCAACTCCAGTAGAGCAAGAACTCCTCACCTGTTCCCAACAATATAAAGCGTTCGAATACACCCTACTCGAACACTCACACTTCCTACACCAAGTACTCGCTCAAGTCTACCAAGGTAACTACGCTCTAGCAAAGACACTATGCCATCGATGGAACTGTGGCAAGCTGGTTGGACTTGTTTCTGGTTTACACTTTACGTCATCTGGTTTTCTTCCCTGGTATTCGTCATTGCTCAACGACTCCGACATCGAGAAGTTATTCTTCCAGGCCTTGAACAGCTACGGACATGGGTGGAACGGCAAATCAGCGAAGCAGGCTCCCCATTCTATCAAGGCGCTTGGAGAATACTACAAGAAGTGCGACAATGATTGGCGCTATCTCAATCCCTGATCTGGAGAGCGTTTGGAATCCACTCTGGCTGACCTCCGAGACCGACTCGACGCTTTTTCACCGACGCTTGGACGGAGTGGTCGGTCCATACGGGCATACCAACAAAATTGTGTCCGGGCTACGACAGGCCGTCCTCGCACTTGATCTCCGACTTGGAAGCGTTGATAGGTCCCTCCGAACTCTCACAGCTACTGTCGCTCGACTATACGACATGGGCTCCGACTTCTCGGAGAACTTAACGGTCGAGGGGCAGACGGTTGGGAACTACCTGGCGCACATCCTGGATCACATCAGAGATCAGGTTGTCGAATCGTTTCGTCAGGACTTCCATGCGACCATGGGAAGCTTGGATACGAGGCTCAACTTCGCTCTGGGAATGCTGCAAGGACGTCTCACTCACCACATCAACATCACCAGCCAGGGCAGTCAATCAGCCCTTTCTCAACAGCTGGCTGAAAGTCAACGTGAGATCCTCCGGCTCTGTGGTGCAGACTTCCTACATGTCTACACCCAACTCGGTCACCTGGTCGAACAAGCTGAGGCCGTCCGAGCTCGGATCAGCAATCCAGAAGAAGAGGTCGCCGCTCAGTACTCACTCACGGAAGGAATTCGTCGAGTCCAGCAGACGATCAGGATGAGACAAGACTACACGACTTTACGAGCAAGGAGGAGAGGGATACGTCTTAGTCCCGACTCTCCACTCCAAGGTCGCGGCAACCCCCTGGTCAATCGTCGCTGGAGCGCCGAGACGGACTCTGAGCCGGAGCAGATACCAAGGCTGGACTTCTTCCGTGAATCGAGCGAAAGTGCGCAGAGGGAAGACTGAGGCTGTAGACGGAGCACGCGCCCTAATACCGGAAACCACCGAGGTACTAGGGCTGACGATCAATGAAGTTGCCAGGACCAACCCGACGCTCATCCGAAGGACGAGGGAAAGCATCGAGAGGCTTATGAGCGCTCGGGCAGAGGTAGACACTAGCAGCCCGAGGGATCCTGGAAAGGTTACGATCCCTGGAGCCAGCAGTGGAAGTAGAAGAACAGCGAGAGGAAGAGGAAGTCCGCCGAAGCGTCGAACCCGAAGAAGAAGAACAGGACCTCCCGGACTACGTTTCCACCGACACCCAGCCCTCGAACCTGGATCAGCAAGCGGAAGCGTTGCTGAGAGAGGTAATTCCCGAAGAGCCTCAACAACCATGGCCTCAGGGGAATGGCTGGGAGAATCCACCACCCGGTCAACAAGAAGATATACCGGAGCTGATGTGGAACGAGGCTGGAGAACTGGTCGAAGCACGCCCCCAACGGCTTGGGGTTAACGGCTTCTACATCGAAAGGAACGAGCTCCAGCACCCCCACTGAAAACTCGCCGCCAGGATCACCTACTCCGAGTGCCGAAGTCATTCAGGAGAGAGAAGATAGGCTCCAGGCGTCGAGTGAGTACTCCCCTGATTCAGACTATATGTATGATCCTATCCTGCGCTCTAGTAGCTGCCCTCCACGGCCTGCCCCTACAGTGGTTGTAGGTCAGCCAATCCAGGGGGTAGTAAACATGGTGCAGATAGTCTGGGTGCAGACTCACGATGTAGGCGTGCAGACCGAGGATGTCAGTGAAGGCACCTCGACGGAAGACTTCTTCGATGCGACCGATGACTGGGAAAGCGAGGAGGAGAGCGAGGAACACGAAAGCGGCGAAGAGCGAATTGAAACTCGGGAATAAAGGAGATAGGCCTTGGTTGAGAGCTGGGAGCTTGCCAAGAGGAAGGAAGACGCCCAAGAACCGATCGGAAAGGAAGGGTAAGGTAGCTAGTTAAAAGGCAGGAGGTGGCACTCGCTGGATAACATAGTTACTTTTACCATGTATTATTTATGCGCTGAATTTCAGTGATACTCATGAAAATGTTGGTTGAATTCGTCTAGGTCAACATGTCGAGTAAAGACATTATGAAGTATCCCTTGTTTAAGGGAAACCCTTATGAGTCACTTGAGAACTTTCAGAACCAAATGATCAGTCGGTTGAATGAGAAACATCCTGACAACCCAGAAAAGCGGGTCAAGATCATTTTGGAGTGTCTGCGAGGTCAAGCTCAGACTTGGGTGAACGGCAAATGGGCTGTGAACAGAAATCGGCTAGTCTCCACTGGACATCATGACGACCATGGCAATTGGGTACTTGATCTTGAAGGGTGGATGGGACAGCGAACACGACCTATGGAACGAATTAGCGCTCAACCACAACGGCATTTTCGGGCTAGAAGAAGAAGCCGAGCGAAACATCAGGACGATTTATCAGGAACGGGCGCGGGTGAAGCAGTATAACAGGGCCTTTAACGACATCAGGATGAGACTACCGAAGCATTACGACCATCAAGCACTGATTTATGAGTACAAGAGGGGACTCAATCAGACCATCCTAAAGGCGCTCCTCACGAATACAGACCACCCCAAGTGGGACCTGACCCAGTGGCAAGAGAATGCTAGCAATCTGGAGGCCAGTCTTATAGCTGCCAAGGTAATAGGCAGTAACAGGAAGTACACCCCCATGTTTAAAGATGGGCAAGCGGTATCGTACACGCCAGTGCCCCCAGAAGCTCGTCGTCCAGCTGAGTTTCTGGGTGAGCCTATGGACATCGACATGTCTAGGCGCTTTACTGGGGGTTCCCGAGGTGAAAATTCCGGGGCTTGCTGGGCGTGCGGCAAAACAGGTCACTTTGCACGGGACTGCAACAATGTAGGGCGAGATACACAGGGAAGCCGTGGACACCGTACCAACTACAAGAGACGGGTGCAAAGGAAACGATCTGGGAAGACTGGCCGCTTCCTAAAACGCCGGGAAGTTGGGATTAGCAGCGATTCTGAAATGGAGGAACTATTGGACAAGCGAACGAAGTTACCAAGGCATAAGGAACGGGCTTTGATTTCCCTCGAGGAGGATTCCGAGGAGGATTTTTGAAGGGCCACCAGTCGACATCGGACACTGCCAAGGGCTCAGCGGATACACAGGAAATAAAGCGCCGATGGACTATTGCTCGACCTAACTCCAACCATCCTACTATACCAATTGACGTCATTCAGGGGCAGAAAAAGGTTAATCTCTCGGCTATGATTGACTCCGGATCTGCGATCACTACTATTAGTCCCACGGTGGTACAGAGCCTAGGACTAAGAACGGTGCCTGCAGAAGGTAATTATACCATCCGGAATGCCGATGGATCGATTAATCATGGAGGATGGACGCGGAACGTTAGAGCAATAGTGGACACAGGGATTACACGAGGTTTAATGGACATCGCCGTGGTCGACACTCACGAAGACAAGTTTCTAATAGGGAACGATTGGCTTGAACAGCATAAGCCAACCATCGACTGGACAAGAGGAACTCTCCGGAAGGCGGCAAAGAGATTGCGTTCAAAGGTATGGCACGACTGCGTACCATACAACTAGTCCTAGCCCCCAGGAAACTCCGGAAGCGCAGACGATGGCGAAGAATTCCCCAGTACATCCCACCAGAATGGGATGCGGACGACGAGAGAGAAGAAGAATGGGAAACTAGGGTCTACTACCACAGCGATGCGGATTCAGGACAGAGTACCGAGAAGGAGGAAGAAGTCGAAACTGAGGAACCAGCGATCTTACCACCAGAAGAGGATAATACACGAGGCAGCACACGAATCGAGCCCCCAGTCAGGTTTCCGGCAGTAATGTATGAACCACCAAAGCCACCCACACTTTACTTTATCAAGCAACAAGGAACATGGAAGTTCTTTCAGTTGGGAAACAAATACCGACTAACAAAGGATCACCACCAATGGTATGACTACAACACATTGGAGGAGGCCGACGCTGCGGAATACGAAGCCATGATGAGGGACATCACCAATGGGGCTGATGCAACAGCGCTCCAGGACGAATACGGCAGCCTGTATGCGAGTCATCTGCAAGTTCTGCAGATTCAAGAGCATGCCTCGAGCGTACCTTCGCCCACCTTTGCCGATGCACTAGCAAGTGTGCAAGCAGAAATACAAGGGCAAATGTCTGTCGATGCCGAGGGATCAGATGTCACTAGGAGAAAGAAGCCTAGTGTGCCGCCGAAGGTAGGGAAGCCGGGGCATTACAGTCCTGATCCGCTCAGGGTACGAAGACAGAAGAGTGGAGGAAGTGGTAATGAATCGAACCCTGTAATAAGGAGTATTAGGGTGGAGTGGACTCCTCCATCCGTGCACGAGGGCAATAATGACTCAGCTCTGGCAGTGCAAAAGCAGTCGGTCAGTTTCACCACACGAAACGGAAGTGCAAGCAGGAGCACTTCGGGTCGGGAGCACCTGGGAACTAATGCCCAGCAGCGTACTAGGTTCGGCCACCTAGCGAGATCTCCTCCTACGATAGACCGAGGAGTAACTAGACATGAGACGCCGTTCAAGGGTAGGCTAGTGTCTAGGAAAGTGGTCCACCCCAAAGGGAGGGTAGTCCCCACGAACAAGCACAGGGCCGAAGTCAGTACGCCGCAATCATCAAGTAGGCTGGCTTTGGGAGCTCAAGTGCGCCCGCGAAGACCACGGTCAGGAGACCAAATGCAGGGCCCTGCTCCGACAGGGAAAACAAACGGTAACGGTAACGGGTTCATTTCGAATTACGCCGCGATGGAGCAGGGGCTCTCGCAGGGGCGGAAGGGGCGCCGATGGCGCACGCCTGTTGACTCGGTTATGCGGCCGCCCAAAGTGGAAGGAAAAGCGCTAGAGAGAAGAGCTGGATCCGAGACGGAGTTCAAGGGTACCCTAGGATCGCACAAGCCCGCTATCTGGAGATATGCGGAGGACGCCTCTCGAAGTGGAAGGCTACCCAGGCCTCCACCCTATATCCGTCGTATGCAATACAGACGTGATCGACAGGTCGCAGCTAGGAGAGAACACCTTCTCAAGTACAACAGCATAGCTCAAAAATATGCCCAAGAGAAGGCTCTCGATGAAAGGCTGGCAGACCCAGCAGGTAACAAATCTCTGGATGAAATTCTTCCGAAGCAAATCTGGGAGTTCCGGGACCGGTTCGATAAGGACGCCGCCAAAAGGCTACCTAACTCGAGCCAATGGGACATGAAGATCGAGCTCCTACCAGGAGCAGAACTCCCGAAACCTGGACCAGTATACCCACTCGCTCCTGCTGAAAAGCGAGCGGTCGAAGAATGGATTCGCGACGATCTGAAGAAGGGATGGATTCGTGTTGTAGGAAATCAGGTACCAGCCGAGGAAAAGGCAAACACTTGCGCTCCAGTATTCGTCATAGCCAAGAAGACGCTAGGTAAAGACGGCAAGCCGGAATATCGCATAGTAATCGACTATAGAGGTCTGAATGCGGTGGTCATCCCTGACCACCAACCGATGCCTCTATTACATATGCTTCCGGACGATCTGGCTCATGCGAAATGGTTCTCTACGCTGGATTTGCGAAGTGGGTACAACAACATTCGAATACATCCGGGGCATGAGAAGTATGCCGCCTTCAGAACTCACATGGGAGTTTACCAGCCGATGGTAATGCAGTTTGGACTAATGAATGCACCTGCGGTATTCCAACGTGCAATGAACGAGCTCTTTCATGACATGATTGGGCAGGGCATCCTCATTTATCTAGACGACATTATTGTCTATGCAGAAACGGAACAGGAACATTGGGACCTGCTAGCAGAGGTATTGCGCAGGTTACGCAAAGCAGACTTCTTCTGTAAGCCAGAGAAGTGCTACTTTGGCAAAAAGGAACTCGACTATTTAGGATTTGTGGTTAACCAATCGGGCATGCAGATGGATCCTTACAAGGTGAAAGCAGTTCAAGAATGGCCTGATCTGTCAAGCAAGCGAGACATTCGAAAGTTTATCGGATTTGCGAACTTCTACCGAAAATTTATCGAAGGCTTCGCAAAGATCGCTAGGCCACTTATGGAACTGATGTCTGGCAAGAAGACATTCACCTGGGGAGAACGACAACAGGAGAGCTTTTGGAAACTAAAGGAAGCTTTCACCACTGCACCAATGTTAGTACGCCCCGATCACGACAAGCAATTTGTGCTGGAAACCGACGCATCGAACTTTGCAATGGGAGCGGTGCTCTCGCAGCTCGGGGATGATGAAATTTTGCATCCCATTGGATACTGGTCGAACACTTATCGAGACGCTGAGAATAACTACCCAGTAATGGACAAGGAATTGCTGGCGATTGTCAAAGCCTTGAGCAACTGGAGGCACCACTTGGAAGGAGCGAAACATGAAATCCGGGTGATCAGTGATCAAGCTAATCTCCGATATTTTATGGGAGTGCGGAAGCTAAGTGGCCGCCAAGCAAGATGGGCTACATTTCTCAGTCGGTTTCGATTTCGAATTGAGTATCGACCAGGAACGAAGAATTCACGAGCGGATGCACTATCAAGAAGGCCAGACTATGAACAGGGCCAGGAAGACCAGCCAGAACAAGTCCTACTTCCTCCAGAGTTATTTCGAACCACAGCTCTGCCCATGCGCACAATTCGGGTATTTGAGCTTACAGGAGGTTCAGAACTACGAGAGAGGATTCGAGCAGCATATGAACGTTCGAAAGAGCCAGCTGAAGGAATGTTCGAAGAAGGGTATTGGTGGAAGGATGATAAATTGGTTATCCCACCAGACGAAGAAATTAAGAAAGAAATTGTACGACAGTGCCATGACGCACCGGCGTCGGGACACCCGGGGATACAGAAGACTATCGACAAACTGGAACGAAGAGTTTGGTGGCCAAAGATGAGGGAATGGGTTGAAGAATACGTGCGCACCTGCGATGTGTGCCAAAGGACGAAAGCGCAACGAGGCAAGACACAACCCCCACTGCAGCCTCTGCCAATAGCGACGAGACCTTACGAAGAAATTACTATGGACTACGTTACTGGACTTCCGACAACGAGTAAAGGACACAATGCTATACTCGTGGTGGTAGATAGGTTCTCCAAAATGGGAACCTTTATACCTACTACGATAAATGCAAACTCGAAGACCACTGCAGACCTAATGATCAATTATGTCTACAGTAAGGTCGGAACTCCTAAAACGGTAATTTCGGACAGAGGGCCACAATTCGCGAGCCGGTTTACAGAACAGGTGAACCAGGCCCTCGGGATCGAAACAAAGCTTAGTACGGCATATCATCCACAAACCGATGGTCAAACGGAGCGAGTAAACCAGGAGATGGAACAGTTGTTACGTTGCTATTCCAGCCTGCAATAAGATGATTGGGATGAACATCTGCCTATGGCAGAATTCGCCTACAATAGTCGAACTCACTCTAGTACAGGCAAGACACCATTCGAGGTTATTTATGGATTTCAGCCAGAAATAGGATTTCAGCTTCCGATCCGAGGAACTCAAGATTACGTGGCATGGAGGCAAAGGAATCAAGCACAAGCGGTGAAGGCACTAGAACAGGCACGCGAAGCGATGAAGAAGTTTGCAGATAAACACCGAGGCCCGATGCCAGAATTCGAAGTCAGCGATAAGGTTCTGTTAGATGGTCGGAACCTAACACTGCTAGTTCCCACAAGGAAGCTAGGTGATAGGAACCTGGGACCTTTTCAGATTATCGCGAAGCATGGGACGGTGAACTACGAGTTGGATCTCCCAAAGGAGTTGAGGATCCACCCGGTGTTTTATGCAGGACTATTAATTCCCTATCGAGAACGTAAAGATCCGGCACAGAGAACAAGGCCACCACCAGAAGTCATCGCAGGAGAAACCGAAGATGAGGTTGAGGCGATCCGGGAAATTAGGAAACGGCACAACAAATGGGAATATCAGGTTAAGTGGCTCGGCTACCCGGAGGAAGAGAATACCTGGGAACCTGTAGAAGGGTTACGCAATGCCCCAGAAATATTGCGGGAGTATCACGAGAGGAATGGTTGGCCGGCAACCATGGACCTTCCCTCTAGGAAGAAGGTCACAGATATCATCGACATATCACGGAAGATAGTCGAGATCGTCAAGGAAGACGTAAAGTTCCTGAGTTCAGCGCTAGGAGAGCCTGAAGCTCAGAGGGTAATCAGACGAATGAAGAAGCGAAACAGAACAGGTATCAAGCAGCGCGACTTCGCGTATTCGGAATGGCATAAGCGGCATTGGAGACCAGCAAAAAGACCATTCACTCGAAGTACGGCGCTTAAAGCTTTCCGAAGCTACGAGATTCCACGCGGATGGAACATGGGTGCTGACTCCTCGGATAGTGAGTGCAGCGAGGCTTAGACCCTGAAGCCTAGGACCTGAACAAGTCGTTAAACTATTCCTAGCATGTTTGGAAGCATCTAGTATGTTGAAGCCGACACTCAGCGAGGCGTTTAAGTATTGAGCAAGTTAATCAATACGGATGTACGGTACTCCAATTCCTAGTCAAGAGGAATGTGTGACTACTACATCAGGAGCGTATAGCTAGGGAGGCGCCTATGCGAAACAGCAAGAAGATGAAGGGTTACCACGATTAGAGGGATCCACACTCTCCTTAAGCAGTCCGAAGTGGATCTTAGGGGGAGGAATGTTACGAAAATCGTGGTTAGCTAATGCGGAATAGTATCAGACAAGTTATACACCGTATGATGCAACTGAATCCAGCTTATGAGCAAGGGCTTCAAAGCTATCGACCTGGGGATGATACAGGTCCGCTACTACAGCCAGTACCTAACGAGGTAGCTGTGAACAACGAAGTCGAATCGAGTGAGAATGATGATTCAGTAGGCATACGGTCAACTATGGCTAGGATGCATATTGGACATACTCCTCCTCCACGAATACGAGGCCTAGGAACAATGGAGAGCAGTAATGTTGCGAGGTATACCGAACTCCTGCAGAAGAGACGTTATCGACAAGGTGCAACCAGACGTCTAGTTCACGAGAGTCTGGTGTGCAGTAATTGCTACTTGGCATACCAACGCAGCTGGGTTCTTTCGGAATGGCTCCTCAAGAATTTCGTGGAACGGTTAGTGGTGAAGGAGGCAGCCGATGTCAAGATTCGGCACAGGCCTGGGCCTTCGGAAACAACAGAAGACCAACCATTGCTGAACCGCGGAATGAGCGCATACGATCATGAAGTAACCA
Source organism: Sanghuangporus sanghuang (assembly GCA_009806525.1). Classification (NCBI taxonomy): domain Eukaryota; kingdom Fungi; phylum Basidiomycota; class Agaricomycetes; order Hymenochaetales; family Hymenochaetaceae; genus Sanghuangporus; species Sanghuangporus sanghuang. Next base: position 515,118 of record VVIT01000012.1, on the reverse strand, counting down.
TATGGCTCAGCAATAGGGATATGTATGCAATGAAGGTCTGTGTGAGAGCTTGGATCAATCAGCATCGTCACCAGACCTTATGCCCTTACATCGCAGTGGAAGTCGATTGGCCGGTATACTTGATACCGCCCTCGGACATTATCGAACTCTCGGAAGAAGCAATCGAAGGATTCCTAAAGGCTTGGCGAACATCAGATACAGGGGTTATTACAGTTGACGAATGGCGCGGACCTCGACACATCGGTCAGCGATTCAGGTTAACGACGGGCACTGGACTACAGCTATCGGACATTGCAATAGCGGCGAGGCACATTAGGCTAGAAGCCTATTTTACACAGCCGCCGAGATTAACCTCAGAAGATCGGCAAGCGTTGCCGGTTGCGAATCCCGAGATCACGGCCAGCCCCATGATCACCGATTAGCGGCAGAAGCTCGGCCGAGATAACAGAGCAGCCTGGAAGCATGTGCTCGGCAAACCAAGGAAGGATCAGTGGGAAGATCGGCGGAAAGGATTAACATGTGATAAGCGATGGGATCGGAAGAAGCACGGAAGAAGCTTCGAAGCAACAGAGGTTAGAAGGAAGCCTACCTAATAGGGAAGGAAGTATTCGGAGTGGACACAGGTGATGTCACTTTATTTTATGTCGACACAAGGGCGGTAGCAACTCGGTGCTAGGACTTGGTGTCAACACAGGTGGGTAGCAACTCACGCTGAAACATACTGTCCTGTCCAATGGTGAGGCGGTTCCAGTAGCAGTAGGTAGCAAGTAGTGAATAGTAGAAAGTCTATATAAGTGCCAGCTGAGCGGGGCATTGTCCCTCAGCAAAATTATTTTGTACTTTCAATCATAACTGTACCCCTTTGATTGAAACTCTGCTCTACTAGTAATTCAAGCTTGAGCCCTAAGCTCGCTTATTATTAGTACATCTAAACCTTTACTACTCTACTCTCCAAGCTACAATAGTACGAAAGGAGGAAGCAGGGACTTGTTCCGGTACGCTCGGACTAGCCACTTCGTCCGAGAATACCGATCCTAACAGTAACTGTCTGGTTTCCAGGTTTGCGTCCCTTGGTAGGTAGAGGTTTGCTTGCACTGTAGAAGCTGGACATGGGTCATGCAGCTCTGGTTTGTACCATCCTAGTATCTTCCAAGTTATCGGGTCTGCATCTCGAGGGGTTCGAGTAGTGACAGTGAGTTCTTCATGTCGCTTGGGTACTATTGGATTTGGTGGATTGGCATGGAGTTGTTCTTGTGTTCGTCGTTGAATTTCAATGTGGCAGTTGCAAGTTTCAGTTGTAGCATGGCATACTACAAAATATATCTCATAGAGAGCCATGTACGTCCGGGCACACGTCTGACAGTGCTGGAATGCCAGTGTCGTCTCCATTAGGATTTATTTAGCCTTTAGTCAATTAGGCGTTAGGCTTTAGTAGTTGTGCTTCTGGGCTTCTGGACTTCTGGTGTTCTAGAGCGCTTCTTGAGTTCTTTTGATCGGGTCGGGTCGGACGTATATGGTCGGTGGTGTTAAGGTAACGGTCGGCGGTGTTAAGTGCCTTGCGGGTTTACGTATGGTTGCTAGGCGCTCGCGTATTGCCGTTGATGCCGGTGATACCGGTGACCGTTGTCTTGGGCGCGTGATCGGTAGTTTGGTCGCGTTGCTGCTGGGCCGGTTACTGGTCACGTTTGGAGTGCCGATCCTGTTGATCTGCTGATCGCGTCGATCGTGATGCGAAGTTTTGAGCGGATCCTTTCACTACCCCCCTTCTAAGATGGACTTTCGGAGAAATGTTCATCCTAATCTGTGAGAAAGCTTTGGATAAGGGAGTCGGCTTGTGATAGTTGGTGTTGCTATCAAACCATCATCAAAGTCACCCAAATATGTCAGCTGTCGCCGCCGTTCCTGCTGTTTTGATCATCCTTGTGGCGGTTTTTGTGCTGAATCTGTGGTGGATAAAGCGTTATCGTCGCCACCCTGTGAGTGCCCTGTCCTTTGCATTGCAAAATCGTTGACATCCTTGGTAGAAGAGTGAAGATTACGAAATGCAATCGATTCCTGCAGCTGCTACTGCGAAGCCGGCTGCTGATAAGGTCGAGGTTCCACCTCTCAAGGCTGCCAATCCCGATGAGCTGAAGGTTGTCCTCGATGCAGGTGCTTCGGCGCAAGAGAATCATGTGAAAGGGGCTTGGTTTGACATCGCATTGTAGTGGGTGGTGGGAAGGGATATGAAGGAAATATTAAATGAAATATGCGTCATGTAAAAGGATTATGGTATGAATGAAAATGATAAGAACATAACAGTCATATCAGTTAATGATGCATGAGTTTCATAATGATTTGTCGGTGATCTGCATGATGTATTTCTCGTGACAGGGCTGTATTGACCAGCCTTGTTCACGAGCAATGACTTCATCCTTTAGATCAGAGCGACAAAATGCATGTAAGGAAAATAAAGTTTGAGTTGGAGGGCTTGATAATCGCAATATTTACTTTGTCAAGCTGATATGCTTGGGCATCCCAATTTGACAAAGAGAGGTTAGGAATAGTTGTTATGTCGCTTTGACAGGTATACTGCCGAAGGCATCACAACGACTGTTAACTTCTTGGCTCCTCCTCCTCTGCATAGAAAGGTAAAATGTAAGCATAGTGCGCTAATTCGGCAGCTGGCTCGATAATGCATGTGCTAAGAGTTGGAACATTACTGGTGCTCCGACGCTTTGCATAATGCCTTATCGGCTCAGCCTTCCGAATGAGCATGAAAAGGGTGGTGCATAATGCATAGGCTGCCAGTCTTCGCTGTCAAGTTCAAGGGCAACTTGTTGTTCCGCAGATTTGTCTTGTTGGACAGCCTCCGAGGGACAACAGGGTTGCTACTTGACTTGGCAGGGAATTTGGCGAATAGATACCATAGCGAATAGGGAGTGATGGTAACATAAAGCATAATTGGCCATTTGCGTTATGGAAAAGGGGTTGCATAAGAAAGGGGTTCATGGAGTGAAGAAAAGTTTACATATCATCGAGTTCCTCAATCGCAGGTGAAGCCTGTGCTGAATCTTCTGGTGTTGGTAGGGGTTCCATTGACCCATCTTCCTCACTTGATTCCATGTCGTCTGAGTCTATGTAGCTGTCCTCTCGCATTGACATGGTGAGCATCTTGTCTGGTTGGTAAAGCTCGTTCGGATACTGGTAGATTGAGATCATTAGATCCTCGTCTATTGGGTGTCTCGTCGCTTCCAGTCTCTCCCTTGCTTCTTCTTCGTTCTCATTGAGTTCTATGAGCTACTGGGGGTCGTAGTTGACTTCCTCGCCTTCGACTATGTGGTGTTCGACTTCGTTGATCTGGATACCATTCGTCTGATTCGGAGGTCCTTGCTTTCGCATTGTCCTCTGGTATACGGTACCCTCATAGTACTTCGTTGTATTGAGCAGTGTCGTGTACTGCGTGGTTCCAACTGCATAGAAGCCCGTCTTGTCAGCTAGGTAGTTGATGTATCGCATTGTCTTGTTGCCTGCTGAATGGTAGTGGCTCCATCGCATCATTTGGTTAGTGATTGCGATCAACAGGTCTCGTCGGTATGCACAAATTTGTGCTGCTGAATGATAGATGCCCATGATGTTCCTGTATGTTGGTTCGTGGTTGAAGTCGATTTGCCCTTCGTTAAGAGCTCGTACTTCGAGTTCAACTGTATAGGTAAGGAATGCATCATCATTGAGTCGTCGAATCGATGCTGTTCGAGCATTGCTAAGCCTGATCAGCTCGCTGTTCGGTGGGTCTGGGATCATAAGTTTAGGACCTTGCTTTTCGGTGGTATGGATTGAGTGCCACTTGTCATAGAGGTCGTCGAAGTACTTCCCTGGGCATAGGGGTACGATCTCTTCTTCGTAGTTCTCTTGGTTGAAGCGGTTACAGAACTGTGGCCATTGATAATGTTCGGTAGGTGGCCTGAGTACAAATGTCCAATCAGGTGCATCTTCGGGAGTAGAGAAGGCATGTAATTCATTGAAGATAGGCATAGTTGAGTAGTGGTTGTCTTCGAGAGTTGACTAGTTTGCTTGAGTTCGAGTTGATGATCTTCAGCTCGAATTGCTTTGTCTTTTATACTATGTCTGCTGGTATATCGCCTTTCTCTTGCCTATTTTGTTTCTCTCTGTCTTCGTCTTGAGGTGCCACTGTGATGTCATTGATTGGTAAGGCCATTGGAGGTCTTACTCATCGTTTGCATTGTGGCTCCTGAGTCGGCTCCATCAGGTGGAGTGCACGTGATGTGGTTATCTCCTAATTCGTCTTCGTTCGACGATCCATTGACTAAGGTCTGATGGCCTCATCGCCTGAGGGTACTTCTTGTGGAAGTCTTCTACTGCTTGATAGGAGTTCTTGAGATTGTCAAGTGGCTCCCAAGTACGCTCTTGGTATCCTTTCCATTGAATAAGATACTGAATCTTGTTTCGATGCCGCCTTGTGTCATGAATCTTCTCCACTTCGTATTCTGCTTCTCCCTCCACTTCAATAGGGGGTGGTTCGTCCAAAGTGGGTCTTCCAGGGTATTCCTTTCGTTTGTAAGGCCTGAGAAGACTCGCATGAAACACCGGGTGTATCGGAAGGGTTTCGGGTAAGCATAATCTAAATGACACTTGTCCGACTGCCCTCTCGACTTTATAAGGACCTGCCCACTTCATTGCAAGCTTCTTTGTTGGCTCCAGTCGACTGAGATTCTTCATGTCTAGTAACACTTCGTCTCCTGGCTTGTACTCCGGCAGTTTGCCTCGATGCAGGTCTGCATAAAGCTTCATTGCCTCGTTCGCTTGCCTAATCGAATTGTAGGCTTCTTGCTGTACTTGTCGAAGCTCCTCTAGGTGATTTATTGCTTCTGGGATGTTTGAGTCCCCGGTTTCCACTACGTCCAGGTGAGGGTGCCATCCATACAGCGTATAGAATGGTGACTGATGCGTAGTGCTGTGTTTCCGATTGTTGTAGGCGAATTCTGCCATATCGATGTACTCTGCCCAATCTGTTTGACGGTAGGACACGTAGCAGCGTAAGTACTGCTCCAGTTCTTGATTGAGTCGCTCGGTTTGACCGTCAGTTTGTGGGTGGTATGCTGTGCTAGTTTTCCAATCGACATCGATGAGTCTACAGAACTCCTTGAGGAATTGCACCGTGAAGTTGCTACCTCGGTTGGAGATTACCTGTTTAGGGGCCCCGTAGTATTTGAAGATGTGTTGGCGGAACAAGCGTGCCAACTGCTTAGCATTGGGTATTCCCTGGCAAGGGATGAACTTCCCCATTTTGGTGAGCTTGTCCACTATAACAAGTATCGAACTGTAGCCTTCATTGCTGACTGGTAAATCGGTGATAAGGTCACAGGTTATGGTTTCCCATGGTTGATGCGGTGCCTTCAACGGTTGGAGAGGTGGATTTCGAAACTGTCAAATCGGTTTTGCACGTTGACATATGTCGCAGGATGCGGTATATTCTTGGATCATCTCTTCCATCTTCGGCCAATAGTACGCTCGCTTTACAAGCTCTATGGTCTTTTCTGCTCCTGGGTGGCCTGCAAGTTTGTGGTCATGGCGCCTTCGGATTAGCAACGATTTTAGGTTGGCGGATGGCGGGACATATAATGCACTGGATACGTAGTGCAAGCCATTCCTGTAATTGTAGCCATTGCTCTTCTTGATTGCCATAATTTCCTGCTTTGCCTCTTCGGAGTTGTAGTGTCTCTTGATGGTTCGAATAATCAGATCAGAGATAGTGACCATTTCTGTCTCTAGTCTGTATAGGCCATTGATCTCGGTTCGTCGCAATGTCTGCTGCTCGATCATGTCAGGTGGTAGCAAGGTAACTCCCAAGTTATCCTTGTCCTCTGGCATATAGTCGGGTCGTCGTGATAGTGCATCTGCTTGATTCTTCTTGCCTGGCCAATGGAGAATTTTGAAGTTATATCGTGATAACTCTAGTGCCCATCTCGCTTGGCGTCTTGTCAGATTCTGAGCTGTCATGAAGTATCGGAGATTTGCATGATCGCTTCGGATGGTTAATGGTTCCTTTGTTCCTTCCAGTAAGTGTCTCCAATGTCCGAGTGCTTCCATGATTGCTAGCATCTCCTTATCATGCATTGGATAATTTCGTTGAGCACTGGATAGTGTCTTCGACATGAAACCTAGTGGTCTCAGTTCTCCTTGGCTGTCTTCTTGCTGTAAGACTGCTCCAATTGCTACATCGGATGCATCGGTTTCCAATGTATATGGTTTGTCAGGCTTTGGCATTGCTAATGCCACTTCGGTTTCGAATGCTTTCTTGATAGCTTCGAATGCTTTGTCCTGTGCTTCTGTCCAAACGAACTTGTGATCCTTCTTGATGAGTTCGCCAATTGGTGTGTATAAATCGGCATAGTTCCTGATGAATCTTCGGTAGAAATTGCAAAAGCCTTGGAACTTTCGGATCTGTCGTTTCGTCTTTGGTGTTGGCCATTCTCGAATCGCTTTCAGCTTGTAAGGATCCATCTGTATGCCTTTCATTCCTACTACAAATCCCAGGTAGTCGAGTTGGGTTTGGAGGAAATGACATTTCTCGATTTTGAGGTAAATGTCGAGCTCTCGGCATTTCTGTAGAATTACCCTGAGGAGTGTCCAATGCTCCTCTTTGGTTTGTGCTTGGCCAATGAGGTCATCTAGGTAAACTAGTGCCTCCTCCGTTCTGAGCCAGTATTCGAAGTTGTCATTCATGAACCGTTGGAATATCGCAGGTGAGTTCTTCATTCCAAACATCATGACCTTTGGTTTGTAGACTGCATTGCCAACTCTAAATGCTGCCTTCCATTCGTCTCCTTCTCGAATTCTCAGGTTGTTGTATCCTGATCGCATATCGAGTGTGAAGAAGACTTTTCCTTTCTCCAGTTTCTCTGGTAGTACACTCATGATCGGTATAGGGTATGGATCTGATACTGTGGCATCGTTGATATCTCGGTAGTCAGTTACTGCTCGTGCTCCTCCGTCTTTCTTTCCTACAAAGAAGACTGGTGCTGCTACCGGACATGGTTCATGTGGGTGAACCTTCTCGATCCATCTTTTGTCCAATAGTTCCTGGACATAGGCATTGAGTGCTGCCTGCTCTTCTCGAGTGAGCTTGATAATTGGCCTTGGTTTCGGTAGTGGTACTCCTTCTTTGAGGTTTATCGCCATATCCCATTTTGTATGTTTGGGTAACCTCCTTGATCTGTCTGGATCAAATACATCGGCATAGTCTGCAATTTGCTTCGGTAGGAGTTTTCACCAATCTCGGTTTGCTGTGCTGAGTAATCCTTCTGCAGCTGCCTTCTGCTGCAAGTATTGCTGTGATACTGAACTAGCTTTGTTCAGTGGTTGTGAGACCTGGCCTTGCTGCCTTGGTGACCAATTTCGTTTAAGGTCTAGCTCTAGCTTTTCAGCGAGCTCTTCCTTTCTGGTAAGGGTAATTGGTTGGTTGGTCGTCCTGAGCCTTTCGATGTCTAGTGGCTCTATATCGTGCATAGGAGTGTCTTCTGTTGTCTCCTGTTCGTTCTGCATGTCGATATCGCTGTCTTCTGCTGCCCATCTTGTACGCTTTGGTGTGGGGATAGCTTCCTTGACTGGTATTGGTCTCGATGTCCAATGTCGTTTCGTTCCTGCTACCACTTTCTCTAACCTTCGTTCCTCTCGTGGATGAATATAGACTGTCATCCCAGGATCTTCCTTTGACACAGGTTGAGTTTGTTCGATGTCTGGTTTCTTCTGTGGTAGTGGCCTTCTCTGTCTTAAAGGCTGTTTCTTCCATTGCTTAGGAGAGTCATTTATTTCCTCCTGTTCGTCATGGTTGCGCTTGCCTGTTACTTCTGTAACTTCGTCTTCGGATGTCTGGTACAATTGCCGTGCTGGGATCATCCTTCGTGGTATGTGCCTTGTTCGTCGTTGCACTATACTCGTCTGTTCTGATGGTTGCCTTGGTATAGAGTCTGGTATATTTTCCATGCTCGGACTCTTTGGTACATCAGCCTTCTTTGGTTGCTCCAGTTGTGGTGTTCCTGGTCGTGTCATTGGTTTCGCTTGCGGCTTCAACTCTTGAGGGTTTCCATTGTTACTTTCCCTCCATGGTGCGAATAATATTCCTGGTGCTCCAGAGTGTCGATAGTTGTCTCTGTTCAGAGCTTGTTTCTTTGTGTCTTGCCTAGGTCCTGTTTTGTCAGCTTTACCTTTCCTTTGCCGCTTTCGTTTGCACCTCCTGCGCTTTCGCTTCTTGGTAGCTCGTATGATACTGAGCTCGAATGGTATAGCATTACCATTCCGATTCCATATCTGATTCTTCCAATCAATTTCTGGATTGACTTTGGCCAAATAGTCAATGCCTAGAATAACTTGATCTTGTCCTGTAGTCGCTACTGCCAGTGTCTGTGGCTGTGGCTTCGGTCCATCGAAGATTAATGTATAGACCTCGTGTGTGATTGCTCCTCCTTGGTTTGGGCTTCCATCGGCATTATTCAGGGGTCGAGGGTGATCAAGCCTCTTCTTGAATAGGTTATGGTGTCGTACCAAGTTTGGGTGAATCGTACTACAAGTTGCTCCGGAATCGATTAATGCTTGGACTGCTAGGGTCTTCATTCCAACCTTCACTCGAATAGGTAATCAAGGATGCAATGCATGTATTGGCAATCGCTTATTGTACATCGCTTCACTGGGGTTGAACCCAGGAGGTATGAATCGCTGGTTGTTGAAACCATTGTTCTTGTCACCCTTGTTACACTCACATCGTGCAGTCTCGTTCGATGGAGGTCTTAGTCTTTTCCCTGTTGCTCTTTACTTGCTAGGGATTTGCGGAAGTTGGTTCGATATTCTTCGTCGTGCTTGCATGTATATCCTGCTGATTCGTCTCCTCTAGCCCATGCTATGTGATCATAGTGGACTGGTTTTCGACAATGCAGATCGGGACATGTCTCCTTGAAGTTTACAGCTCGTGCTGTCATCGGCTTTCGTTTCTGACCGTTGGTTCGTTTCTTCGGCTGTCCTGAGGAAGAACCCTTTTGCTTCCTTGGTGCCTTGCAATTCCTTGAGTAGTGTCCAGTCTTTCCACAGTTGTAGCATTTCGCTCCCTTCTTCGGCAAGCCTCGGAGTGCATCTACATCCATGGCGTCTGGATCTCGTCTCGTCTGTTGGACTGGTGGTCGATATGATGATTGCCCATTTGTCTTAAATCTCGGAGTGTATGTCTGGCTTCCGATCAACTTCTGTCTTGCATCAACATCTGCTAGGTTGGTTGTCCATGTCATCCATTCGTCGAGCTTGTACTTTTCAAAGGCGTCCGGCTGTACGGATTCGACTCGTCGTTTGACCCAGTTGTCTAGTCCTTTAACATAGATGTACTTGAGCATAGTAACATCTAGTGAGTCTGGTGCTCTCGCTTTGAGCCATCGGAATTCGTCATTGTAGGCTCTGATGCTTGATCCTTTCTGTTGGATGCATAGTAGGTGGAATAGTGCTTCCTGTTCTCCTACTATTGGATGTCCCGCTCGGATCCTCATCCAATCGATCATCTCCTTGAATGATTTGAACATGCCTGTCCCAGCCACATTGATGATTGCTGGTACTGGTTTGAGCTTCCCTTGGTTGTCGAATGATGTCAATGTTTGCTTCTCTGCAAACCAATCGTAACTGTCGCCTTCAAGTGCTGCGAATAGACTCTTTGCAATCTCCTCCTCATCCTTGACTCCATGCTGTGCCAGCTTCGACACACATCGACTAATCCACAGATCAATATCCTCGTTTCACTTGTGTTACGAAAATCATGGTTAGCTAATGCGGAATAGTATCAGACAAGTTATACACCGTATGATGCAACTGAATCCAGCTTATGAGCAAGGGCTTCAAAGCTATCGACCTGGGGATGATACAGGTCCGCTACTACAGCCAGTACCTAACGAGGTAGCTGCGAACAACGAAGTCGAATCGAGTGAGAGTGATGATTCAGTAGGCATACGGTCAACTATGGCTAGGATGCATATGGGACATACTCCTCCTCCACGAATACGAGGCCTAGGAACAATGGAGAGCAGTAATGTTGCGAGGTATACCGAACTCCTGCAGAAGAGACGTTATCGACGAGGTGCAACCAGACGTCTAGTTCACGAGAGTCTGGTGTGCAGTAATTGCTACTTGGCATACCAACGCAGCTGGGTTCTTTCGGAATGGCTCCTCAAGAATTTCGTGGAATGGTTAGTGGTGAAGGAGGCAGCCGATGTCAAGATTCGGCACAGGCCTGGGCCTTCGGAAACAACAGAAGACCAACCATTGCCGAACCGCGGAATGAGCGCCTACGATCACGAAGTAACCATATGGCTCAGCGATAGGGATATGTATGCAATGAAGGTCTGCGTGAGAGCTTGGATCAATCAGCATCGTCACCAGACCTTGTGCCCTTACGTCGCAGTGGAAGTCGATTGGCCGGTATACTTGATACCGCCCTCGGACATAATCGAACTCTCAGAAGAAGCAATTGAAGGATTCCTAAAGGCTTGGCAAACATCAGATACAGGGGTTATTACAGTTGACGAATGGCACGGACCTCGACACATCGGTCAGCGATTCAGGTTAACGACGGGCACTGGACTACAGCTATCGGACATTGCAATAGCGGCGAGGCACATTAGGCTAGAAGCCTATTTTACACAGCCGCCGAGATTAACCTCAGAAGATCGGCAAGCGTTGCCGGTTGCGAATTCCGAGATCACGGCCAGCCCCATGATCACCGATTAGCGGCAGAAGCTCGGCCGAGATAACGGAGCAGCCTGGAAGCATGTGCTCGGCAAACCAAGGAAGGATCAGTGGGAAGATCGGCGGAAAGGATTAACATGTGATAAGCGATGGGATCGGAAGAAGCACGGAAGAAGCTTCGAAGCAACGGAGGTTAGAAGGAAGCCTACCTAATAGGAAAGGAAGTATTCTGTTAGGATCGGTATTCTCGGACGAAGTGGCTAGTCCGAGCGTACCGGAACAAGTCCCTGCTTCCTCCTTTCGTACTATTGTAGCTTGGAGAGTAGAGTAGTAAAGGTTTAGATGTACTAATAATAAGCGAGCTAAGGGCTCAAGCTTGAATTACTAGTAGAGCAGAGTTTCAATCAAAGGGGTACAGTTATGATTGAGAGTACAAAATAATTTTGCTGAGGGACAATGCCCCGCTCAGCTGGCACTTATATAGACTTTCTACTATTCACTACTTGCTACCTACTGCTACTGGAACCACCTTACCATTGGACAGGACAGTATGTTTCAGCGTGAGTTGCTACCCACCTATGTCGACACCAAGTCCTAGCACCGAGTTGCTACCGCCCTTGTGTCGACATAAAATAAAGTGACATCACCTGTGTCCACTCCGAATACTTCCTTCCCTATTAGGTAGGCTTCCTTCTAACCTCCGTTGCTCCGAAGCTTCTTCCGTGCTTCTTCCGATCCCATCGCTTATCACATGTAAATCCTTTCCGCCGATCTTCCCACTGATCCTTCCTTGGTTTGCCGAGCACATGCTTCCAGGCTGCTCCGTTATCTCGGCCGAGCTTCTGCCGCTAATCGGTGATCATGGGGCTGGCCGTGATCTCGGAATTCGCAACCGGCAACGCTTGCCGATCTTCTGAGGTTAATCTCGGCGGCTGTGTAAAATAGGCTTCTAGCCTAATGTGCCTCGCCGCTATTGCAATGTCCGATAGCTGTAGTCCAGTGCCCGTCGTTAACCTGAATCGCTGACCGATGTGTCGAGGTCCACGCCATTCGTCAACTGTAATAACCCCTGTATCTGATGTTCGCCAAGCCTTTAGGAATCCTTCGATTGCTTCTTCCGAGAGTTCGATTATGTCCGAGGGCGGTATCAAGTATACCGGCCAATCGACTTCCACTGCGACGTAAGGGCATAAGGTCTGGTGACGATGCTGATTGATCCAAGCTCTCATGCAGACCTTATTGCATACATATCCCTATCGCTGAGCCATATGGTTACTTCGTGATCGTATGCGCTCATTCCGCGGTTCGGCAATGGTTGGTCTTCTGTTGTTTCCGAAGGCCCAGGCCTGTGCCGAATCTTGACATCGGCTGCCTCCTTCACCACTAACCATTCCACGAAATTCTTGAGGAGCCATTCCGAAAGAACCCAGCTGCGTTGGTATGCTAAGTAGCAATTACTGCACACCAGACTCTCGTGAACTAGACGTCTGGTTGCACCTCGTCGATAACGTCTTTTCTGCAGGAGTTCGGTATACCTCGCGACATTACTGCTCTCCATCGTTCCTAGGCCTCGGATTCGTGGAGGAGGAGTATGTCCAATATGCATCCTAGCCATAGTTGACCGTATGCCTACTGAATCATCACTCTCACTCGATTCGACTTCGTTGTTCGCAGCTACCTCATTAGGTACTGGCTGTAGTAATGGACCTGTATCATCTCCAGGTCGATAGCTTTGAAGCCCTTGCTCATAAGCTGGATTCGGTTGCATAATATGGTGTATAACTTGTCTGATACTATTCCGCATTAGCTAACCACGATTTTCGTAACATATTCGGAGTGGACACAGGTGATGTCACTTTATTTTATGTCGACACAAGGGCAGTAGCAACTCGGTGCTAGGACTTGATGTCGACACAGGTGGGTAGCAACTCACGCTGAAACATACTGTCCTGTCCAATGGTGAGGCGGTTCCAGTAGCAGTAGGTAGCAAGTAGTGAATAGTAGAAAGTCTATATAAGTGCCAGCTGAGCGGGGCATTGTCCCTCAGCAAAATTATTTTGTACTCTCAATCATAACTGTACCCCTTTGATTGAAACTCTGCTCTACTAGTAATTCAAGCTTGAGCCCTTAGCTCGCTTATTATTAGTACATCTAAACCTTTACTACTCTACTCTCCAAGCTACAATAGTACGAAAGGAGGAAGCAGGGACTTGTTCCGGTACGCTCGGACTAGCCACTTCGTCCGAGAATACCGATCCTAACATTATAATTTTGCTCCAATCCTGGGATAATCAATCTTGCTGTTTCGTAGTGCAATACCCACTATCGATCAGTAAGTATTGCTCTGCCCCGGGAGGGTTTCTTCTGTGCCTGACACAAAACCGTGCTGATAAGACGATAAGCGTATCGTTTACAGCTCGAACAGGCTTACACACTCCATCGGAGTTTTGTTAGAGCACTTCGCACATTCGAAGGAGAAGTTAAATCGGCACTTTGCACGATAAACTTCTATCGAGGTAAGAAGCGCTCAAACACCCCTATTTTAGAACCCTACCGGTCGGTTATACTATCCGCCCTGGAGATTCAATTCGCCGCCGAGAAACACGAGAGGACAGGAAGAAAGGTCCTGCTCAAACACCTAGATCGCCTACTGAAGGGAACACGCCTCAATTGGGAAGTACTCCGAGGCCCAACACCAGTAGAGCAAGAACTCCTCACCTGTTCCCAACAATATAAAGTGTTCGAATACACCCTACTCGAACACTCACACTTCCTACACCAAGTACTCGCTCAAGTCTACCAAGGTAACTACGCTCTAGCAAAGACACTATGCCATCGATGGAACTGTGGCAAGCTGGTTGGACTTATTTCTGGTTTACACTTCACGTCATCTGGTTTTCTTCCCTGGTATTCGTCATTGCTCAACGACTCCGACATTGAGAAGTTATTCTTCCAGGCCTTGAACAGCTACGGACATGGGTGGAACGGCAAATCAGCGAAGCAGGCTCCCCATTCTATCAAGGCGCTCGGAGAATACTACAAGAAGCGCGACAACGACTGGCGCTATCTCAACCCCGATCTGGAGAGCGTCTGGAATCCACTCTGGCTGACCTCCGAGACCGACTCGACGTTTTTCACCGACACTTGGACGGAGTGGTTGGTCCATACGGGCATACTAACGAAATTGTGTCCGGGCTACGACAGGCCGTCCTCGCACTTGATCTCCGACTTGGAAGCGTTGATAGGTCCCTCCGAACTCTCACAGCTACTGTCGCTCGACTATACGACATGGGCTCCGACTTCTCGGAGAACTTGACGGTCGAGGGGCAGACGGTTGGGAACTACCTAGCGCACATCCTGGATCACATCAGAGATCAGGTTGTCGACTCGTTTCGTCAGGACTTCCATGCGACCATGGGAAGCCTGGACACTAGGCTCAACTTCGCTCTGGGAATGCTGCAAGGACGCCTCACTCACCACATCAACATCACCAGCCAGGGCAGTCAATCAGCCCTTTCTCAACAGCTGGCCGACAGTCAACGTGAGATCCTCCAGCTCTGTGGTGCAGACTTCCTACACGTCTACACCCAACTCGGTCACTTGGTCGAACAAGCCGAGGCCGTCCGAGCTCGGATTAGCAACCCAGAAGAAGAGGTCGCCGCTCAGTATTCACTCACGGAAGGAATTCGTCGGGTCCAGCAGACGATCAGGATGAGACAAGACTACACGACTTTACGAGCAAGGAGGAGAGGGATACGTCTTAGTCCCGACTCTCCACTCCAAGGTCGCGGCAACCCCCTGGTCAATCGTCGCTGGAGCGCCGAGACGGACTCTGAGCCGGAGCAGATACCAAGGCTGGACTTCTTCCGCGAATCGAGCGAAAGTGCGCAGAGGGAAGATGAGGCTACAGACGGAGCACGCGCCCTAATACCGGAAACCACCGAGGTACTAGGGCTGACGATCAACGAAGTTGCCAGGACCAACCCGACGCTCATCCGAAGGACGAGGGAAAGCATCGAGAGGCTTATGAGCGCTCGGGCAGAGGTAGACGTAGCAGCTCGAGGGATCCTGGAAAGGTTACGATCCCTGGAGCCAGCAGTGGAAGTAGAAGAACAGCGAGAGGAAGAGGAAGTCCGCCGAAGCGTCGAACCCGAAGAAGAAGAACAGGACCTCCCGGACTACGTTTCCACCGACACCCAGCCCTCGAACCTGGATCAGCAAGCGGAAGCGTTGCTGAGAGAGGTAATTCCCGAAGAGCCGCAACAACCATGGCCTCAGGGGAATGGCTGGGAGAATCCACCACCCGGTCAACAAGAAGATATACCGGAGCTGATGTGGAACGAGGCTGGAGAACTGGTCGAAGCACGCCCCCAACGGCTTGGGGTTAACGGCTTCTACATCGAAAGGAACGAGCTCCAGCACCCCCATGAAAACTCGCCGCCAGGATCACCTACTCCGAGTGCCGAAGTCATTCAGGAGAGAGAAGATAGGCTCCAGGCGTCGAGTGAGTACTCCCCTGATTCAGACTATATGTATGATCCTATCCTGCGCTCTAGTAGCTGCCCTCCACGGCCTGCCCCTACAGTGGTTGTAGGCCAGCCAATCCAGGGGGTAGTGAACATGGTGCAGATAGTCTGGGTGCAGACTCACGATGTAGGCGTGCAGACCGAGGATGTCAGTGAAGGCACCTCGACGGAAGACTTCTTCGACGTAAACGATGACTGGGAAAGTGAAGAGGAGAGCGAGGAACACGAAAGCGGCGAAGAGCGAATTGAAACTCGGGAATAAAGGAGATAGGCCTTGGTTGAGAGCTGGGAGCTTGCCAAGAGGAAGGAAGACGCCCAAGAACCGATCGGAAAGGAAGGGTAAGGTAGCTAGTTAAAAGGCAGAGGTGGCACTCGCTGGATAACATAGTTACTTTTACCATGTATTATTTATGCGCTGAATTTCAGTGATACTCATGAAAATGTTGGTTGAATTCGTCTAGGTCAACATGTCGAGTAAAGACATTATGAAGTATCCCTTGTTTAAGGGAAACCCTTATGAGTCACTTGAGAACTTTCAGAACCAAATGATCAGTCGGTTGAATGAGAAACATCCTGACAACCCAGAAAAGCGGGTCAAGATCATTTTGGAGTGTCTGCGAGGTCAAGCTCAGACTTGGGTGAACGGCAAATGGGCTGTGAACAGAAATCGGCTAGTCTCCACTGGACATCATGACGACCAGGGCAACTGGGTACTTGATTTGAAGGGTGGATGGGACAGCGAACACGACCTATGGAACGAATTAGCGCTCAACCACAACGGCATTTTCGGGCTAGAAGAAGAAGCCGAGCGAAACATCAGGACGATTTATCAGGAACGGGCGCGGGTGAAGCAGTATAACAGGGCCTTTAACGACATCAGGATGAGACTACCGAAGCATTACGACCATCAAGCACTGATTTATGAGTACAAGAGGGGACTCAATCAGACCATCCTAAAGGCACTCCTCACAAATACAGACCACCCCAAGTGGGACCTGACCCAATGGCAAGAGAATGCTAGCAATCTGGAGGCCAGTCTTATAGCTGCCAAGGTAATAGGCAGTAACAGGAAGTACACCCCCATGTTTAAAGATGGGCAAGCGGTATCGTACACGCCAGTGCCCCCAGAAGCTCGTCGTCCAGCTGAGTTTCTGGGTGAGCCTATGGACATCGACATGTCTAGGCGCTTTACTGGGGGTTCCTGAGGTGAAAATTCCGGGGCTTGCTGGGCGTGCGGCAAAACAGGTCACTTTGCACGGGACTGCAACAATGTAGGGCGAGATACACAGGGAAGCCGTGGACACCAGTACCAACTACAAGAGACGGGTGCAAAGGAAACGATCTGGGAAGACTGGCCGCTTCCTAAAACGCCGGGAAGTTGGGATTAGCAGCGATTCTGAAATGGAGGAACTATTGGACAAGCGAACGAAGTTACCAAGGCGTAAGGAATGGGCTTCGATTTCCCTCGAGGAGGATTCCAAGGAGGATTTTTGAAGGGCCGCCAGTCGACATCGGACACTGGCGAGGGCTCAGCGGATACACAGGAAATAAAGCGCCGATGGACTATTGCTCAACCTAACTCCAACCATCCTACTATACCGATTGATGTCATTCAGGGGCAGAAAAAGGTTAATCTCTCGGCTATGATTGACTCCGGATCTGCGATCACTACTATTAGTCCCACGGTGGTACAGAGCCTAGGACTAAGAATGGTGCCTGCAGAAGGTAATTATACCATCCGGAATGCCGATGGATCGATTAATCATGGAGGATGGACGCGGAACGTTAGAGCAATAGTGGACACAGGGATTACACGAGGTTTAATGGACATCGCCGTGGTCGACACTCACGAAGACAAGTTTCTAATAGGGAACGATTGGCTTGAACAGTATAAGCCAACCATCGACTGGACAAGAGGAACTCTCCGGAAGGGCGGCAAAGAGATTGCGTTCAAAGGTACGGCACGACTGCGTACCATACAACTAGTCCTAGCCCCCAGGAAACTCCGGAAGCGCAGACGATGGCGAAGAATTCCCCAGTACATCCCACCAGAATGGGATGCAGACGACGAGAGAGAAGAAGAATGGGAAACTAGGGTCTACTACCACAGCGATGCGGATTCAGGACAGAGTACCGAGAAGGAGGAAGAAGTCGAAACCGAGGAACCAGCGATTTTACCACCAGAAGAGGATAACACACGAGGCAGCACTCAAATCGAGCCCCCAGTCAGGTTTCCGGCAGCAATGTATGAACCACCCAAGCCACCCACGCTATACTTTGTTAAGCAACAAGGAACGTGGAAGTTCTTTCAGTTGGGGAACAAGTACCGACTAACGAAAGATCACCACCAATGGTATGACTACAACACATTGGAGGAGGCCGATGCTGCGGAATACGAAGCCATGATGAGGGACATCACCAATGGGGCTGATGCAACAGCGCTCCAGGACGAATACGGCAGCCTGTATGCGAGTCATCTGCAAGTTCTGCAGATTCAAGAGCATGCCTCGAGCGTACCTTCGCCCACCTTTGCCGATGCACTAGCAAGTGTGCAAGCAGAAATACAAGGGCAAATGTCTGTCGATGCCGAGGGATCAGATGTCACTAGGAGAAAGAAGCCTAGTGTGCCGCCGAAGGTAGGGAAGCCGGGGCATTACAGTCCTGATCCGCTCAGGGTACGAAGACAGAAGAGTGGAGGAAGTGGTAATGAATCGAACCCTGGAATAAGGAGTATTAGGGTGGAGTGGACTCCTCCATCCATGCACGAGGGCAATAATGACTCAGCTCTGGCAGTGCAAAAGCAGTCGGTCAGTTTCACCACACGAAACGGAAGTGCAAGCAGGAGCACTTCGGGTCGGGAGCGCCTGGGAACTAATGCCCAGCAGCGTACTAGGTTCGGCCACCTAGCGAGATCTCCTCCTACGATAGACCGAGGAGTGACTAGACATGAGACGCCGTTCAAGGGTAGGCTAGTGTCTAGGAAAGTGGTCCACCCCAAAGGGAGGGTAGTCCCCACGAACAAGCACAGGGCCGAAGTCAGTACGCCGCAATCATCAAGTAGGCTGGCTTTGGGAGCTCAAGTGCGCCCGCGAAGACCACGGTCAGGAGACCAAATGCAGGGCCCTGCTCCGACAGGGAAAACAAACGGTAACGGTAACGGGTTCATTTCGAATTACGCCGCGATGGAGCAGGGGCTCTCGCAGGGGCGGAAGGGGCGCCGATGGCGCACGCCTGTTGACTCGGTTATGCAGCCGCCCAAAGTGGAAGGAAAAGCGCTAGAGAGAAGAGCTGGATCCGAGACTGGAGTTCAAGGGTACCCTAGGATCGCACAAGCCCGCTATCTGGAGATATGCGGAGGACGCCTCTCGAAGTGGAAGGCTACCCAGGCCTCCACCCTATATCCGTCGTATGCAATACAGACGTGATCGACAGGTCGCAGCTAGGAGAGAACACCTTCTCAAGTACAACAGCATAGCTCAAAAATATGCCCAAGAGAAGGCTCTTGATGAAAGGCTGGCAGACCCAGCAGGTAACAAATCCCTGGATGAAATTCTTCCGAAGCAAATCTGGGAGTTCCGGGACCGGTTCGATAAGGACGCCGCCAAAAGGCTACCTAACTCGAGCCAATGGGACATGAAGATCGAGCTCCTACCAGGAGCAGAACTCCCGAAACCTGGACCAGTATACCCACTCGCTCCTGCTGAAAAGCGAGCGGTCGAAGAATGGATTCGCGACGATCTGAAGAAGGGATGGATTCGTGTTGTAGGAAATCAGGTACCAGCCGAGGAAAAGGCAAACACTTGTGCTCCAGTATTCATCATAGCCAAGAAGACGCTAGGTAAAGACGGCAAGCCGGAATATCGCATAGTAATTGACTATAGAGGTCTGAATGCGGTGGTCATCCCTGATCACCAACCGATGCCTCTATTACATATGCTTCCGGACGATCTGGCTCATGCGAAATGGTTCTCTACGCTGGATTTGCGAAGTGGGTACAACAACATTCGAATACATCCGGGGCATGAGAAGTATGCCGCTTTCAGAACTCACATGGGAGTTTACCAGCCGATGGTAATGCAGTTTGGACTAATGAATGCACCTGCGGTATTCCAACGTGCAATGAACGAGCTCTTTTATGACATGATTGGGCAGGGCATCCTCATTTATCTAGACGACATTATTGTCTATGCAGAAACGGAACAGGAACATTGGGACCTGCTAGCAGAGGTATTGCGCAGGTTACGCAAAGCAGACTTCTTCTGTAAGCCAGAGAAGTGCTACTTTGGCAAAAAGGAACTCGACTATTTAGGATTTGTGGTTAACCAATCGGGCATGCAGATGGATCCTTACAAGGTGAAAGCAGTTCAAGAATGGCCGGATCTGTCAAGCAAGCGAGACATTCGAAAGTTTATTGGATTTGCGAACTTCTACCGAAAATTTATCGAAGGCTTCGCAAAGATCGCTAGGCCACTTACAGAACTGATGTCTGGCAAGAAGACATTCACCTGGGGAGAACGACAACAGGAGAGCTTTTGGAAACTAAAGGAAGCTTTCACCACTGCACCAATGCTAGTACGCCCCGATCACGAAAAGCAATTTGTGCTGGAAACCGATGCATCGAACTTTGCGATGGGAGCCGTGCTCTCGCAGCTCGGGGATGATGAAATTTTGCATCCCATTGGATACTGGTCGAACACTTATTGAGATGCTGAGAACAACTACCCAGTAATGGACAAGGAATTGCTGGCGATTGTCAAAGCCTTGAGCAATTGGAGGCACCACTTGGAAGGAGCGAAACATGAAATTCGGGTGATCAGTGATCAAGCTAATCTCCGATATTTTATGGGAGCGCGGAAGCTAAGTGGCCGCCAAGCAAGATGGGCTACATTTCTCAGTCGGTTTCGATTTCGAATTGAGTACCGACCAGGGACGAAGAATTCACGAGCGGATGCGCTATCAAGAAGGCCAGACTATGAACAGGGCCAGGAAGACCAGCCAGAACAAGTCCTACTTCCTCCAGAGTTATTTCGAACCACAGCTCTGCCCATGCGCACAATTTGGGTATTTGAGCTTACAGGAGGTTCAGAACTATGAGAGAGGATTCGAGCAGCATATGAACATTCGAAAGAGCCAGCTGAAGGAACGTTCGAAGAAGGGTATTGGTGGAAGGATGATAAATTGGTTATCCCACCAGACGAAGAAATTAAGAAAGAAATTGTACGACAGTGCCATGACGCACCGGCGTCGGGACACCCGGGGATACAGAAGACTATCGACAAACTGGAACGAAGAGTTTGGTGGCCAAAGATGAGGGAATGGGTTGAAGAATACGTGCACACCTGCGATGTGTGCCAAAGGACGAAAGCGTGACGAGGCAAGACACAACCCCCACTGCAGCCTCTGCCAATAGCGACGAGACCTTACGAAGAAATTACTATGGACTACGTTACTGGACTTCCGACAACGAGTAAAGGACACAATGCTATACTCGTGGTGGTAAATAGGTTCTCCAAAATGGGAACCTTTATACCTACTACGATAAATGCAAACTTGAAGACCACTGCAGACCTAATGATCAATTATGTCTACAGTAAGGTCGGAACTCCTAAAACGGTAATTTCGGACAGAGGGCCACAATTCGCGAGCCGGTTTACAGAACAAGTGAACCAGGCCCTCGGGATCGAAATGAAGCTTAGTACGGCATATCATCCACAAACCGATGGTCAAACGGAGCGAGTAAACCAGGAGATGGAACAGTTGTTACGTTGCTATTCCAGCCTGCAACAAGACGATTGGGACGAACATCTGCCTATGGCAGAATTCGCCTACAATAGTCGAACTCACTCTAGTACAGGCAAGACACCATTCGAGGTTATTTATGGATTTCAGCCAGAAATAGGATTTCAGCTTCCGATCCGAGGAACGCAAGATTACGTGGCATGGAGGCAAAGGAATCAAGCACAAGCGGTGAAGGTGCTAGAACAGGCACGCGAAGCGATGAAGAAGTTTGCAGATAAACACCGAGGCCCGATGCCAGAATTCGAAGTCGGCGATAAGGTTCTGTTAGATGGTCGGAACCTAACACTGCTAGTTCCCACGAGGAAGCTAGGTGATAGGAACTTGGGACCTTTTCAGATTATCGCGAAGCATGGGACGGTGAACTACGAGTTGGATCTCCCAAAGGAGTTGAGGATCCACCCGGTGTTTTATGCAGGACTATTAATTCCCTATCGAGAACGTAAAGATCCGGCACAGAGAACAAGACCACCACCAGAAGTCATCGCAGGAGAAACCAAATACGAGGTTGAGGCGATCCGGGAGATTAGGAAATGGCACAACAAATGGGAATATCAGGTTAAGTGGCTCGGCTACCCAGAGGAAGAGAATACCTGGGAACCTGTAGAAGGGTTACGCAATGCCCCAGAAATATTGCGGGAGTATCACGAGAGGAATGGTTGGCCGGCAACCATGGACCTTCCCTCTAGGAAGAAGGTCGCAGATATCATCGACATATCACGGAAGATAGTCGAGATCGTCAAGGAAGACGTAAAGTTCCTGAGTTCAGCGCTAGGAGAGCCTGAAGCTCAGAGGGTAATCAGACGAATCAAGAAGCGAAACCGAACAGGTATCAAGCAGCGCGACTTCGCATATCCGGAATGGCATAAGCGGCATTGGAGACCAGCAAAAAGGCCATTCACTCGAAGTACAGCGCTTAAAGCTTTCAGAAGCTACGAGATTCCACGCGGATGGAACCTGGGTGCTGACTCCTCGGATAGTGAGTGCAGCGAGGCTTAGACCCTGAAGCCTAAGACCTGAACAAGTCGTTAAACTATTCCTAGCATGTTTGGAAGCATCTAGTATGTTGAAGCCGACACTCAGCGAGGCATTTAAGTATTGAGCAAGCTAATCAATACGGATGTACGGTACTCCAATTCCTAGTCAAGAGGAATGTGTGACTACTACATCAGGAGCATATAGCTAGGGAGGCGCCTATGCGAAACAGCAAGAAGATGAAGGGTTACCACGATTAGAGGGATCCACACTCTCCTTAAGCAGTCCGAAGTGGATCTTAGGGGGAGGAATGTTACGAAAATCGTGGTTAGCTAATGCGGAATAGTATCAGACAAGTTATACACCGTATTATGCAACCGAATCCAGCTTATGAGCAAGGGCTTCAAAGCTATCGACCTGGAGATGATACAGGTCCGTTACTACAGCCAGTACCTAATGAGGTAGCTGCGAACAACGAAGTCGAATCGAGCGAGAGTGATGATTCAGTAGGCATACGGTCAACTATGGCTAGGATGCATATTGGACATACTCCTCCTCCACGAATCCGAGGCCTAGGAACGATGGAGAGCAGTAATGTCGCGAGGTATACCGAACTCCTGCAGAAAAGACGTTATCGACGAGGTGCAACCAGACGTCTAGTTCACGAGAGTCTGGTGTGCAGTAATTGCTACTTAGCATACCAACGCAGCTGGGTTCTTTCGGAATGGCTCCTCAAGAATTTCGTGGAATGGTTAGTGGTGAAGGAGGCAGCCGATGTCAAGATTCGGCACAGGCCTGGGCCTTCGGAAACAACAGAAGACCAACCATTGCCGAACCGCGGAATGAGCGCATATGATCACGAAGTAACCATATGGCTCAGCGATAGGGATATGTATGCAATGAAGGTCTGCGTGAGAGCTTGGATCAATCAGCATCGTCACCAGACCTTATGCCCTTACGTCGCAGTGGAAGTCGATTGGCCGGTATACTTGATACCGCCCTCGGACATTATCGAACTCTCGGAAGAAGCAATCGAAGGATTCCTAAAGGCTTGGCGAACATCGGATACAGGGGTTATTACAGTTGACGAATGGCACGGACCTCGACACATCGGTCAGCGATTCAGGTTAACGACGGGCACTGGACTACAGCTATCGGACATTGCAATAGCGGCGAGGCACATTAGGCTGGAAGCCTATTTTACACAGCCGCCGAGATTAACCTCAGAAGATCGGCAAGCGTTGCCGGTTGCGAATCCCGAGATCACGACCAGCCCCATGATCACTGATTAGCGGCAGAAGCTCGGCCGAGATAACGGAGCAGCCTGGAAGCATGTGCTCGGCAAACCAAGGAAGGATCAGTGGGAAGATCGGCGGAAAGGATTTACATGTGATAAGCGATGGGATCGGAAGAAGCACGGAAGAAGCTTCGGAGCAACGGAGGTTAGAAGGAAGCCTACCTAATAGGGAAGGAAGTATTCGGAGTGGACACAGGTGATGTCACTTTATTTTATGTCGACACAAGGGCGGTAGCAACTCGGTGCTAGGACTTGGTGTCGACACAGGTGGGTAGCAACTCACGCTGAAACATACTGTCCTGTCCAATGGTAAGGCGGTTCCAGTAGCAGTAGGTAGCAAGTAGTGAATAGTAGAAAGTCTATATAAGTGCCAGCTGAGCGGGGCATTGTCCCTCAGCAAAATTATTTTGTACTCTCAATCATAACTGTACCCCTTTGATTGAAACTCTGCTCTACTAGTAATTCAAGCTTGAGCCCTTAGCTCGCTTATTATTAGTACATCTAAACCTTTACTACTCTACTCTCCAAGCTACAATAGTACGAAAGGAGGAAGCAGGGACTTGTTCCGGTACGCTCGGACTAGCCACTTCGTCCGAGAATACCGATCCTAACAGAATACTTCCTTTCCTATTAGGTAGGCTTCCTTCTAACCTCCGTTGCTTCGAAGCTTCTTCCGTGCTTCTTCCGATCCCATCGCTTATCACATGTTAATCCTTTCCGCCGATCTTCCCACTGATCCTTCCTTGGTTTGCCGAGCACATGCTTCCAGGCTGCTCCGTTATCTCGGCCGAGCTTCTGCCGCTAATCGGTGATCATGGGGCTGGCCGTGATCTCGGAATTCGCAACCGGCAACGCTTGCCGATCTTCTGAGGTTAATCTCGGCGGCTGTGTAAAATAGGCTTCTAGCCTAATGTGCCTCGCCGCTATTGCAATGTCCGATAGCTGTAGTCCAGTGCCCGTCGTTAACCTGAATCGCTGACCGATGTGTCGAGGTCCGTGCCATTCGTCAACTGTAATAACCCCTGTATCTGATGTTTGCCAAGCCTTTAGGAATCCTTCAATTGCTTCTTCTGAGAGTTCGATTATGTCCGAGGGCGGTATCAAGTATACCGGCCAATCGACTTCCACTGCGACGTAAGGGCACAAGGTCTGGTGACGATGCTGATTGATCCAAGCTCTCACGCAGACCTTCATTGCATACATATCCCTATCGCTGAGCCATATGGTTACTTCGTGATCGTAGGCGCTCATTCCGCGGTTCGGCAATGGTTGGTCTTCTGTTGTTTCCGAAGGCCCAGGCCTGTGCCGAATCTTGACATCGGCTGCCTCCTTCACCACTAACCATTCCACGAAATTCTTGAGGAGCCATTCCGAAAGAACCCAGCTGCGTTGGTATGCCAAGTAGCAATTACTGCACACCAGACTCTCGTGAACTAGACGTCTGGTTGCACCTCGTCGATAACGTCTCTTCTGCAGGAGTTCGGTATACCTCGCAACATTACTGCTCTCCATTGTTCCTAGGCCTCGTATTCGTGGAGGAGGAGTATGTCCCATATGCATCCTAGCCATAGTTGACCGTATGCCTACTGAATCATCACTCTCACTCGATTCGACTTCGTTGTTCGCAGCTACCTCGTTAGGTACTGGCTGTAGTAGCGGACCTGTATCATCCCCAGGTCGATAGCTTTGAAGCCCTTGCTCATAAGCTGGATTCAGTTGCATCATACGGTGTATAACTTGTCTGATACTATTCCGCATTAGCTAACCATGATTTTCGTAACACAAGTGAAACGAGGATATTGATCTGTGGATTAGTCGATGTGTGTCGAAGCTGGCACAGCATGGAGTCAAGGATGAGGAGGAGATTGCAAAGAGTCTATTCGCAGCACTTGAAGGCGACAGTTACGATTGGTTTGCAGAGAAGCAAACATTGACATCATTCGACAACCAAGGGAAGCTCAAACCAGTACCAGCAATCATCAATGTGGCTGGGACAGGCATGTTCAAATCATTCAAGGAGATGATCGATTGGATGAGGATCCGAGCGGGACATCCAATAGTAGGAGAACAGGAAGCACTATTCCACCTACTATGCATCCAACAGAAAGGATCAAGCATCAGAGCCTACAATGACGAATTCCGATGGCTCAAAGCGAGAGCACCAGACTCACTAGATGTTACTATGCTCAAGTACATCTATGTTAAAGGACTAGACAACTGGGTCAAACGACGAGTCGAATCCGTACAGCCGGACGCCTTTGAAAAGTACAAGCTCGACGAATGGATGACATGGACAACCAACCTAGCAGATGTTGATGCAAGACAGAAGTTGATCGGAAGCCAGACATACACTCCGAGATTTAAGACAAATGGGCAATCATCATATCGACCACCAGTCCAACAGACGAGACGAGATCCAGACGCCATGGATGTAGATGCACTCCGAGGCTTGCCGAAGAAGGGAGCGAAATGCTACAACTGTGGAAAGACTGGACACTACTCAAGGAATTGCAAGGCACCAAGGAAGCAAAAGGGTTCTTCCTCAGGACAGCCGAAGAAACGAACCAACGGTCAGAAACGAAAGCCGATGACAGCACGAGCTGTAAACTTCAAGGAGACATGTCCCGATCTGCATTGTCGAAAACCAGTCCACTATGATCACATAGCATGGGCTAGAGGAGACGAATCAGCAGGATATACATGCAAGCACGACGAAGAATATCGAACCAACTTCCGCAAATCCCTAGCAAGTAAAGAGCAACAGGGAAAAGACTAAGACCTCCATCGAACGAGACTGCACGATGTGAGTGTAACAAGGGTGACAAGAACAATGGTTTCAACAACCAGCGATTCATACCTCCTGGGTTCAACCCCAGTGAAGCGATGTACAATAAGCGATTGCCAATACATGCATTGCATCCTTGATTACCTATTCGAGTGAAGGTTGGAATGAAGACCCTAGCAGTCCAAGCATTAATCGATTCCGGAGCAACTTGTAGTACGATTCACCCAAACTTGGTACGACACCATAACCTATTCAAGAAGAGGCTTGATCACCCTCGACCCCTGAATAATGCCGATGGAAGCCCAAACCAAGGAGGAGCAATCACACACGAGGTCTATACATTAATCTTCGATGGACCGAAGCCACAGCCACAGACACTGGCAGTAGCGACTACAGGACAAGATCAAGTTATTCTAGGCATTGACTATTTGGCCAAAGTCAATCCAGAAATTGATTGGAAGAATCAGATATGGAATCGGAATGGTAATGCTATACCATTCGAGCTCAGTATCATACGAGCTACCAAGAAGCGAAAGCGCAGGAGGTGCAAACGAAAGCGGCAAAGGAAAGGTAAAGCTGACAAAACAGGACCTAGGCAAGACACAAAGAAACAAGCTCTGAACAGAGACAACTATCGACACTCTGGAGCACCAGGAATATTATTCGCACCATGGAGGGAAAGTAACAATGGAAACCCTCAAGAGTTGAAGCCGCAAGCGAAACCAATGACACGACCAGGAACACCACAACTGGAGCAACCAAAGAAGGCTGATGTACCAAAGAGTCCGAGCATGGAAAATATACCAGACTCTATACCAAGGCAACCATCAGAACAGACGAGTATAGTGCAACGACGAACAAGGCACATACCACGAAGGATGATCCCAGCACGGCAATTGTACCAGACATCCGAAGACGAAGTTACAGAAGTAACAGGCAAGCGCAACCATGACGAACAGGAGGAAATAAATGACTCTCCTAAGCAATGGAAGAAACAGCCTTTAAGACAGAGAAGGCCACTACCACAGAAGAAACCAGACATCGAACAAACTCAACCTGTGTCAAAGGAAGATCCTGGGATGACAGTCTATATTCATCCACGAGAGGAACGAAGGTTAGAGAAAGTGGTAGCAGGAACGAAACGACATTGGACATCGAGACCAATACCAGTCAAGGAAGCTATCCCCACACCAAAGCGTACAAGATGGGCAGCAGAAGACAGCGATATCGACATGCAGAACGAACAGGAGACAACAGAAGACACTCCTATGCACGATATAGAGCCACTAGACATCGAAAGGCTCAGGACGACCAACCAACCAATTACCCTTACCAGAAAGGAAGAGCTCGCTGAAAAGCTAGAGCTAGACCTTAAACGAAATTGGTCACCAAGGCAGCAAGGCCAGGTCTCACAACCACTGAACAAAGCTAGTTCAGTATCACAGCAATACTTGCAGCAGAAGGCAGCTGCAGAAGGATTACTCAGCACAGCAAACCGAGATTGGTGAAAACTCCTACCGAAGCAAATTGCAGACTATGCCGATGTATTTGATCCAGACAGATCAAGGAGGTTACCCAAACATACAAAATGGGATATGGCGATAAACCTCAAAGAAGGAGTACCACTACCGAAACCAAGGCCAATTATCAAGCTCACTCGAGAAGAGCAGGCAGCACTCAATGCCTATGTCCAGGAACTATTGGACAAAAGATGGATCGAGAAGGTTCACCCACATGAACCATGTCCGGTAGCAGCACCAGTCTTCTTTGTAGGAAAGAAAGACGGAGGAGCACGAGCAGTAACTGACTACCGAGATATCAACGATGCCACAGTATCAGATCCATACCCTATACCGATCATGAGTGTACTACCAGAGAAACTGGAGAAAGGAAAAGTCTTCTTCACACTCGATATGCGATCAGGATACAACAACCTGAGAATTCGAGAAGGAGACGAATGGAAGGCAGCATTTAGAGTTGGCAATGCAGTCTACAAACCAAAGGTCATGATGTTTGGAATGAAGAACTCACCTGCGATATTCCAACGGTTCATGAATGACAACTTCGAATACTGGCTCAGAACAGAGGAGGCACTAGTTTACCTAGATGACCTCATTGGCCAAGCACAAACCAAAGAGGAGCATTGGACACTCCTCAGGGCAATTCTACAGAAATGCCGAGAGCTCGACATTTACCTCAAAATCGAGAAATGTCATTTCCTCCAAACCCAACTCGACTACCTGGGATTTGTAGTAGGAATGAAAGGCATACAGATGGATCCTTACAAGCTGAAAGCGATTCGAGAATGGCCAACACCAAAGACGAAACGACAGATCCGAAAGTTCCAAGGCTTTTGCAATTTCTACCGAAGATTCATCAGGAACTATGCCGATTTATACACACCAATTGGCGAACTCATCAAGAAGGATCACAAGTTCGTTTGGACAGAAGCACAGGACAAAGCATTCGAAGCTATCAAGAAAGCATTCGAAACCGAAGTGGCATTAGCAATGCCAAAGCCTGACAAACCATATACATTGGAAACCGATGCATCCGATGTAGCAATTGGAGCAGTCTTACAGCAAGAAGACAGCCAAGGAGAACTGAGACCACTAGGTTTCATGTCGAAGACACTATCCAGTGCTCAACGAAATTATCCAATGCATGATAAGGAGATGCTAGCAATCATGGAAGCACTCGGACATTGGAGACACTTACTGGAAGGAACAAAGGAACCATTAACCATCTGAAGCGATCATGCAAATCTCCGATACTTCATGACAGCTCAGAATCTGACAAGACGCCAAGCGAGATGGGCACTAGAGTTATCACGATATAACTTCAAAATTCTCCATTGGCCAGGCAAGAAGAATCAAGCAGATGCACTATCACGATGACCCGACTATATGCCAGAGGACAAGGATAACTTGGGAGTTACCTTGCTACCACCTGACATGATCGAGCAGCAGACATTGCGACGAACCGAGATCAATGGCCTATACCGACTAGAGACAGAAATGGTCACTATCTCCGATCCGATTATTCGAACCATCAAGAGACACTATAACTCCAAAGAGGCGAAGCAGGAAATTATGGCAATCAAGAAGAGCAACGGCTACAATTACAGGAATGGCTTGCACTACGTATCCAGTGCATTATATGTCCCGCCATCCGCCAACCTAAAATCGTTGTTAATCCGAAGGCGCCATGACCACAAACTTGCAGGCCACCCAGGAGCAGAAAAGACCATAGAGCTTGTAAAGCGAGCGTACTATTGGCCGAAGATGGAAGAGATGATCCGAGAATATACCACATCCTGCGACATATGTCAATGTGCAAAACCGATTCGACAGTTTCGAAATCCACCCCTCCAACCGTTGAAGGCACCGCATCAACCATGGGAAACCATAACCTGTGACCTTATCACCGATTTACCAGTCAGCAACGAGGGCTACAGTTCAATACTTGTTATAGTGGACAAGCTCACCAAAATGGGGAAGTTCATCCCTTGCTAGGGAATACCCAATGCTAAGCAGTTGGCACGCTTGTTCCGCCAACACATCTTCAAATACTACGGGGCCCCTAAACAAGTAATCTCCGACCGAGGTAGCAACTTCACGGCGCAATTCCTCAAGGAGTTCTGTAGACTCATCGATGTCGATTGGAAAACTAGCACAGCATACCACCCACAAACTGACGGTCAAACCGAGTGACTCAATCAAGAACTGGAGCAGTACTTACGCTGCTACGTGTCCTACCGTCAAACAGATTGGGCAGAGTACATCGATATGGCAGAATTCGCCTACAACAATCGGAAACACAGCACTACGCATCAGTCACCATTCTATACGCTGTATGGATGGCACCCTCACCTGGACATAGCGGAAACCGGGGACTCAAATGTCCCAGAAGCAATAAATCACCTAGAGGAGCTTCGACAAGTACAGCAAGAAGCCTACAATTCGATTAGGCAAGCGAATGAGGCAATGAAGCTTTATGCAGACCTGCATCGAGGCAAACTGCCGGAGTACAAGCCAGGAGACGAAGTGTTACTAGACATGAAGAATCTCAGTCGACTGGAGCCAACAAAGAAGCTTGCAATGAAGTGGGCAGGTCCTTATAAAGTTGAGAGGGCAGTCGGACAAGTGTCATTCAGATTACGCTTACCCGAAACCCTTCCAATACACCCGGTGTTTCATGCGAGTCTTCTCAGGCCTTACAAACGAAAGGAATACCCTGGAAGACCCACTTTGGACGAACCACCCCCTATTGAAGTAGAGGGAGAAGCAGAATACGAAGTGGAGAAGATTCATGACACAAGGCGGCATCGAAACAAGATTCAGTATCTTATTCAATGGAAAGGATACCAAGAGCGTACTTGGGAGCCACTTGACAATCTCAAGAACTCCTATCAAGCAGTAGAAGACTTCCACAAAAAGTACCCTCAGGCGATGAGGCCACCAGACCTTAGTCAATGGATCGCCGAACGGAGACGAATTAGGAGATAACCACATCACGTGCACTCCACCTGATGGAGCCGACTCAGGAGCCACAATGCAAACAATGAGTAAGACCTCCAATGGCCTTACCAATCAATGACATCACAGTGGCACCTCAAGACGAAGACAGAGAGAAACAAAATAGGCAAGAGAAAGGCGATATACCAGCAGATATGGTATAAAAGATGAAGCAATTCGAGCTGAAGACTCATCAACTCGAACTCGAGCAAACTAGTCATCTCTCGAAGACAACCACTACTCAACTATGCCTATCTTCAATGAACTACATGCCTTCTCTACTCCCGAAGATGCGCCTAATTGGACATTCGTACTCAGACCACCTACT
Organism: Sanghuangporus sanghuang; assembly: GCA_009806525.1. Classification (NCBI taxonomy): domain Eukaryota; kingdom Fungi; phylum Basidiomycota; class Agaricomycetes; order Hymenochaetales; family Hymenochaetaceae; genus Sanghuangporus; species Sanghuangporus sanghuang. Next base: position 484,175 of record VVIT01000012.1, on the reverse strand, counting down.
GAACGTTATCAATGGCCACAGTTCTGTAACCGCTTCAATCAAGAGAACTACGAAGAAGAGATAGTACCCCTATGCCCAGGGAAGTACTTCGACGACCTCTATGACAAGTGGCACTCAATCCATACCACCGAGAAGCAAGGTCCTAAACTTATGATCCCAGACCCACCGAACAGCGAGCTGATCAGGCTTAGCAATGCTCGAACGGCATCGATTCGACGACTCAATGATGATGCATTCCTTACCTATACAGTTGAACTCGAAGTACGAGCTCTTAATGAAGGGCAAATCGACTTCAACCACGAACCAACATACAGGAACATCATGGGCATCTATCATTCAGCAGCACAAATTTGTGCATACCGACGAGACCTGTTGATCGCAATCACTAACCGAATGATGCGATGGAGCCACTACCATTCAGCAGGCAACAAGACGATGCGATACATCAACTACCTAGCTGACAAGACGGGCTTCTATGCAGTTGGAACCACGCAGTACACGACACTGCTCAATACAACGAAGTACTATGAGGGCACTGTATACCAGAGGACAATGCGAAAGCAAGGATCCCCAAACCAGACGAATGGTATCCAGATCAACGAAGTCGAACACCACATAGTCGAAGGCGAGGAAGTCAACTACAACCCCCAGTACCTCATAGAACTCAATGAAAATGAAGAAGAAGCGAGGGAAAGACTGGAAGCAACGAGACACCCACTAGACGAGGATCTAATGATCTCAATCTACCAGTATCTGAACGAGCTTTACCAACCAGACAAGATGCTCACCATGTCAATGCAAGAGAACAGCTACATGGACTCAGACGATACGGAATCAAGTGAGGAAGATAGGTCAACAGAACCACTACCGACACCAGAAGATTCAGCACAGGCTTCACCTGCGATCGAGGAACTCGATGATATGTAAACTTTTCTTCACTCCATGAACCCCTTTCTTATGCAACCCCTTTCCATGACGCAAATGGCCAATTATGCTTTATGTTACCATCACTCCCTATTCGCTATGGTATCTATTCGCCAAATTCCCTGCCAAGTCAAGTAGCAACCCTGTTGTCCCTCGGAGGCTGTCCAACAAGACAAAATCTGCGGAACAACAAGTTGCCCTTGAACTTGACAGCGAAGACTGGCAGCCTATGCATTATGCACCACCCTTTTCATGCTCATTCGGAAGGCTGAGCCGATAAGGCATTATGCAAAGCGTCGGAGCACCAGTAATGTTCCAACTCTTAGCACATGCATTATCGAGCCAGCTGCCGAATTAGCGCACTATGCTTACATTTTACCTTTCTATGCAGAGGAGGAGGAGCCAAGAAGTTAACAGTCGTTGTGATGCCTTCGGCAGTATACCTGTCAAAGCGACATAACAACTATTCCTAACCTCTCTTTGTCAAATTGGGATGCCCAAGCATATCAGCTTGACAAAGTAAATATTGCGATTATCAAGCCCTCCAACTCAAACTTTATTTTCCTTACATGCATTTTGTCGCTCTGATCTAAAGGATGAAGTCATTGCTCGTGAACAAGGCTGGTCAATACAGCCCTGTCACGAGAAATACATCATGCAGATCACCGACAAATCATTATGAAACTCATGCATCATTAACTGATATGACTGTTATGTTCTTATCATTTTCATTCATACCATAATCCTTTTACATGACGCATATTTCATTTAATATTTCCTTCATATCCCTTCCCACCACCCACTACAATGCGATGTCAAACCAAGCCCCTTTCACATGATTCTCTTGCGCCGAAGCACCTGCATCGAGGACAACCTTCAGCTCATCGGGATTGGCAGCCTTGAGAGGTGGAACCTCGACCTTATCAGCAGCCGGCTTCGCAGTAGCAGCTGCAGGAATCGATTGCATTTCGTAATCTTCGCTCTTCTACCAAGGATGTCAACGATTTTGCAATGCAAAGGACAGGGCACTCACAGGGTGGCGACGATAACGCTTTATCCACCACAGATTCAGCACAAAAACCGCTACAAGGATGATCAAAACAGCAGGAACGGCGGCGACAGCTGACATATTTGGGTGACTTTGATGATGGTTTGATAGCAACACCAACTATCACAAGCCGACTCCCTTATCCAAAGCTTTCTCACAGATTAGGATGAACATTTCTCCGAAAGTCCATCTTAGAAGGGGGGTAGTGAAAGGATCCGCTCAAAACTTCGCATCACGATCAACGCGATCGGCAGATCAACAGGATCGGCACTCCAAACGTGACCAGTAACCGGCCCAGCAGCAACGCGACCAAACTACCGATCACGCGCCCAAGACAACGGTCACCGGTATCACCGGCATCAACGGCAATACGCGAACGCCTAGCAACCATACGTAAACCCGCGAGGCACTTAACACCGCCGACCGTTACCTTAACACCACCGACCATATACGTCCGACCCGACCCGATCAAAAGAACTCAAGAAGCGCTCTAGAACACCAGAAGTCCAGAAGTCCAGAAGCACAACTACTAAAGCCTAACACCTAATCGACTAAAGGCTAAATAAATCCCAATGGAGACGACACTGGCATTCCAGCACTGTCAGACGTGTGCCTGGACATATATGGCTCTCTATGAGATATACTTTGTAGTATGCCATGCTACAACTGAAACTCGCAACTGCCATATCGAAATTCAACGCAGAACGCAAGAACAACTCCATGCCAATCCACCAAATCCAATAGTACCCAAGCGACATGAAGAACTCACTGTCACCACTCGAACCCCTCGAGATGCAGACCCGATAACTTGGAAGATACTAGGATGGTACAAACCAGAGCTGCATGACCCATGTCCAGCTTCTACAGTGCAAGCAAACCTCTACCTACCAAGGGACGCGAACCTGGAAACCAGACAGTTACAACTGGCACTCCAACGAAGGATATGGCATTACATTCGCGATGTTCGACTCAATGGCAAAGCATGGCTAGTTACTCGAACTCAGAGGCATCCACCAGCGGAGCACATACAATTCCAGCTGTGTATTGGACCATACACTACACCAACTCGACATCTCAATACTGATGTCCGAGTTATACTCTCACCCTTCGGGCCAAGGGATGAACAACGGAAGGTCACATATCGAGCCGCTTACATTGCACCAAGAGCCAGAGTCCCCAATGAAGACCTCGACGTTATAATGGAGTACTGACTCATCACTCCGACTCGGAACTACATCTCAGTCAGCAACGCCACAAAGGCTCTGCAATAGTAGAGACAATCTTACAAATCTTGGAGCAAGGTGGCACTCAGTAGCACAGCATGAGTAAGGCAATGGTGGAGCAAAGTGGAGCTGAGTGGAGTAATGTGGAAGGAGATGAGTAAGATATGGATGAAAATTGGATTATCGGAAGAGCATAAATAGGGTTAGAAGTAGGCCCTCATTCCCCATCTTTCGATCCTCTTAACACACTGGTGATCATCGTAGCTTAACGATTATTACTGTGTGCTTTGTACTACTACGCCTCTTGGAAATACCAATCTGCTCTTGCTTACCTTGTATCTGAAAGTATCTCTTGTCAGGACTACGACTAGGAAGGATAGTAAGGGGACCACGTGGTACAGCCATACGTGGGTAGATAGATCACCTCTGCACAACATATCGCTGCTTAGGCAAAAGGATCGAACCCGGTGTAACTCCGGACCTACACCTCTAACAGTCCTATCCGACGTGACACCCAACAAATCAGAAGAGGACGATGATTTTGGCGTCTATGATGAGTTGTTTGCTCGAAGAGTGAGTACGCAAGGAGGCGACTCAGACGTATGGAGGGCGGAGGAGCGGATTCAAACTGCTATAAAAAATGAGGTTGTGATGGGTGAACCTTACCGTGAGAACGTTGTCGCCCAGGTGAACAATACTGAGGCAATATGGGACGTTGTTGGCAGGCGCGCGGCTGATGTATGGCGTGAAGGGATAGAGGATGTAACGTGTGGGGAATTCGTTAGGAGGAGAGGCGGTCAAGAACTTGATGCCTTTGTCAGCATTGTACACCCACAGGTAGCGAATGACGATGAGGTAGATACCTTAGAACCGCCGAAGCAGGATGAGTACCTAATTGACGCCCATGCCCTCATCGACTCGGGATGCACCGGCTCTTGCATTGATGAAGGTTTTGTTAAAAGGTATAACTTTCTGACACAAAAGTACATCCGTCCATGACCTGTTTTCAATGCTGATGGAACGAGCAACGAGAGTGGTCTGATCAAGGAGTATGTCATTGTACGCATGATCTTTGGAAGACATGAAGAAGAGCTCCGTCTGGCAGTAACCTCACTGGCATCGTCCAACATCTTCCTCGGTCATGACTGGTTGCAAAGACATAACCCCGAGATCGATTGGAAGATTGGAAAGATCGATTTTATGCGCTGTCCTGAGGAGTGCGGATGTGTGTTGTTGAAGGAGGAGATCGATGATGAGTATGTACGAAGGGTGAGGATGGACAAAGTGAAGAAATGGCCACCGTATCTCGAGGAGTATTCCGACGTCTTCAGCGAGGAGTCTTTCGAACGGTTACCTGATCATCAGACGTGGGACCACGCCATCAACCTGAAGCCGGATTTTAAGCCAAGCGATTGTAAGGTGTACCCACTGTCGCTCAAGGAACAAGAGGCGATGAAGACATTCATTGAGGAAAACCTTGCATCGGGACGTATCAGGCAGTTGAAATCTCCAATGGCGTCGCCATTCTTCTTTATCAAAAAGGAAGACGGGAGTTTGCAAGCGATCCAGGACTATCGAAAGCTCAATGACGGGACAGTCAAGAATAAGTACCCATTACCACTAATCAATGAGCTCATAGATAAGGTCAAGGATGCTAAGTACATCACCAAGCTTGACGTCCGTTGGGGATATTACAACATCCGGATCCGTGAAGGTGATGAATGGAAGGCAGCGTTCAGGACGAACCTGGGATTGTTCGAACCAATGGTAATGTTCTTTGGCTTATGCAATGCGCCAGCTACCTTCCAAGGATTCATGAATGACATTTTCCGAGACTTGATCCATGAAGGCGTTGTCATCATTTACCTCGACGACATACTCATATTCTCGAATACCCTGGAAGAGCATCGCGAATGAACCAGACGAGTCTTCGAGATTCTGTGTAAGAACAAGCTTTTCCTAAAGCCGCAGAAATGTGAGTTTGAGGTCAATACTGTCAAATATCTCGGCCACATCATCGGCAACAGCGAAGTACGTATGGATCCAAAGAAGACGATTGCAGTCCAAGAATGGCCTATTCCAAAGAACGTCCATGAACTGCAACAATTCCTTGGCTTAGGAAACTGGCTACGTCGTTTTGTCGAAGGATACAGTTCGGTTGTCAAGCCGCTCACGTCGCTGATGGGTAAGGCAGAGTGGAAGTGGGGAGAGGAGGAACAGCAAGCGTTCGAGGAATTGAAGGAGCGATTGAGTAGTCCTCCAGTCCTGGCCATTCCGAACAATAACGACCCTTTCTGTGTCGAAGTGGACGCATCAGACTTTGCAACGGGAGGTGTGCTCCTCCAGAAGCAAGAGGGCAAATGGAAGGTCATTGCGTACCGATCATCAACGTTGTTGGATGCCGAATGAAATTACGAGATCTATGACAAGGAGATGCTTGCCATTGTCCAAGCGCTCAAGGAATGGCGTCAATACCTCCAAGGGGCTAATCAACTGTTCGAGGTCTGGACTGATCACGCGAACCTGACGTACTTCAAGGCTCCTCAGAAGCTGAACCGACAACAAGCTCGTTGGCGACTTGACTTGGCAGAGTTTGACTTCATGCTCGTACACAAGCCGGGAAAGACGCTCGGAAAAGCGGATTTATTGTCACGACGTGCAGACTACGACAAGGGTGAGCACGATAACGAAAATGTCACGTTCATCAAGAATGAATGGTTAGTACGAGCAGCGGTTAACACATCCAGGGACTCACTTGTCGAGACGATCAAGAAGGCGCAGGAGGACATGGAGGATGGGGAAAGACCATCAGGACTGGTGCTCAAGGATGGCGTGTGGTCGAAGGAAGTAACGGTCAAGGTGTCGACGACAAGCTCAAAGAAATTCTGGAATGTCTTCGTACCAACATCAGTAAGAGAAGTCGTCATGAAGGAATGTCATGACTCAACGCTGGCGGGACACCCGGGAGCGAATAAGACGGTGTCAATGGTAAGCCGAAGCTTCTGGTGGCCAAACATGTATGTCGATGTTCGGAACTATGTGCGAGGTTGTGATCGTTGTCAACGAACGAAGGCTCTGCAAGTGACGAGGGCAAGGGTTTTGCACCCGAACGAGGTGCCGGAGGCGCCATGGCAGATTGTCACGGTCGACCTGATTGGAGAACTCCCTGAGTCCAACGGTTTCAATGCGATATGCGTTGTGGTTGATCGCTTCAGCAAACAGATTCATGCAATTCCAACGACGACAAAACTAACAGCAGAGGGCATGGCACGCATCTACCGCGACCAAGTTTTTTGACTACACGGACTGCCAAAGAAGATCATCCACGACCGAGGCATTCAGTTCGACGCTAAGATGATGAAGGAATTGTACAAGCTCCTCCATATCGAAGGTAACCCCTCGACGGCGTACCATCCCCAGACCGATGGCCAAACTGAGCGAGTTAATCAAGAACTCGAACAATACCTAAGGCTATATGTCAACCACCATCAATCGGACTGGGCAGACTGGTTAGCACTTGCAGAGTTTGCATATAACAACCGCGAACACTCAGCGACGAAGCTGTCCCCATTCTTTGTCAACTCGGGAGTGCACCCAGTAGGCTTCACGGGCGTTTGGACTTCATCTTCGAACATGTCAGCCGAAGAATTCGTGAAACACATCAAGGGTATTCATGAACTCGCGCAAGCAAACCTCGTCAAGGCCAACGAAGACATGAAACGTTTCTATGATTGTCATGCAGGAAAGTCGATGGAATACGAGGCAGGCAGTAAAGTTTTTCTTGATGGGCGTAATATCAAGACGACAAGACCGACGAAGAAGATGGATGACAAGTGGTTTGGCCCTTTCGAGATTGTCGAAAAGGTCGGAGCAAGCGCATATCGACTCAAATTACCGCGCACTTGGAGGCAAGTCCACCCCGTCTTCAACGAAGTCCTGCTCAAACCGGCTATTGAACCATCCTTCGAGTCTCAGAAGAAACCTCCACTGCCGCCACCTGTCCTTGTAGACGACGAAGAGGAATACGAGGTCGAAGAAATACTCGACTCACGTCTACATAGAGGAAAGCTTCAATTCCTCATCAAGTGGGTTGGATACGACGAAGCAACTTGGCAACCCGAATCGGACGTTGGAGATAATGCGAAGGAAGCAGTCGATGAGTTCTATCGGAAGCATCCAGGCGCTCCAAGAAGATTGTCGATACCCCGGCAGAGTCTTCATATGATACGTAAGTTCACGACAACGGAAGGATATAGTGGTTGGTCGGGACGCCCAACCTTGAAGGGGGGGTGATGTTAGGACTCGAACATTTTTATTTTTATTTTTATTTTTATTTTTCTTTTCCTTTCTTACGTCCTTAGTTCACTCATTTTACCTTTTCCTTGTATTACTCATTCACCTTTACTAATTCCGTTTACTCCGTTATGGCTTATTCATCTTCAGTCATCTGCCATGACTAAATCCGTTCCTTCCGACTAAGATGCTCACTAATCACTCCACCCCCTTCTCATGTGATTCCTTATTAGAGTAGACCTTTCACACGCTCGAAGTCTATATAAGTAGATAGTTTGACTCTTTCGATTCCTTGTCTTACTATTCTACTTACCTTCACTTTGACATAGGTATCTACTCTTGTATTAGTCATTTATTGAATTCTACTTACCTTCACTTTGACATAGCGTGCGTTCGCTCAGCAGTTCGCGTCTAGCTTACTGTTTGTTGTTGTGTTGGCCACCTCGAGATCGATACCTGTTAGTCTCGCCGCCTAACAAAGGCGCTAGAACAGGCACGCGAAGCGATGAAGAAGTTTGCAGACAAACACCGAGGCCCGATGCCAGAATTCGAAGTCGGCGATAAGGTTCTGTTAGATGGTTGGAACCTAACACTGCTAGTTCCCACAAGGAAGCTAGGTGATAGGAACCTGGGACCTTTTCAGATTATCGCGAAGCATGGGATGGTGAATTACGAGTTGGATCTCCCGAAGGAGTTGAGGATCCACCCGGTGTTTTATGCAGGACTATTAATTCCCTATCGAGAATGTAAAGATCCGGCACAGAGAACAAGACCACCACCAGAAGTCATCGCAGGAGAAACCAAATACGAGGTTGAGGCGATCCGGGAAATTAGGAAACGGCACAACAAATGGGAATATCAGGTTAAGTGGCTTGGCTACCCAGAGGAAGAGAATACCTGGGAACCTGTAGAAGGGTTACGCAATGCCCCAGAAATATTGCGGGAGTATCACGAGAGGAATGGTTGGCCAGCAACCATGGACCTTCCCTCTAGGAAGAAGGTCGCAGATATTATTGACATATCACGGAAGATAGTCGAGATCGTCAAGGAAGACGTGAAGTTCCTGAGTTCAGCGCTAGGAGAGCCTGAAGCTCAGAGGGTAATCAGACGAATCAAGAAGCGAAACCGAACAGGTATCAAGCAGCGCGACTTCGCCTATCTGGAATGGCATAAGCGGCATTGGAGACCAGCAAAAAGACCATTCACTCGAAGCATGGCACTTAAAGCTTTCAGAAGCTACGAGATTTCACGTGGATGGAACCTGGGTGCTGACTCCTCAGATAGTGAGTGCAGCGAGGCTTAGACCCTGAAGCCTAAGACCTGAACAAGTCGTTAAACTATTCCTAGCATGTTGGGAAGCATCTAGTATGTTGAAGCCGACACTCAGTGAGGCGTTTAAGTATTGAGCAAGTTAATTAATACGGATGTACGGTACTCCAATTCCTAGTCAAGAGGAATGTGTGACTACTACATCAGGAGCGTATAGCTAGGGAGGCGCCTATGCGAAACAGCAAGAAGATGAAGGGTTACCACGATTAGAGGGATCCACACTCTCCTTAAGCAGTCCGAAGTGGATCTTAGGGGGAGGAATGTTACGAAAATCGTGGTTAGCTAATGCGGTGTGGTATCAGACAATTTACACACCGAATTATGCAACTGAATCCAGCTTATGAGCAAGGGCTTCAAAGCTATCGACCTGGGGATGACACAGGTCCGCTACTACAGCCAGTACCTAACGAGGTAGCTGCGAACAATGAAGTCGAATCGAGCGAGAGTGATGATTCAGTAGGCATACGGTCAACTATGGCTAGGATGCATATTGGACATACTCCTCCTCCACGAATACGAGGCCTAGGAACTATGGAGAGCAGTAATGTTGCGAGGTATACCGAACTCCTGCAGAAGAGACGTTATCGACGAGGTGCAACCAGACGTCTAGTTCACAAGAGTCTGGTGTGCAGTAATTGCTACTTGGCATATCAGCGCAGCTGGGTTCTTTCGGAGTGGCTCCTCAAGAATTTTGTGGAATGGTTAGTGGTGAAGGAGGCAGCCGATGTCAAGATTCAGCACAGGCCTGGGCCTTTGGAAACAACAGAAGACCAACCATTGCCAAACCGTGGAATGAGCGCATACGATCACAAAGTAACTATATGGCTCAGTGATAGGGATATGTATGCAATGAAGGTCTGCGTGAGAGCTTGGATCAATCAGCATCGTCACCAGACCTTGTGCCCTTACGTCGCAGTGGAAGTCGATTGGCCGGTATACTTGATACCGCCCTCGGACATAATCGAACTCTCAGAAGAAGCAATTGAAGGATTCCTAAAGGCTTGGCAAACATTGGATACAGGGGTTATTACAGTTGACGAATGGCGTGGACCTCGACACATCGGTCAGCGATTCAGATTAATGACAGGCACCGGACTACAGCTATTGGACATTGCAATAGCGGCCAGGCACATTAGGCTGGAAGCCTATTTTACACAGCCGCCAAGATTAACCTCAGAAGATCAGCAAGCATTGCCGGTTGCGAATCCCGAGATCATGACCAGCCCCATGATCACCGATTAGCAGCAGAAGCTCGGCCGAGATAACAGAGCAGCCTGGAAGCATGTGCTCAGCAAACCAAGGAAGGATCAGTGGGAAGATCGGCGGAAAGGATTAATATGTGATAAGCGATGGGATTGGAAGAAGCACGGAAGAAGCTTTGGAGCAACAGAGGTTAGAAGGAAGCCTACCTAATCTGGAAGGAAGTATTCGGAGTGGACACAGGTGATGTCACTTCATTCGATGTCGACACAAGGGCGGTAGCAACTCGGTGCTAGGACTTAGTGTCGACACAGGTGGGTAGCAACTCACGCTGAAACATACTGTCCTGTCCAATGGTGAGGCGGTTCCAGTAGCAGTAGGTAGCAAGTAGTGAATAGTAGAAAGTCTATATAAGTGCCAGCTGAGTGGGGCATTGTCCCTCAGCAAAATTATTTTATACTCTCAATCATAACTGTACCCCTTTGATTGAAACTCTGCTCTACTAGTAATTCAAGCTCGAGCCCTTAGCTTGCTTATTATTAGTACATCTAAACCTTTACTACTCTACTCTCCAAGCTACAATAGTACGAAAGAAGGAAGCAGGGACTTGTTCCGGTACACTCGGACTAGCCACTTCGTCCGAGAATACCGATCCTAACAAGCAAGGCTTAGACCCTGAAGCTTAAGACCTGAACAAGTCATTAAACTATTCCTAGCATGTTGGGAAGCATCTAGTATGTTGAAGCCGACACTCAGCGAGGCGTTTAAGTATTGAGCAAGTTAATCAATACGGATGTACGGTACTCCAATTCCTAGTCAAGAGGAATGTGTGACTACTACATCGGGAGCATATAACTAGGGAGGCACCTATGCAAAACAGCAAGAAGATGAAGGGTTACCACAATTAACGGGATCCACACTCTCCTTAAACAGTCCGAAGTGGATCTTAGGGGGAGGAATGCTACGAAAATCGTGGTTAGCTAATGCGGCGTGGTATCAGACAATTTACACACCAAATTATGCAACTGAATCCAGCTTATGAGCAAGGGCTTCAAAGCTATCGACCTGGGGATGACACAGGTCCACTACTACAGCCAGTACCTAACGAGGTAGCTGCGAACAATGAAGTCGAATCGAGCGAGAGTGATGATTCAGTAGGCATACGGTCAACTATGGCTAGGATGCATATTGGACATACTCCTCCTCTACGAATACGAGGCCTAGGAACTATGGAGAGCAGTAATGTTGCGAGGTATACCGAACTCCTGCAGAAGAGACGTTATCGATGAGGTGCAACCAGACGTCTAGTTCACGAGAGTCTGGTGTGCAGTAATTGCTACTTAGCATACCAGCGCAGCTGGGTTCTTTCGGAATGGCTCCTCAAGAATTTCGTAGAACGGTTGGTGGTGAAGGAGGCTGCCGATGTCAAGATTCGGCACAGGCCTGGGCCTTCGGAAACAACAGAAGATCAACCATTGCCGAACCGCGGAATGAGCACATACGATCACGAAGTAACTATATGGCTTAGCAATAGGGATATGTATGCAATGAAGGTCTGCATGAGAGCTTGGATCAATCAGCATCGTCACCAGACCTTGTGCCCTTACGTCGCAGTGGAAGTCGATTGGCCAGTATACTTGATACCACCCTCAGACATAATTGAACTCTCAGAAGAAGCAATTGAAGGATTCCTAAAGGCTTGGTGAACATCGGATACAGGGGTTATTACAGTTGACGAATGGTGTGGACCTCGACACATCGGTCAGCAATTCAGGTTAACGACAGGCACTGGACTACAGCTATTGGACATTGCAATAGTGGCCAGGCACATTAGGCTGGAAGCCTATTTTACACAGCTGCCGAGATTAACCTCAGAAGATCGGCAAGCGTTGCCGGTTGCGAATCCCGAGATCACGACCAGCCCCATGATCACCGATTAGTGGCAGAAGCTCGGCCGAGATAACGGAGCAGCCTGGAAGCATGTGCTCAGCAAACCAAGGAAGGATCAGTGGGAAGATCGGCGGAAAGGATTAACATGTGATAAGCGATGGGATCGGAAGAAGCACGGAAGAAGCTTTGGAGCAACGGAGGTTAGAAGGAAGCCTACCTAATCTGGAAGGAAGTATTCGGAGTGGACACAGGTGATGTCACTTTATTTTATGTCGACACAAGGGCGGTAGCAACTCGGTGCTAGGACTTGGTGTCGACACAGGTGGGTAGCAACTCACGCTGAAACATACTGTCCTATCCAATGGTGAGGTGGTTCCAGTAGCAGTAGGTAGCAAGTAGTGAATAGTAGAAAGTCTATATAAGTGCCAGCTGAGCGGGCCATTGTCCCTCAGCAAAATTATTTTGTACTCTCAATCATAACTGTACTCCTTTGATTGAAACTCTGCTCTACTAGTAATTCAAGCTCAAGCCCTTAGCTCGCTTATTATTAGTACATCCTAACCTTTACTACTCTACTCTCCAAGCTACAATAGTATGAAAGGAGGAAGCAGGGACTTGTTCCGGTACGCTCGGACTAGCCACTTCGTCTGAGAATACCGATCCTAACAGGTATACCTCACAACATTACTGCTCTCCATCGTTCCTAGGCCTCGCATTCGTGGAGGAGGAGTATGTCCAATATGCATCCTAGTCATAGTTGACCGTATGCCTACTGAATCATCACTCTCGCTCGATTCGACTTCGTTGTTCGCAGTTACCTCGTTAGGTACTGGCTGTAGTAGCGGACCTGTATCATCCCTAGGTCAATAGCTTTGAAGCCCTTGCTCATAAGCTGGATTTGATAGAATCGAAGTAGGATGAGTATTATATAACCTACAATCGAAGCAAGTATCTCACACTGTCAAGACTTATTAAGCAGTATCAAAGAATCAGGCAGTGATTGCTATCAAGCTAGTGTTATGAGAGAAGATTCCAACTCGCTGTGAGGGCGTTTGGAAGATGAATTGAACTGAAACTCAGGATGGCTCGTTTGGCCTCCTTTTATACTCTACAGGTGTGGCTATTCTAGACTACTACTATAACTATCTATCTCAGTCTTTGTGCTATCTACTTTCTTTTCCTTGCCAATTCCTACAGTTCCTTGTCAATTCCTACCGTTCCTACTCAATTCTGACAGTTCCTACTCAATTCCGATCGTACTGTGTGTTCTAGGTCGTTCTACTAATTCCTCAGCAATTCCGGCTGGTATGTTACAATCTCTGAGCTCTACAGTTGTGGCTTTCTCAGTGTTGGAACTTTCAATGTTCTCGACTTGCTCTGTTAGCATTCTTTTATTCTAGACCACTCTTGTTGCCTCTCCTCCTCGGAGCTAAGACTTAGGTTCTTCTTCCGATTTGAATTGCTGACTGTTGTTGTTACTCTGCCTGAGTTAGTTGTAAAAGTCTTGCTCTCATTCTTTTCTTAGCTATGGACACATACGCTTCTTATTCCCAATCGGGGTTCCTTCGCTTAACTAGTGATCGTCGATCTCCATGTCTTCCGAGGCTCGGTTCCTGATCAGTGTGTCTTCTTCTTCTGGAAGTCCTATGGGTTTCCCCACCGGTGTTCTATCATCTACCGGAAAACTTCTTTTGTGTAGGTATGTTGTCATTCTCGTAAAGCCTTCTTCTGGCGGCATTGGAATCTTGATAGGTCCGATCACAAACTTAATTCTGCGTTCTATTACTATATCGGTAATTCTTTCGTCTACAGTTGATACTCCTTCTGTATCAATAAGCCTAATGAATTCTTTTACTCTGGTTACTGTATTTTCTGCTATACATCGTATTATTTCACTGGCTCTTCTGCTGTATGGTATGTCTATATTGATAGTAATAAATTGACATTCTTCTTTATGCTTTCGCTTTGGGAATTTAATCTGTACCCCTGCATTCATTAAGTATTCTCGTTCGTCATGTGAAAATGCTGCTATCATGTCTTTGAATGTTATGTAATTCGTATTATGCTTTGGTATGCCTCCTTCTGTAATATATCCTGCAAATACTCTATGTGTTGCACGTATGTCAAAGTTCATTGCTAATACTTCTGTCATAAGGAGCGATGAAATTATTGTACAATATACATCCCATCCTATTTGTTGTGCTTGTTTGCACTTCTTACAGTCTCCTTGTATTTCTGGCCATTGGCTAGCTCGTGCTTGGTTAACAATCTTCTTCATTGTGGTTTCCAGTGTTCTTGTCTGGCATGTGAACATCTTGTCTGTATGCTGTCACGTGTTTGCTATAGCGCTGACTAAAGCAATTTCTAACAGGATTCAGTTGCATAATTCGGTGTGTAAATTGTCTGATACCACGCCGCATTAGCTAACCACAATTTTTGTAACATTCCTCCCCCTAAGATCCACTTTGGACTGCTTAAGGAGAGTGTGGATCCCGCTAATCATGGTAACCCTTCATCTTCTTGCTGTTTTGCATAGGTACCTTCCTAGCTATACGCTTCTGATGTAGTAGTCGCATATTCCTCTTGACTTGGAATTGGAGTACCGTACATCTGTATTAATTAACTTGCTCAATACTTAAACGCCTCGCTGAGTGTCGGCTTCAATATACTAGATGCTTCCCAACATGCTAGGAATAGTTTAACGACTTGTTCAGGTCCTAGGCTTTAGGGTCTAAGCCTTGCTGCACTCACTATCTGAGGAGTCAGCACCAATATTCCATCCGCGTGGAATCTCATAGCTTCTGAAAGCTTTAAGCACCGTACTTCAAGTGAATGGTCTTTTTGCTGGTCTCCAATGCCGCTTATGCCATTCCAGATAGGCGAAGTCGCGCTGTTTGATACCTGTTCGGTTTCGCTTCTTGATTCGTCTGATTACCCTCTGAGCTTCAGGCTCTCCTAGCGCTGAACTCAGGAACTTTACGTCTTCCTTGACGATCTCGACTATCTTCCGTGATATGTCGATAATATCTGCGACCTTCTTCCTAGAGGGAAGGTCCATGGTTGCTGGCCAACCATTCCTCTCGTGATACTCCCGCAATATTTCTGGGGCATTGCATAACCCTTCTACAGGTTCCCAGGTATTCTCTTCCTCTGGGTAGCTGAGCCACTTAACCTGATATTCCCATTTGTTGTGCCGTTTCCTAATTTCCCGGATCACCTCAACCTCGTATTTGGTTTCTCCTGCGATGACTTCTGGTGGTGGCCTTGTTCTCTGTGCTGGATCTTTACGTTCTCGATAGGGAATTAGTAGTCCTGCATAAAACACCGGGTGGATCCTCAACTCCTTTGGGAGATCCAACTCATAGTTCACCATCCCATGCTTCGCGATAATCTGAAAAGGTCCCAGGTTCCTATCACCTAGCTTCCTTGTGGGAACTAGCAGTGTTAGATTCTGACCATCTAACAGAACTTTATCGCCGACTTCAAATTCTGGCATCGGGCCTCGGTGTTTATCTGCAAACTTCTGCATCACTTCGCGTGCCTGTTCTAGTGCCTTTACTGCCTGTGCTTGATTCCTTTGCCTCCATGCCACGTAGTCTTGAGTTCCTCGGATTGGAAGCTGAAATCCTATTTCTGGCTGAAATCCATAAATAACCTCGAATGGTGTCTTGCCTGTACTAGAGTGAGTTCGACTATTGTAGGCGAATTCTGCCATAGGCAGATGTTCGTCCCAATCGTCTTGTTGCAGGCTGGAATAGCAACGTAACAACTGTTCCATTTCCTGGTTTACTCACTCCGTTTGACCATCGGTTTGTGGATGATATGCCATACTAAGCTTCATTTCGATCCCGAGGGCCTGGTTCACCTGTTCTGTAAACCGGCTTGCGAATTGTGGTCCTCTGTCCGAAATTACTGTTTTAGGCATTCCGACTTTACTGTAGACATAATTGATCATTAAGTCCGCAGTGGTCTTCGAGTTTGCATTTATCGTAGTAGGTATAAAGGTTCCCATTTTGGAGAACCTATCTACCACCACGAGTATAGCGTTGTGTCCTTTACTCGTTGTCGGAAGTCCAGTAACGTAGTCCATAGTAATTTCTTCGTAGGGCCTTGTCGCTATTGGCAGAGGTTGCAGTGGGGGTTGTGTCTTGCCTCGTCGCGCCTTCGTCCTTTGGCACACATCGCAGGTGCGCACATATTCTTCAACCCATTCCCTCATCTTCGGCCACCAAACTCTTCGTTCCAATTTGTCGATAGTCTTCTGTATCCCTGGGTGTCCCGACACCGGTGCATCATGGCACTGTCGTACAATCTCTTTCTTAATTTCTTCGTCTGGTAGGATAACCAATTTATCATCCTTCCACCAATACCCTTCTTCGAACGTTCCTTCAGCTGGCTCTTTTGAATGTTCATATGCTGCTTGAATCCTCTCTCGTAGTTCTGAACCTCCTGTAAGCTCAAATACCCAAATTGTGCGCATGGGCAGAGCTGTGGTTCGAAATAACTCTGGAGGAAGTAGGACTTGTTCTGGCTGGTCTTCCTGGCCCTGTTCGTAGTCTGGCCTTCTAGATAGCGCATCCGCTCGTGAATTCTTCATTCCTGGTCGATACTCAATTCGAAATCGAAACCGACTGAGAAATGTAGCCCATCTTGCTTGGCGACCACTTAGCTTCCACGCTCCCATAAAATATCGGAGGTTAGCTTGGTCACTGATCACCCAAATTTCATATTTCGCTCCTTCCAAGTGATGCCTCCAGTTGCTCAAGGCTTTGACAATCGCTAGCAATTCCTTGTCCATTACTGGGTAGTTATTCTCAGCGTCTCGATAGGTGTTCGACCAGTATCCAATGGGATGCAAAATTTCATCATCCCCGAGCTGCGAGAGCACTGTTACAAAAATTGTGGTTAGCTAATGCGGCGTGGTATCAGACAATTTACACACCGAATTATGCAACTGAATCCAGCTTATGAGCAAGGGCTTCAAAGCTATTGACCTGGGGATGATACAGGTCCGCTACTACAGCCAGTACCTAATGAGGTAACTGCGAACAACGAAGTCGAATCGAGCGATAGTGATGATTCAGTAGGCATACAGTCGACTATGGCTAGGATGCATATTGGACATACTCCTCCTCCACGAATACGAGGCCTAGGAACGATGGAGAGCAGTAATGTTGCGAGGTATACTGAACTCCTGCAGAAGAGACGTTATCGACAAGGTGCAACCAGACGTCTAGTTCACGAGAGTCTGGTGTGCAGTAATTGCTACTTGGCATATCAGCGCAGCTGGGTTCTTTCGGAATGGCTCCTCAAGAATTTTGTGGAACGGTTGGTGGTGAAGGAGGCTGCCGATGTCAAGATTCGGCACAGGCCTGGGCCTTTGGAAACAACAGAAGATCAACCATTGCCGAACCGCGGAATGAGCGCATACGATCACGAAGTAACCATATGGCTCAGCGATAGGGATATGTATGCAATGAAGGTCTGCGTGAGAGCTTGGATCAATCAGCATCGTCACCAGACCTTATGCCCTTACATTGCAGTGGAAGTCGATTGGCCAGTATACTTGATACCACCCTCGGACATAATCGAACTCTCGGAAGAAGCAATCGAAGGATTCCTAAAGGCTTGGTGAACATCGGATACAGGGGTTATTACAGTTGACGAATGGCGTGGACCTCGACACATCGGTCAGCGATTCAGGTTAACGACGGGCACCGGACTACAGCTATTGGACATTGCAATAGCGGCCAGGCACATTAGGCTGGAAGCCTATTTTACACAGCCGCCAAGATTAACCTCAGAAGATCAGCAAGTGTTGCCGGTTGTGAATCCCGAGATCACGGCCAGCCCCATGATCACAGATTAGCGGCAGAAGCTCAGCCGAGATAACAGAGCAGCCTGGAAGCATGTGCTCGGCAAACCAAGGAAGGATCAGTGGGAAGATCGGCGGAAAGGATTAACATGTGATAAGCGATGGGATCGGAAGAAGCTTTGGAGCAACAGAGGTTAGAAGGAAGCCTACCTAATATGGAAGGAAGTATTCGGAGTGGACACAGGTGATGTCACTTCATTCGATGTTGACACAAGGGCGGTAGCAACTCGGTGCTAGGACTTAGTGTCGACACAGGTGGGTAGCAACTCACGCTGAAACATACTGTCCTGTCCAATGGTGAGGCGGTTCCAGTAGCAGTAGGTAGCAAGTAGTGAATAGTAGAAAGTCTATATAAGTGCCAGCTGAGTGGGGCATTGTCCCTCAGCAAAATTATTTTATACTCTCAATCATAACTGTACCCCTTTGATTGAAACTCTGCTCTACTAGTAATTCAAACTCGAGCCCTTAGCTCGCTTATTATTAGTACATCCTAACCTTTACTACTCTACTCTCCAAGCTACAATAGTACGAAAGGAGGAAGCAGGGACTTGTTCCGGTACGCTCGGACTAGCCACTTCATCCGAGAATACCGATCCTAACATCCACCTCGAGGACAGGCGTAACCGGCATCCTCAGCACCTGCGCCGTCGCATGCTGACGAGCCTCGCGCGTTCTGCACTCCACCTGCTCGTTCCGCAGGCGATGCACAGCCTTCCCGTGCGTAGCCAGCTCGCATCGCCGCCGGGCTACTGTGCAGCAGTACACGCAGGCCTGCCCAGGGTACCCCCGGCAGACCCGACCCGCCTTCACACACCTCTCACACCCTTCTTCGTGCTCAACCGGCCCGTCATCTGTCGAGCTACTGTTGCTGCTGCTGCTGTTGTCGCTGCTACTGCTGCTGTCGCTGTCATCTCCCCCATCTGGCTCCACCCAACGCTCGTCCGAAGTCCCTCCTTCCTGTTCATCCTCAGCCCCGCTCCCCGGTTCTGTGTCATCCGATCTGGGGGAAACACCCACGGCACCGTTGCTATTGTTGTTGTTGCCCTCAGAACCCGAAAGAAACAACAGGACATCGTCTGGACCCCCCATGTCGAAGTCAGAAAACCCTTGAAGGGCCCCGACTGAGAATTCGTCAGCAGCAGCAAAACTGTTGCTGTTGTTGTTGTTGTGGTCGCCAGCCAGCGACTCCTCGTCACTTGAATAATCAATCAAACGAGGCCGTTTCGTAGGCCTCGCATCATGTTCAGCATCCAAAGATGGGGATGGAGCCCTGACCGCGCGTGCCATCTCATCCAATTGAACCAAGAGGCAAGATCGGTTCTTGTGTTTGTCAAGCTCGCTAAGGATGGCCTCCTGATCCACTTCCGCCAGGTTTGGATGCTCCAGCACACCCTGAAGGTCCGACTCGGTCCACTCATTCAGGTTAGCATGCAGGATCTCACCCGAGGTATTGTCTTCCCCGTGAGAGTCCGTTCCGCTGGGTTCCGCGTGCGATTGAAGCGCAACCAGTGCAGACGCAGCCTTGATTGCGCGGGGAGGGGGGCACCCTTCTTCAAAATGACCCCAATCTTGCAGGGACTCTTGAAAATCGTCCGCGATCGGACTCGACGCAAAAATCCCAAGGACTTCCTTCCAGGCCAGCCACGCATCCTCGGACCAGACGTCACAATAGGGCATGTTAGGAGGACGACGTTGCACGAGCAAGATCCAGAAAAGCTAGAGGTTCAACAGTTAGCAAGATTTTGAAGAAAAGAAAAGCAAAGCTCACCATGAACAAATCACATGTGTAAATTTGGAGCTCCAGCTCCTTGTTCCCGTACTTTTCCTCCCAAGATCTCACATCATCTCGATGATTCTTGATCTGCTCTTTGAAACCTCGGATGCTCTGCCGCCAGAGGCTTGCATAGTCTTCGCTCCCAACCACAGGCCGGTGTTCGTATTCGCGGTAGCGCTCCTTCAGCACCTCTAACTCCGGACACGAAAAATTGAGTGTTGCGCAAGCCCAACAAGGCTGTCCGCCCATTTCCGAACAGTCTCCGCAGGCTACACCAGTTCGACATGCATCCAAGGAGGATGCGCGGCCTCAGCTCGCTCCTTGTCTCCCTATGATACCTATTCAGCACCGGACGAAGAGGAAAAGAAAAAGAAATCACTCACTTGAACAATCAACATCTGCCTCACCGTCGTAACCGCCTGTGCCTCAGTCAGAGTATTGAAGAGACCTTCTTCAATCACCCGGAACGGCTCCTCCAGATCCTTGACTACCTCCTTAACCTGCACGAACCAGACCTCTGGGTCCTGAAAGGTTTGCTGTTGAAGTTGTTGCTGTTGCTGTTGGGACATGGCGGATCGAGAAGAAAAATAGACAAAGCAGGACACATCGCGATCCGCGTTTTTACGTGTCGAAGTTCGGTTTCGAAATGCCGAGTCTAGCCCGAATGGGAGTGTGACTGCGGACAGTCACAATTTCAAGAAAACGGGAGATGTAAGAAGCATCGACACGCTAAGTCTGAAATCCCACACGTGACACATGTTCTGCGGTAATCCGCATCGTAATGGCGGAACCCAGTGCAGATCGACCTAATTCGAAGCGGAACGGTCTCTCGCAGTCTCACGTATTCAAATTCTGCCAGAGGAAGACTTACGATGTTTGGAGATCACCCAAGGACAGCAGATCGGATGCCTGAGCCACCCAGACGACTCTGCAAAGGAAGGCTCAGAAACCCATCTTATCAGTCCCAAGTTCAAGATTTGAATTGAGAGAACTCAGAACCGACTCCCGACACCTCCCAAGCTTCGATCCGATATATTGCGCTCCGACTTATCCCCTTTATGTTCTATATGCACTCACATTTTGTTTTATGCACTATGATCTCTATGCTCACCGCTCCCAGATATGTTCACCTCGCCTTTTGTTCTCCATACCCCCCCTTTGAATATGCCTTCCGATTTCCTTTCGTTATGCTCCCTGATGCTTCGAAGGCTTAGGTTTGGACAATGTTATAAATAGATGAACTGTTCACGTAGTGGAGGGGGGAGAATACGAGAGAAGCTCAGATCACGAGAAGTTCTGCTGAAGTCTCAATTGTCTTCTCTTTGACTCCCACTGTACTCATCTTCGACTCTCTTGTCTCTACCAAATATACGATAGTTCTGTTCCATACATCTCAAAACCTCTGCCAGGCAGTTGCGCTTCAAGATTGGTGTGTTCAGTTCGACTCACATTGCCGCTAGAGCCTCCTACTCTCAACCCAATTCGTTGTCACGTACATCTCTCGCCTCGCCGCCACGTTTTGCATTGTATTGCATTGTATTGCATTGTATTGCACCATATTGCACCGTAACGCATTGTTACGCTGCTCAACTCTTTGTAACCTGTCGTACTCCCGTCGTATTCATATCGGATCCCAAGGGATCAATTTAGCTTTGTCTTAGGCTAAGGAATAGTGTTCCTAGCATCATTTCGTCGCCTCCAGGGTTCGAATCCATTCGAGGGGTTACCTGTGAGGATATTTGCCTGTTCCATTGTGTTCGCCACCGCCGATCCCCCTTGCTTCGACTTCTCCTGTCTGCCTACCTGCTTCTTTTCCCCTATCAAATCCCCACCCTCGCATACATTCAAGCAGCCTTCATTCTCCATCACATCATTCCCCTCCGAAACCACTTCGGAACTCAGCTCAACCCTTCGGAACCCATCCAACATACGCATATAGCCGCCGCTCACTGTCTTTCATCTTGAATCTACAGAACAGCACCCACCAGGACTGTGACACTCCCTTGCTAACAGAAAGCCAAAGGAGTTTCATCACTACGAATGATAAGGCGCAGAGGTCGTTTCGGTACGAGATCATATCAGAATGATCAGGTGCATACTAGTAGTAATATCCAGTCGAGCTTACCCAGAGGTACTTGATCTGTCAATATATCATTAGAATGGGTCATTCAAAGAAGATTGGTCTTTCTTTCGTTCTATCTGTCTTGATGACTGCATCGTAAAACAGAACGGATGAGGAAGCTACTTTTGAATTTTGGCAATTGACGTTCTGGAATGAGAATATGTACAATTGGGCTGCAGATACGTTTTGAATGTTAGAGCGTAAGGAAGACAACATTCTCTTGATGAGAGTCGTAGAGTCGTAGGCGTTGGGATGCGGAAAGGTTCTGTGACGTGGGAACAGACATCAGTCGTGATTTATTTGACTTATATAACGTGGGCATCAGGAAGATTGCCCTGGCAGAAGAATTTCTCCTTGGAGATTATGATGAAGTCTTTGTTCAACATGCAAATTGAGTGCACTATCTACAAAGCATATGACTTGAAGAGATCGGAAAAGTCAGCCCGGCCCATCATATTCGCCTCGGTCCTGAACATCATTGATAGGATAGGAAAGTGAAAGTATATTTGCACTGGGCACAATTTCATAGTCTGTTTACGGCTATTCTGACTGCGCGCCGCCTTTGCCCTTCCCCTTCCCTTTCCCCTTCCCTTTCCCTTTTTTTGATGTATTCGCCTGACAATCCGATGCAGTTGCTTGATTTGATACAGTGGCTGAATCATAGTCAAATTTCCTTTTGGAGCAACGCTCAGTATTCGGCTGTGAGATCCACGTCGCCATTCCGCCTAATCGTCTCTGCACGTCATCTTTCTTGGTACGAGTGAGTTCAGGGCAGAATTTCCAGAACGGCCGATCCTCCCCTAAACAAGGAGTCATATAGCGCAGAAAATCCTTGACTTCGTCTTCGCCTGGGGGAATATATGGAGCTTTCCATCCCTGCGAGCAGGCAAGTAGAGAATTCCAGCTAGCGCTCGGGTTGCTCGATTTCCACGTTCCCTGAATACAAGGAAGAATGTCACTGCTGATACCAGCACACCAGATATCAATTGCGAGGTAACTTTTCCCATCTTCAACCTCAACGGTCTTTATCCTACCCGTGACGGAAGGCCGCGAGGCCGCCAAGGCGAAAACAACCCGCACGACGGGCGGTAGGTATTTAGTCTCCCAGTCGATAATGCCGAGTCTGCACACTTCCATTGCGTCTAAAACGTGCCACTTGGGAACATAAGTATATCTGGGACTGTTCTTCACCTGAAAGAGCATGGCGCTAATGTAAGAACGATGTATTTCATCTTCAAAGCAGAACGGAGCAACTGCGTCCACTGCTTCTTGGCAATTTGCGCAGAGCAAAGCGGCCCCGCGCATAAGTAAGCCAGCGAAATATTGACGCTGCAATACGGATTGTTGGAAGCACTTGATGAAGTGGTTGAAGTGCATACGCGTATCTTTAAAGATGGTGTCTATATTTTCCTGTATCTCTTCAATTTCTCCAAATAGAGCACGTAGGAAATCAGGAACAGTGAAGACGCGATCCCATTCGATTAATTTCGACTCTACTGGATGGCGAAGGTTCTCGAAAGAATCGCTCGAGAAGGATGCGACATCCCGTAGTCGTATATTCTTCCACATGGCCTCGATGTTTCTCCTGCAGACAGCTTCATCCCTGGCCAAAAGTAGAATCAGAAGCGCCACCAATTCTCCTCGGTCACCTTTGTTTACAGAGAAGCCGCCAAGAATGATCTTCATTGTAGGGAGAATCTTTTCAACGCAGTTCTTCATTACCACGAATGATGCTTCCGAAAGCACCGGCTCCGAAGAAGACATGCTAACCATGGTTTGGTCTTCTGGGTCGAGGCGCAAGCAAATGCGCATATGGTTCTCCACGAATCTATACTGAAATGGAGACGAGCTTTGAAATTCGATGGGGAGTCGGTGGCAAAGACATGCTATCATTTGCTCGTCATTAATCTGCCACGTATCGTCTATTGCGGTCCAATTCAGAAGTTTTATGACTGCGAAGCGCATTGCGTCACGACGAACCAAAAACTTCGTCCTTGCATCCCGATGATCGCGATCAGACGACTGGCTTGCAGACAACGAGCCGAATGAAACGTCACCACCTGAGATACCACCTTCGATTTTCCACTTGTCTACACGCGTTGCCCATCTGTATTGAATCGGTTATAAGTAACATCTTCGGAACGGTGAAGAGTGTAACACATACAGGGGCCGGCCTAAGTGCATCATGGTCCATTCCGATGCTGCTTGTTGGACTGTCATCTTTCCTTCGTCAAATGCGATATGTTCGGCATCGAAAGCGTCAAAGATACACCCTGTGAAGGCGGGGTTCAGTTTAAGATGCCCATCCAGAATTCTTGTCGACCCATCCGGAAGTCCGAACGGAGACAAGAATGGTGCGATATGCCCTGTCGTAGATAGAAACAGGGAGAAGAAGGGAACACCCTTCAGGTAATTTAGTCGCTTACGAAGCGAGCTAAGGATCGGGGGCTTTCTGTTGTCATCTTGAACGTTGGTTAGCATCGCAGATTCGTCAAATGCGACAATGAAGAGCAGTTCGGACGACGGCTTTAACAAATTAAGTTGGACGGCGAGGGCGTCGCCGGCTAAACTTGGATTCAAAGGATCCTGCTTAGTCGAGCCGGTAGCTGGCTGTTGAGATTCTCTTCAGTTTACCTGAAATTACAAGGAAACGGCGTGACGTACGGAACTGGCGGATCTTGCGAGTGTTTCAGCTCGGTTGATTATTTCACTATAGAACTTTAGGCGATCCTCGCTCGGATCGTTGTACCGTTGACCCTTTGTCATGAATTGCCTGAAATCCGCCGAGGCTTGTCTATACATGTCCAGCGTATTTGCATTCTCAGAACGGATCTTAGTTATGATTTCTTTCAATTTTGCTTCCGTTGATTCGAAGAGGGCCTGAAAGAACGCATCTATCCGCTTAATTGCATAAGACTCGTTGAATCGCCGGGGCGTCGCGTCATCAAGTTCTATCGAGTTCAGAAAGTATTTTCGGACTTTGTCATCGGGTGGAGGGAAGCCTGCGCCGACAAACAGAATGCTTGAGTCTGTGTCCTTATGTCGTAATAAGTGGCCTACCAGTTGTCTTAGGGTCTCTCAGGCATATAGGAATGACGAAGTGTTCGGTGCCGAGATGATCAACCATACGCGATTTTCCGGTGCCAGATGATTGGATGATGGCGCACATGTTAGCGTACTGGTCTTTGTCCTTCTTCTCAGCAGCGTACAGCCTAGAAATATGATTCCAAAGTTCCTCATGCAATGTCCCTTGGTACGGGATCTCCCATGCAGCGATAGTTGCTAAATGAAACAATTTTCAATCACAGCACGAAGTCCATAAAGTCTGCCGTACATACCGTTCTCTTGTGCTCGACGGTCATTTGGCTTTTCGGGACTAGATGCATCATCATCGGGTTGCTGCAGGAAGAATGCTTATGGAGAGTCAATCAACATATCCTTTTAACATGTAGACTGCAACTTACTATCATTCATAAGTTCCGTAAGTTTGTCCGTCCAGGTAGCTTGATCAATGGCACTGTCCGCCAGAAATGTCTTCAACCTCTTCAGTAAATCGTTGCGCGCATCATGCTCCAGCCCATTCAATCGGGAAGAACAGGTATCTTTGTTCAAGAGACTAGGGTCCATCTTTGTATCCATACCTTGATCCACACACGTCGAGAGGAATGCCGTAATCGCCGCCGCGAGCAAGTCAATCACAGGCGCGAGACCATCCGTTTCCCCACTCTCCACAAGGTAGGAATAAGCAAGCATGAAGTGCTTCTTCCACGAGGCATCTTTCATCTGATTGAAGACGTTCTCCTGCCAGGCGATGGAATCGGTTGCGTGAACGTTCGCCTCTGTGCTACTCAGGCTCGCCAGGCTATTTGAGTCGTAGTCACTGTTGTCTCGATCAACCATATTATGGCTCCTTGAACGATGAACCAGCAGATGAGTACAATTCCGAGCACGTCGTTTGCTTGGCTTGCTCTGTGTGCATAAGAATGACAGGAAGGACTGCCTCAAGCCACGAAGACTACTGGTCCTGGCACTTCCCCGAGTTTCCTCGGCCTTTTCCGTGCACTAGCCGTGATCGACGCGCCGACTTCAGTGTCCCACTTTTTGTTTTGACAATATTTGGCTTGGTTGGCATTTTTCTGCCTTCCACAACTTGGACAAAATCTCAGAAAAATGCTATAAAATGTTGTTTGCCATTATAAACATCAGTGAAGATAAATAAGATTCTCAGAAATGCATTGAGAAACGGGCTTTTTTTTGCATGAATGGTATGATGAACAAAAACCGCGAGTGAATGCGTCTACGTTGATTGGGCCGGGCGATCGCCGTTCTGATCGTCGATCTCTCACAGTAGAGCAGTTGACCAGAAAATTACTACTTCCTCCTGAACGCTCGCCAAGCTTGATTTGACTGTGCAACGTCACTCAGGAGCGAAAAATGTTCAAGTTCAACTTTTCTAACCTCGACATCGAGGATGACGAGAATCAGAATAGGGTTATGGATGAAGGCACGGTTGGCGATGCAGAAACGACAGCAGAGTCTACAGCTTCCAGCTGCCGTGGACATGACGATGGTGTGCATGACTTGGAAAATGGCTCGCAGGATACTTCAATATCGCAAGCGCGAGCTCGAGAACTACCGATAGACGAGCTGGTGAGTCCTTCCTTGACATTTCTCATGATGCTTTGTAACTCATAGGTAAATTTGCTGATGGCGACGGAAGAAAGGTGCAAGCACTCCCTCCAGCGTTCTCATATTCTCCGCTTGTCGTCCCACTTTCGTCTTCGAAGGAGGCCACAGAGACATCTGACCCGTGTATCTCTGGTCCCAAGGAGCAGGGGAATGGGAAGAAGGCTAGAAATGAGAGCGACATAATACTCCTACGGAGAGACCTCTTCGATGCGCGATACCAGCTTATATCAGAAACCGATACCGACTCCAACATTAATGCTATCGAGACGATGTCTGGATCTGCTCTGATAGCCGATACCGATAATGTGCTCAGGCTTATCGAAAACCCCTCAGACCTCGTCCCGGGTGTGTACGAAGGAGGACTTAAGACTTGGGAGTGCAGTCTTGATTTAGTAGACCATTTTTCCGGGCTCGATTTAGAGAAGGCCGAGGGAGTTGGAGTTGGAAGTGTGGCACGCATAAGAGGAAAGCGAGTCATCGAGGTACGCGCTTCTGGTTTGCCATATTCAAGTTTGCAGACATACTGAACAAGTGGCCGACCTGATTGTGTTCGTCTTTAAAGATCGGATGTGGCACAGCTATGCCGAGTCTCTACCTGCTACATGTACTCTTTTCGCATCCTCAAAAGACTAGTTCCGAATCGGATGCTGGCACTGCTTGGACAGAACTAGTTTTGCAAGATTACAATGACCTCGTTCTGCGACTCGTCACGTTTCCTAATGTTCTTCTAGTCTGGTGTTTGTACTTACTTTCTTTCTCCTACTTTGCGGGGTCCCTGATATCCCTGTATTCTGTTCTCTGCAGATGCTTCTCCGCTCGCAGAGACGTACCGCACCCAGCATGCACCTCTAGACGAAGGAGAGGAGGCTACAGCTTTCGACCAACCAGGAGACCTACAAATCACGCCCGAGCTCCTAACCACTTTTCGTTCTTCTCTCGAAGAGCAGCACATCTCGATCCGCTTCATCGCAGGATCCTGGCAGTCCCTCGCCGACAACAATGACAATGTTTGCACCTTCCCGTTCGACATCACGCTGACATCCGAGACGATCTACCAGACTTCCAGCCTGCCGTCTCTCATCACTTTGCTCAAGCGCTGTGCGTCATCAACATCTGGGGATGATGATGGTATTGCTACAAGGACGCAGGAGCTTTCGATTGAGAAGACGGGAAGCCGAAAAGGAGGGAGAGGACTTCTGTGCCTTGTCGCAGCGAAGGTCCTTTACTTTGGTGTGGGTGGGGGTGTGATGGAGTTTGAGCGTGCTGTTAGAGAAGCTGGTGGGAAGACGTCCACCGTACTTGAACGTAAAACCGGCGTCGGGCGGAGGATTATGAGCGTTGAGTGGACGTGAATCTCATAAAAGCAAAACAATCTATACTTGTTTCACAACACCATATACAGTACATGATTTCTCTAACAAAAAGCATGAAGAAAAGTTAGCAAGAGGAACAAACACTCCAAGAAGCGATATAGTGATGGACAAGTTGAAGATGGAAAAAGATCAGAAAAGCCGATGTTTTCATATCTTCGTCCTCGCGACGTCGTCGCCATCTCCGGCACAGGCACTCAAGACGAGTGCCAGCACAACGACGCATACAAACACGGATGTCCATATGAATGGAGATAGCGAGACGTCGCGCGTGGACGAGACAATCAAAGAATGGATGAACTTTGGTTTCCTCCTGACGAAGCACGGGACGCAAGTGAGGAAAGAACTTGGCTACTCACTGTTTCTAAACCCAAGAGCTGATTCCTATGTACGAGGCAAAGTTTATTGCATTCCGGATCTGAGAGGTGGTGATTGTCAGCAAAACAGATTCATCGACGGGGCAAAAGCAAAGGAAAAATGGAATAACAGATCAGATTTGAGTCTTTGGTATTTAGGTTTCCACAAGGAGCTCATGGCCCTCGTTCGGAAGCAGAACTGAATAAAATGCTCATCATGAACGAGCGAACTGCCTTACTGACTCACCTAAATCGGCAGAATGGCATACCGCGGATGAGAAAGATGGACGTTGAAAAGAGAAAAGGCGTCGATAACCCAGGGAGGGGCTGAGAATTATTTTGTGGGACACGCGATATTGAATTTCCGCTTGAAATGAGATCGACGCGAGCGGATTTTCTGGATTTTCTCTGTCGGATCGGCTTTCAATTGTTCTCTAACCAGGCATCACGGCCGGTACTGACCCTCTCTCCTTTCTTCCAATTCTCGTCTATCTTCTGGTTCAGAGAGCCTGATGTTTGATTCTTCAGATGGCAAAATGATACGAGAATGACTGCTCGTATTCTTTACCG
Source organism: Sanghuangporus sanghuang (assembly GCA_009806525.1). Lineage (NCBI taxonomy): Eukaryota > Fungi > Basidiomycota > Agaricomycetes > Hymenochaetales > Hymenochaetaceae > Sanghuangporus > Sanghuangporus sanghuang. The sequence goes on along the minus strand of VVIT01000012.1, from coordinate 455,512 downwards.
CTCACCCCCTGAAGAATCACATCCGCTCGAGCCGTCAGTAAGTAGCGACCGACGGAAGGGGCATGCTACCGAACTTTACGTCTGAGGACAATCTGTTCCTCTGCAGAGACTCAGTTTTCCAACTTGATCTTGACAGAGGAAGAGAAATATCGAGAAATTATAGAGCTTCTTTGGAAGTACAACTCCATAGGTGAGCCATATTTACATTCCTTATCAACTCAACGGCCTGTGATGCTTGAAATATACAAGCATATGTCCGATTTCTGAATGAAGGACAAGTCTTAATATACCCTGAGAAGCTTCACTTCAGTCTTTCAAGTATAAGTCCTGCCGATTTGACTACTGACCATACTTATTGAGATATCTTACAGGACGATGAAAGCGATATTTTGGCATTGCTCTCGTCACCTACGAGCCAAATGATGCTCATAATTGCATGGGAATAACCATATGCACCCTTTCCCGTCCTCCTCAAGTCAAAGTATGTACCTAAATCCTTTTACCCTCTCTCCTCTTCCCTTTTCATTTCTCTCTAGCAATTCATTCTGTTTCTTCAGATATCTTCGGAAGACACAGCACATGATGATTGTCAATCCCTGCAGCGCGATGCAGATCCCGTATGATTTCCTGTAACTTGGACCCCAGTTCGTCGGGAAGCAGTACCTGTTGTGTTTGTGCATTGGAACATTCATATGAGCAAGCATACATATTATTTGAGGGATACAAATGAAGACTGACGATCCTGCAAGGTTCCCTAGCTGTGAGAATCCGTTGACAAATGCCAGGGAAACGGCGCGTTTGGCTGGAGGACGCGGTATATTATTCGAGAGCCAGGAGAACATGATCATGTATCCGCAATATGATAGGCATATCATACACCTATGTATGCGTGTTAGCTCGATTCATAAGGAGGAAAAGTTGAAAGAGGACGTACATTGAGATGTACCGTGCGACGACGTTCATAGTCGACATCCCGATTACAAACCCAATGATGCCAAAGAGGAGAGGTCTAACAATGTGGAAGAACCGCTCGCCTTGCATATCCGAATGCCTGCCGGAAATATTCATCAGATAACCACTCGTCTCCTTTTCAGAATCGGCATCTGTTATATCACATCGGAACGGACCTTGCATTGAAGAACGCACTAGTCGCAGCCAGAAACCAAGGTGGTGCAACAAGGACGAGTGTCACGGTCCTACTAAACCCAAGCGTAGCAACTAATGTAGGGAAGAACTGGCTGAACGAAAGTGCCCCGACTTCTGCTACAAGTGCTGTGCCGATCCACCAAACTCGCCAATCTGCCATTGCGAGCATGAGTCCTTTGTTCTGCTGCTTGAGGTGGCTCATCTGATTAGGCTCTTGGTTTTGAAGTGTAGAAGGCTGTGTTGGATGCTGAGCAGTCAGACCGTGCGGATTATCGACTCGGTTAGGAGCCCCTTCCTGATCCTCGACGTTAATTCCGCCGTCTTCCGCCATCCGGCGTAGCGCAAGATTACGCTCAAGCGGAGTCAACCACCTCGTGTTATTCGGGAAGTCAGGAAGGATGAAGATTGTTACGATAGCCACGAGGATGGTTATGCTTCCTTCGATGAAGAACAGCCATCTGGGAGTAATCACAGTAAATCGAGAATCCGTTAGTCAGTATAAGTGGTTTTTGGGCGAGAAGGCAAAGAGAAGCAGCTGACCTCCAAGCAGCTTGTCCCAATTTTCCTTCCATGCCGCCCAGGATACCAGATGCCATAAGCGAACCAATAGCGTTACTGACTAGGTTCGAGGAAACTAGCACGGACATACGAAGACCTGCATACATTCAGCAAAGCGGATATCAATCATCACTTCTGCCAAGAGAATGTTTAGGAAGGTACCGAGTTCTTTACGTGTGTACCATTTCGACAGAAGGAACAATGCACCGGGGAAGAAGGCCGCTTCTGTCACGCCTAGGAAGGATCGTGCGAGCATGGCTCCAACAAAGCTGGAATCCAAGAATAAATCTGAATTGAATGGAGATATATGAAACTTGTTCGATGTATCTCACTTCTTGGAGATGCCTGTCATTCAATGTCAAAATGGCCTTCAAGCTTCTTCATGTAAGATGTTGCTACTCACCAGTACAAATTGAAATAATCCCCCAGATGGTCATACAAACGGGCAAATAGATCGACGGCCGACCAATAAAATTGAGGAACATATTCCTATCAAAGTAGACAATTCATCAACATCCGAATACCTCCTAGCAATGGAGAGAGTTCAATAGCGAGGATACTCACGAGGGCACCTGCATGAGAATGTACCCAGCATACATTATGGACAGAACTGTGTTGTATTCTTGACCCTGGTAAATCGTTAGACCGGGTTATTCTTATTCATATTCTGAGCTGCGGACCTTCAGATGTAAGTCGCTTTCGAACCCTTTGAGACGAGCAGCACTGAATCAATAAGTCAACATGAATATTTAGAGACCTCAAGAGGCACTACGACGTACGCGGCATTGTTCCTATCGATCTTTCAATACAAGTCAGTAGACGTTAGCGTTTCAATTCCTCCAGTTCATGATAAGAATCGGGGAAGATACCCACGTAGTTCAAAATATAGATAATAATTAAGATGGTCATCCTCCAGTCAAGCTTCCTGACGAGCTTTCGCTCCAATCTTCTCCTCTCCTCAGGTCCACCGAATTCAGCATCCTGTTCCGAGGATGCGTCTGCGGAGATGGAGCTAGGAATAACTCTAGTCTCCTCAATCAAAACAATTTCGTTATCCTTTTCCTTCTCGTCAAGGGAAGGAGGCGGAGCTGTTGTACATGATGGAGACATGTCTGGGATATTCAGCGCGCAGAAATGAGAGGTTGAGAAGGAGCCTAAAGGAGGTTGAGGGATGCTGACGCAGGTAAGAGAAACGAGAAGGGAGGGAGAGGGCCTACCTTTCATAAACTCGTGGAGAAAGGAATGATAAAGGGTTACTAACGCTCTATAAACATCACTGAAATAGGGATGTCGAAGCCGAGTGGCTGCTATTAGTAGGTAGAAACATCCAATCCATGAATAACCAGGAGTACCCGAAGCTCCTGTCGGTACCTGGAATACCGCAAATGATCACAAGATTGTTCAGAACAGGGTTCGATGGAGCCAGAGAACTTATGGAGAAGAGGCGGCGGAGAAAGCAGAGAATCAAAGAACATGGAGAAGTTGGAGAACCTGAACGCCGCAGCGCCTCCATTCCCTCTTTGCCTCTGCAACTTCTCGACAAGCAGAAAGGAATAGGGGAGTCAAAGAAGCGGCCGAGTGAGCGGAGCAAAAATATAGAAGTGGACCAGAGAGACTTAGTGAGCAGAACTTTATCATGCCGTTCACTCGTCGTCTGGTCAGATGAGATTTCATTCTGCTTCCGGAAATTGTGTAGGCAGACAGGCGATCATTGGGCGCCTCGGTATTTGACGAGTATTCATGGTGCAATAATCTATATCTACCTCGAGCCTGCTTGTGTGGTCATGGTCAAAGTTCAACCGAAAATAGGAACATCGTCCAACCCTACAACTGCACAAGATTCCCACGAAAAACTTTTACCGATCTCATTAAATACAGGGAGGTATTTGACACAGCTATTATCGATCCGCAAGCGAAAGAGAAAAGAAGAGAGTGAAAGAGAGAAGAAAGAAAGATGAGCCAGATACGAGACGAAAGGAGAAAGAAATACTAGCAAGATGGTAGGGTGTGTACTGTCCATAGTCCAGACGTATCATCTTCCCTGCACGAGCACCTCATCTCACCATACCCAGCTTCGAAACCTGAGCTACTCTTTGACTAATATGCAAAGCCAGGGTAGGGCCACTCTTAATTCCTTCTCAAGTACCATTCGGCTTAATCGCAGACCCACCACCGCGTCCCTCGCCAAACAACAGCTCCCTCTTCTCTCTCGTCGGACTCGAAAGCTGCTCCGCAAGCTCCGTAATCTCACTCTGATCCTGCTTCCCATCCACAGCCTCCTTAATCAGCGAAATCGTGCTCTCAATGCTCCGCCTCCGCGTACTCGGGCTCGTCATCGTCGTCCCCAGACTCGCCGTGCGCGAGTGGCCACGCCGAAATGGAGAAGTGATCGAAGACATTCCTGAGGCGGGAGATGTCGGTGTTCCGGGTTCACCTGTTGGGAAAGGAGAGGTAGCCTTAGGCGAAGTTGACCCATTTGCGATGGCCGCTTCGATGGCATTTTTAATCCCGTTCGGCGAAGGGGCAACTATCCCATCCTCGCTTGGCGTTGCGGGGTTGGACAAATGTGGAGCAATTTCCTCCGGGTCGACGAGTTCTGGAGGCAGACGCTCGTTTTCGATATCCGATTTCCGACTGGAATAGATGGTTAAGAAAAAGAGTGAGGAACAGAAGTCTCGAGATACTCACGCATCCTCGAAGCTGGTAATCGCATCCTTGATACCCTCTGCACCAAGCGCCAGTGTACCGTAAGGCAATTTGCCAGATCCAGAGACATTCTTGAGCTCTGACACACGTTCAGATTCCTCACTATGTCATCGTTAAAGCTCAATGTCCATATGTAATTTGAATTGTGGAACGAACCGTAAGAGTGAAAATACCCTTGAGATACGGCCGACAGCGAGGATTTTGTTCTTAATGATTTTCCTGCGTTCCATTGACTCGGCTGAAGGCGAAGAAGGTGTAGCAAGTTCTTCCTCCTCATCGCTCTCGTCCAGTTCCTCTTTCGTGCATGTGTTCAGCACAGCAACAAGCATTTCCGTGACTACACGATGTGCACTTAGCCTTGTTCACTTAAGATAACGGACAAGGAAGACTCACTTTTCTCCCCGACGAACGGTAAACTCCACGTAAAAACATCCATGAAGTTAGGTAACCAGTAGGGATGAGGTGTGCAATTGAACTGCCGGATGTTCATAACGTTGCTCTCGTACTTCAGAACAGCCGCCTTGTTATTATACACGTCGAGATAATTCGGTGCAGAGAATATAGTCATGACCGACGGAAAGCCTGTCGTCTTCGTTTTGCGATACATCCGGTACCTATAACGAGCAATCATCAATAACCCGCTCCCTTTTCATTCTTCAAGAGAAGTATATAAACGTACCCAGCATCTTGAGCTTCATGAGCTCGTATAATCGAAAGAAGGTTGTTTCGTTCTAGGAACTGACATGCCGCTTGGTAACTGTAACAACGCATAGCATTAACGTACGACGATGGGACCACGACGATCAAAAGTATTGAAGATAACGTACGTGAAGAAAAATGAGCAACCACGAACGTGGTTATGCACAAAGCTCTCTGCTGTTTTTTCCTGCCCAAAGTCTTCCGCAGGATCTGACCACAGGATATCGCACATCAAGCCTGTCGTTGGAGGTTCACGGAATCGATCGATCTGTACATACGTCACATATTTGCCCGGTTGCATGTGAAAATGAGTGAACATACCCTACGAAGGTCATCAAGCGTATTCAGCTCTGGCGACAGCCCACCATGGATACACAAGAACTGTTTGTTCATGATCGCGGCGAGTGGCAGTGCGCAGAATGATTCCATGCATGCATCATAAATGCGTTCCGAGTATTTATGTTTGCCTATATCGAGAGAATCAGCAAACCAAACCGGGTCAAACACCGAACAACTGAAAAGTCCACGTACATTCGAGTTTGAAAGTGAAGTAATCTGTTAAATGGCGGCATTCGTGATTCCCGCGAAGGAGGAAGAGGGTATCGGGATACCAGATCTTAAGTGACCATAGGTACAAAACACACTGGAAAATGCCACACAATCATATCGTAAGATTGATCTCGACGAGACAGAAGACGGACACTCACTTCGATGCTGAAATACCCTCGATCGACGTAGTCGCCGAGGAAGAGATATCGTGTATCCGCCGGACTGCCTCCCACCTCGAACAATTTCATGAGGTCGTACTATCCATCAATTATGTATTATCATCTCCGTCCCAAATCACCTCGATGACAATTATGCTTACATATTGCCCGTGAATATCGCCGCACACTGCGATAAGGAAGGACAAAGGAAAGGATAAAGAAGGCCTTAGCACCATCATGCAAACAAACAAGAGCTAAAGAGCAGACGAGACGACTACGTACCAGTTATTGGTGCATCAACTTCAAGTAGGTTGGGTTCAGCGCGAAGGAGCTCGGTACCCTTCTCTAGGATATAAAGAGCCTGCTCTTCCGTAACGCGACCTTCGCGATAGAAATGGTTCTTTAAGAACGCGACATCTGGCTTCGTAGGGTCTTCACGCGAGAAGAATTGTTGGTCTGTTGGGACAAACATCGCTGGTGCTTGCACCTAAACAACCTCTCATAAGTAAACGAAAGACAGCGAGACGAAACCTGAGCACGCACATCTTTGATAACTCGTTCCTGCGTGCTGACATTCGTCCCATCTTCGAGCGTGTGTTGGGTGAAATCGATGTCCGGTGGGGGCGCTTTTTCAGAGATCTGGATGATTGCACGCTGCAGCTGCGTCTTCCCGGCAGGCATTTGTTATTATTTTGTTCTCTTTGTCGTCGTCGCCGTCGTTGCTGTCGTTGTCGTTGTTGAGGAGAGAGAGGGAAGTGAGAAAATGCAAGGACGGATACGCGGCGGTCACAGTAAAGTGGAGGGTTAAGCGGTGACCTTCTCTGGCTATTGCTAATCGGCGGGGTTTAAATCAAGCGATCGACGTATCTTCCCAATAGATCTCAGCTGATATTAATGCCATTTACGACTACAAAGCTGCATAGGCAAAAGACAACATATTATTGAAAGATTAGCCAAAGTATATCGGTAATACATGCTTTGCGATGTTAAATCCCAATAACGAGACTATATACCCCACAAATAGTGGGAGCAAAGGCGATAACAGCAATTCTGTTCGAACGAGAAACGGCAGGGCTACCACCAGCAAGGGAAATGGGACGCGAATCAGTGTGGAGAGTATCGTGGAGATGTGTGCATATGAGCTCACCATTGAGTCCTAAGTACACGCCATACATGTACTGAGCGAAGCTGGCGTGCAAGAGCACGTTAGCATCATAGCACAAACTCCCGAAGGAAAGATAAGACTCACCCAGCTAGATAAAGAGTATTTCCCACCCACAAGCATACCCAATTATCCTTGAGGACTATCGGCACTAGGAAGAGCTGGGCGAGGTATAAAGTAAGATAAAAAGGAAAGAAAGCATTCGTGTGGACATCGAAGGCGTATGCCCATTCGACGGCTGTGTCTGAAGGATTGGCGTGCGAGGGAGGTGAGAGGAGGAATGTGTTTGAGATGAACCTAGTTTCATGTCATTCATGAGATAAATTTTTCGTTTGTTAGTTGATAGGATGATGGAGACAGGAATGCACGAGATGGACGAACCATATGATGGTTGCAATAACGAAACCGACGAGCAAAAAATCTCTAAATATCATGTAGAAAGCTAATCGGATAGCTTCCCATGGCGAGTAGTACCATACTATCGACCACGCAATAGCGGACACTGAAGCATTTCGATATAAACCATGGACTTCGAATAGATACGTGAGGAGGAACGCACCTATCAAGCAAGCTCCAATCAGCACCAATATCGCCGGGTCATCCCTCGCCCATGTGTTTTTCGTTTCTATAAAGTTCATGTTTCCCTCAGCACTCCGAAGTCAGTATAGACGGCAAGGAAGAGATTGCGTACGTTTGTGGAAGTATACGTTCCGGTATCTGTGAAGAAACACAACCAAATTCGCTAAAGAAGGCATTTATAGATTATTCCTAGTGCTTACACTCTTTTCGGTGCGAGACACAGGTATGTTAACTGCCAAGCAGCCAATTCAAAGTCCTGTCCATTCAAAAGCCAAGAAGACTTAAATTACATTTCGTCGCGACTTAATTCCAAACAGCGACGTACCATCTGGTGAAATCGATGCAATCTTTTGAAAATTAACGGCAATCTCGTCGAAAGGGGTCTCCTCACTCCATTCGCTGTCGATTGTGCAGCAAAGGAGGAGGAGCCATGGCCGTTAACGCCATTCGGCGTAGGGGGCGCACTGGTGGGTAGGATGGACATGGCCGCATGAGTTCGTGGGCGCCGGAATAGATGGCCTGGGATAGACAGTTTCAAAAAGCAGGTTCGTAATGACTAGCAGGTCGTTATCCTCAACCCTGTGCACGTTGACTTGAAGGTGGTGAGTATAGCGCGTTTCGTGAGCGCGTGACCGTGAGCGCGTTACTTGATGTGACTGAGAACTCAAAGAAGTTCCATTTATGGCCATAAGCATCGACCGGCATCAGGTCCGACCGCAAAAATCCTGCTTACGACGTCCCCTTAATGAAGAGTCGTCGCAGAAATCGTCGAAACGTTAATATTAATATTAATATTAATGCTTCGGGGTGAGCCCAATTACAATGAATATGTGTCTTCGCCCTTCACCTTCAACTGAATTTCTTGGACGACTGAATTTCCCCAGGTGCACATGCCATTTCAAGTATGTAAATATGATGCGATCAAAAAATGATAAGTAAGTTATTTTTGAGCGGCATTTTGAGTCAGGTGCAGGGACGCTAATTCTAATGAATGATCGCAGCACAGCGCAGTCGTTCCGCAGCTGGCGCTGGTCTTTATATACCCAGACGTAGGGACATCTTTTTGACCACGATCGCGAATTGCGACCATGATCATCCTCTCGGCGCCCGGTGAGAAAGAGCTCGACGGCTTGAAGACCGTCAATACAGCGACTACGCATGTATACTATGCAGTCATGCCCAGTCCTCAGGCTACCCCTCCGCCTCCGGGTGCACCTCCTGATATGGCCCAGCCAGTTTCAGGAGACGCGGAAGTGAATGGGTTGGCAAGGCGCTTGAGTGATGATTTGTACATCGACGACTCGGATCTGCCCCCTGCTTATGAGGATCCTGCTGTTTATCGGGCTAGTGCACCTGCTCCAGCAGGCGATGTCAAAGATCCCAATCTATTCGAGGACAAGCCTGATGACCAGGGCTCCAATCCGAACAATAACAGACAACAAAGCGCTTCAGATCCCGGAAACCTTCCTAGAGGGCTGAACGACGAAGGAAGCTCCAGTTCAGGAAGGGCACATCGAGCTCTGGCATTCCAACCCCTCGTCATGCATTCGAAGAGTAAGAAACTCGAGGATGGTTTTTTTGCTATGATGCCTCCGACGGACGTCCAGCCCCATCCGTTCTCCCAGAGAGATGTTAGAGAGGCTGATTGGAAGAAGTGAGTGTTCCCACCGATTGCCAATTGTATAAGTAATAATACTGACTCTGATTGATTTTGTGTCTACGTAGATTTCTTGAAGACCTGCAGACGTCAGCGCGCCTCTCGGCTTCTGATCGCTCTTCGCATCCGTCTTCGCAATCCCAATCTGCTGAACGGCCGAATTTCTTCCAGAGTGTGTCTTCAACTCTGAATAATTTGTCGCCTTCATCGACTTATAACTGCGACTGTTTCTTAGATATGGGAAACATGTTCCGTTCCATGTCCTCAGGCAAACAAGCTGACCAAGAAAACCACCGTGGCCCCGCAGCTCTGGTTGATACGTGGAACCAGGTATGCACAACGAGTTTTACCCAAATTCATACATTTTCACTCTTATTGACCTGGTATCACAGAACTTCTTCCATCGGCGCGGCCTGGATGTCACACTCGCAAAAGGCTCTCGCAGGCTCAATGGAGACAAGTCGCTCCCTCCTCCGGATTATATTCCTGCTGATTTGGAGAACGCCGCTGATGCAAACGGGTCTGGTTCTGGAAGGGATGGGCAACATACAGCACCTTCTACGCTTCCGCCTCAAGCTCCTCCTACTCCACCAACGCCTCCTACGCCGCATTTGCATCATGCGCACACGATGCCAGCTATGCCGCAAATGCCACAGATGCCTCAGATGCCACAGGTGCCTCAGATGCCACAGGTGCCTCAGATGCCACAGGTGCCTCAGATGCCTCAGATGCCTCAGATACCTCGAATGCCACAAATGCCGTCTATCCCACCAATCCCACCCATTCCGCCGATACCAGCGATCCCGCCTATGCCAGCCATGCCAGGAGCATTCCCTAACGGGCACTCATACGCAAGTCAGAATCGCCATCACTCAACGTCCTCTCTTTCTTCAGATTCTTCGGACTCCGATTCGGACAGCGATTCGGATTCCGAGGATGATGTCAAGCCTCGCGAACGCGGTCATAATCACATTGATGATCACCATGAGCATGATCTCGCTCATCACAATTCCCGCGCCTCGTGTGCTTCCTGTTCATCTTCACGCGCAAGGAATCGCGCCGGCCGAGCAGAGCGCCATGCAAAGCGTCACGAGCGCCGTCAACACCGGCGCGAAAAGCGGCAAGAGCGTAAAAACGTGCGTTGGGCTCGCAAGCTCGCCAAATTCGAAGTCAAGGTCGCTTCTCGGGCTATGGGGATGGGCGTGCGCCCAGCAATGAATATGATGAACATGGATCCGAGAGCAATTGGTATGGGCGGTATGAGCAGGGGATGGGGAAGAGGAGGGTATGGATTTGGGCGAGGTGGTATGGGCGATTGCTATGGATTCGGACGCGGGCGCGGATTTGGGCCAGGATTTGGACCCGGATTTGGGCGTGGTGGATTTGGACCGGGTTTCGTGGGAGGACCGTTTGGATTAGTCCAGGGTCTTGCTTCGATAATGGGTAAAGAGCCAGAGGAGGATGGATATTATAGGTTGATTGTTACCGATCGTGTTTGATTTTCCCTCCATGAATTTCGTGTTCTCTGTCTGATTGCTCCCCTATCATCCATGCATACATAATTTTATCATTTTTTCTCATGACAACGTTAGTAGGACTGAGTAAGTATAGTTCATCCTTTCGATATTTGGGTTATGTAGTTGTACTAGCACCTCAAAATATTCATGTAGCTCTGGAAATATGCCTTGCGCTGATTATAAAAAAATAATTTATACACACTCCAATCTCATCTTTCGTCAGAGTTGTTGTTACTCGGGACTGATTGAATCGGTATCGTAAATTTTCATTACTACATGTAGTTAACAGTCCATCACACGAATCGAAGGCGATGTCCAAATATAGACCGACAAAGACTTTGAGAACATACCATATTTGGACTCAAGCCGAACTTGGTTCTCGCCTTAACGTAGGCAATCTTTGCCTGGCTCGTCTCATACTGGCCTTTCTGGTTGTGACACATTCTTGGCCTTCCGCTACACCGAGAAATGGTATTTAAGCGGCCTTGCACCTTCCGTCGAAACATGGACGGCATATTGGGACATTATCACAGACTGTTCCTCTCTCCTTCTCGGATCTCAACTGTTCCTAATAATTCTGAACGACCGTCATGATCCTCAATGAAAAAGAACTGGATATACTGAATGAGCCATCTGGACGAGTTCATAGAGTGATACTACCTACTGCTACTACGTTTGGGCCTGCGCTTCCTGACGAAGCCGATGATGGCAATGTCCTCAAAAGCAGTTACGGTCTGGCCTGGTGGCCGAACGACAGCTTGTTCGACGGCGGGCGAAATATTCCTGTGCAGTACCTTGCTAGAGCAAGCGTCATTCATCTTCCGGATGTTTTTGACGACGATTCTGATGACGAGGAAGGCAATAATCCACGTATCGACGCTAGAATCCCTAGTCACCCGCCTCCTGGTCTCAGTGGCCATAGGAATAAAGATGGCCCGAATCATGATGCTTATTCCCCGTCTTTTGAGCCTCTGATCGTACGCTCGAAAACCCAGAAACTTGAAGATGGATTTTCTCCTGCTCTTCCCTCGACGAAAATTCAGCCTCATCCTTTCACTCAACGAGACGTCGGAGAAACTGTTTGGAGGAAGTAAGTATCGAGTTATTTAATTGAATACTGTACGACCGACTGTCATCCTTTCCGTAGATTCGTTGAAGACCTTCGATCATCGGCGTGTCTTGCGTCGACATTGTCGCGATCGCAACCCAAAGAGCGGTCGAAGTTCCTCCAGAGTAAAGTGTAACGTATAATCATATTTTCCTCGAAAACTGAACAACTTTAATGCAGGCGTGCGAAACGTGGTCCAATCCGTCTCCTCAAGTATATCAGGCAGACAGGCTGAGTCAGCAAGTAATTACGATCCTGCACTTTTCATCGAAAGGTGGAACCAGGTATGTACGCAGGATCGCCATCTATCTTCATTACACAAGTCCGACCTCGTTGCAAATTTAGCATTTCTTTCACGAACGTGGACTCGAAGTAATCCTAGCTAAAGGAGTGCTAAGAGTCAGCGGAGACAAGACCTTATTGCCTCCTGATTGCGTTTCAAGTGGAAACGGTGCTGAGTCTTCTTTGTCAAGGTCTGGTATGCTTCTCTCACACGAGAATCTAGCAGGCGGCACACAGTTGGCACGGTCGCAGTCCACGTCCTCTCTTTCATCTAACTGGTCGGAAGTGAATTTGGCACAGGACATTTGTTGTCGTTGTTCATACCCTGTTACGGACGCGGATTACAAGCCGCAAAAACAGAGACGTGCGGCAAGCTGGTCTCATCCCTTCCGATCTGGAAGAAGCGCGTGGCCTCGCACGACACGCGGGAAAGGAAAACACCAGGAAATGAATGTGGATGATTACTTTAGATTGATTATCACAAATCATGTATGAGGACACGTATGTTTGCCGTCTGTCCTCATGCATCTCGTGTATTTTCCAGTATACATTTTTAGCAGCCAATCGTTTCTTCGCCCGGAGCATATTCAAATTCTACATTTTCTTATCTGACAGCACATGAGCTATAGCTTTGAACGAATCTTAGTCCGGAAATGTTCATTCCACATCTTGACTGATCTTGACATCTGCAGCAGCCAGATTCTCTTTCAGGTACTGCCATTGTCGCCATACAAGTCCATAATCACAGGAAAGGATGATAAGTATAGAAAATATAAGAAGATAAGGCTTCATAACTACTTACCTTGACCTTAATAGTTCCCGGAATAGGAAGAAAAGCATCTCCCCGAGCAAGCAGCTATGCGAGGGTTACTTATTCAATTGTTACGCTATGCTTATCTCCGATTTTGACAGTATCTACGATTACGAGTATCTTTGAAAAGTTCTCCTTCAAGTAACGAGGGATGGCCTTTCTGAACCCGTCCTAAAAATCGTTAGGAGATATCTATTTTCGAGCATCAGTCAAATAAGGATGGAGAGAAGTGCATCAGAATGAAACGACATACGTATCTACCGGTAAGGTTCCGCGCCCTAGAGGAGAGTATGCCACAATAGCGACTCCCAGTTCACGCGCAATCTTCAAGACGCGTATGTCGGGCAGTCCAATGTCCAGTGTGAATGGAGAGTATTCCATCCGGATCGCAGCGATCGGGTGCACGGCATGTGCACGTCTGAGAGTGCCAGTAGAGCACTCGGAAATTCCGATATGGCGGATCCTCCTTTGTCTCATTTCATGTCAAAACATTCCGACAGCACACAATCGAAATTGAGAGATTATTGAATGTGCTTAATTGAAAAACTCCGCGAGAGTACCAATGGAAATCTCTATCGGCATGTTTGGATCGCGGCTGGCGTCAAAGGTTCAGTTTCATGAATGTCATGGATGGTAGGAGCAATCACCGATGAAGGTAGTAGAGATCAATATAATCCGTCTGGAGTTTCTTCAAGGCTTCGTCCAACGTTTTCCTAGCATTTTCGGAAGAGCCATCGATGCTCGTCAAGCTTGTGAATCCGAACTTTCCCGCAAGAAATATCTCGGAGCATTTTCCGGTGCGTTTAAACCTGTGGAAGCAGAAAACGTGATAAATGGCATTTGAAAAGCTAGGCACCATTTGCCAAGAAGTTTCTCGTTGACCGTATCCCAATGCGTGCATCCGGCCTCGTATGCTGTGTCAAGGAACTAGAGAAATTTGGAAGTAGCTCCTCGAGTAGCCAAAGCACCGCTGAATTCTAGGTACCTACCTTGAACCGTTCCTCGTCAGACTCCTGGATGAGACCTGATCCCGTTGCGCCATATCCGATGCTGAAGACATCGTTCCTTGCGATCTTGCGTCTTATAGTGGACATAGTGGAAGACCTAGATTCGACGCGTTGGCAATAGTGAAACGGAGGACTGAGACGTAGTTCCGTCGCAACTTGTAAGGATGTTCAGTATTAAGGGATCATCTGGAGCAAATGGAAGTGCTCCATTGCTTGGACATTGCGGTATTTGTTTGATGTGAAATCAGAAGCCCAATGACACGGTCGACTGGCCGTTGGCTTCTTACCTTTGTTAGAGTGCTGAATATCCCACCTTGCTTGATACATACCCTTCTTGATTCTGTTTGCTATTTATAAATCTCGATCAGTAAGCGTTAAAATTCCGAAGATACGACAACAATCTGAATGTCAGGTCAGCAAAGGCTTTGGCTCCCATCATTACGTACTAACGATCACGTAACGAAAGGCAAGTCACAATGACTTGTTACCGATCTCTCTTTCGTATTGTCATTACATCCTACAAAATACAATCTGATCCTTTGAAGCGATTCTAGATTCGTATATAATCTAACTTTCACGCTATGTTTTCTCGTAGCACATAGCTCAAGCAAGTGGGGGTGTATCAGCGAAAAGCTGCTTCTGCAAGCCCCATGGATAGCGTTCTCCCTTCAGGACTTCGGCGTTCTCAGCAAGTTGACGAATTTCGGTGATCTCGTCTTGGCTGAGTTTGACATCTACAGCGGCCAGATTCTCTTTCAGGTACTATTTTTGCATGTATTACCGGCTTAGTGTGTATAGATAAATGCAAGCCTCTAGGAGCATAGCGCACCTTGACCTTAGTCGTCCCTGGGATAGGAAGAATGTCATCTCCCTGAGCCAGAAGCCATGCAAGGGTGACCTGTCCGCTCGTTACACCGTGCTTGTCTCCGATCTTTTTGACAGCGTCCACTATTGCGAGTACCTTTGGGAAGTTCTCTTTGGAGTAACGAGGAATAGCCTTTCTGAAGTCGTCCTCAAAATCGTCAGGAGATTTCTGTTGGCAACCACGATTCGAGTAAGCCCCCGAAAATGTATGTGAGTGGACTAACTTACATATCGACCCGTGAGGATTCCACGACCAAGGGGCGAGTACGCTACGATAGCGACACCCAACTCACGCGCGGCCTTTAAGACGCCTATGTCTGGCAACTCAATGTCCAGAGTGAACGGAGAATATTCCATCTGGATTGCTGCAATTGGATGAACAGCGTGTGCTCGTCTCAGAGTTTCAGCAGAGCACTCAGAGATTCCGATGTGGCGAATCTTGCCTTGCCTAAACTCTCGTCAGGAGAATTCGACGGAAGGTAAACGTTACTTAGCTGTACATACTTGACGAACTCAGCTAAGGTGGCAACTATGACTTCTATTGGCACCTTTGGGTCGGGACTGGTTTCAAAAATTAAGATTTATTTTTGAGAACATCACAGAAGGCGAATAATCACCGGTGAAGGTAGTAAAGATCAATATAGTCCGTCTGGAGCTTCTTTAGGGCTTCCTCAAGGGTCTTCTTGGCATTCTCTGGTGTCCCAACGAGATTAGGGAAAGGGTCGAAACCGAATTTACTGGCGAGGAATATCTCAGAGCGTTTTCCTGTACGTTTAAACCTATACGTGCAAACGCAGTCAAACACGTCGAGCAAGAAGCTCTGATAAATTGACTTACCATTTGCCCAGCAGTTCTTCGCTATCGCCATAGATATTAGCTGTGTCCCAATGTTTGCATCCGGCATCATAAGCTGCATCAAGGACCTAGACATGTATTATCGATGGAATCTTTGGTTGGTCAAGCAGTCAGAGCAACGTGTACTTACCTTGAACCGTTGCTCATCAGACTCCCCATCGCGATTGAAACCTATGCCCATCGCACCATATCCGAGGGCGAAAACCTCATTCCCAGCGATCTTGCGTATCTTAACGGACATTGCGACGAGCTCGCACTGACGGTTCGTCTGTAGGTAGGTAAAGATTAAGATACGATAGAAGATCAGTCGTCTTGGAAATTTATATACCTCGGTCTGTCGTAAAGTGGCTTACTTCAGCCCTTCTTTGCACTACCAGCAGAGACTCGTCAGCGGCATTCAGATCTGAAGGCCAAGCCAGGTGAAAAAGTCGCATGGCTTACGGGGACTTGCAGCCCATACAAGGTAATAGACTTTGGTTAGTCATCTTATACCTGAGTTAGCACGTCTCTCCTTGATGATATGATATGGTCGACGGAGGTCTGATGACCTCTTACAAGCCATGCAAAGGGCAGATGGGGTCTTATAATAATCACATCCTTTCTTCACGGTTTCAATTGGTGAGACCAATCTGATATCCACATTACAAGTATAATAAGAGGCCCTTTTCTCATTGTATTCCTACTGAAAGATGGTTGGAGTGCGTGCAATTTCAATTTCACTACGTTTAAATCTTGCAACTAGGGTTCCGACCGTATCGTATACGGATACGGCCGTATAACTCGAGTCTTATACGGATACGACCGTATGAAATACGGCCGTATATTTGGTGGTCAAGGTCTCATACGGATACGGAACATCCGTATACGGGAATACGGCGTATATGGAGGTTCCGTAATTCTACCACATCAGGACATACTAACAAATATTTTTTCAAAGTGTTCAAAGTCTATCTCGATACAATGAAGGTTCTGTTCACTGATAATGGTGCTTAGGGATGATTTTCATAGCTGTCCGAGCAGATCAGCGTATATGTGATCACCGGATGTGTGTGAATAATCGCTTACCTGGTTGCATATTGCCAAATTTTTTGCTGACATCAGTCCTGCCGTGCTTGGTAACACTCAAATTATGATTTCCAAAGAAAATAATCTGCTCCCCGCATGGAAGGCAGGGACAAATACCCTTCCAAAGGGCATGCGAGGTGGAGTTCCGTATATGGCGCATATCCCGTATACGGCATTTCTTTCCCAACTCTATACGGCATACGGCCGTATATATACGGGCCGTATATTTTATTCTTTTTCTCTTATACGATACGGCCGTATCCCGTATACGGAAAGCCATATACGCATTATACGCATACGGTCGGAACACTACTTGCAAGTCAGTGAATCATTTTCATAAACAATATATAATATCAAGGGGATGATTGCGCAAATACATGTGAAGTGAAAGAAAGTTTGTCAGGCTGTATGTCGACCACTACAATGCCTTTACTGTAAGCTCGTCACGAATCATGTTTGAGGACACGTATGTTTGCCGTCTATCCTCATGCATCTCGCATATTGACCAATGTGCACTTTTAGCAGCCAATCGTTTCTTCGCCCGGAGCATATTCAAATTCTACATTTTTATATCTGACAGCGCATGAACTACTGCTTTGGACGAATTTTTGTCCAGAAATGTTCATCTCGCATCTTTGTAAAAGTCAACCATCAAGGCAGCGGGGGCGTGTCAACGAAATTTAGCTTCTGCAAGCCCCATGGGTAGCGTTCTCCCTTCAGGACTTCGGCGTTCTCAGCAAGTTGACGAATTTCGTTGATCTCGTCTTGGCTGAGTTTGACATCTACAGCGGCCAGATTCTCTTTCAGGTACTATTGTTACATGTATTACCGGCTTAGTGTGTACAGATAAATGCAAACCTCTGGGAGCATAGCGCACCTTGACCTTAGACGTGCCTGGAATGGGAAGAATGTCATCTCCCTGAGCCAGGAGCCATGCAAGGGTAACCTGTCCGCTCGTTACACTGTGCTTGTCTCCGATCTTCTTGATAGCGTCCACTATTGCGAGTACCTTTGGGAAGTTCTCTTTGGAGTAATGAGGAATATTCTTCTTGAACTCATCCTCAAAATCGTCAGGAGATTTCTGTTGGCACCCACGGTTTGAGCAAGCCCCGGAAAATAATGTACGTGAGTGGTCTAACTTACATATCGACCCACGAGTATTCCACGACCAAGGGGCGAGTACGCTACGATAGCGATGCCCAACTCACATGCGGCCTTCAAGACGCCTATGTCTGGCAACTCGATGTCCAGAGTGAACGGAGAATATTCCATCTGGATTGCTGCAATTGGATGAACAGTGTGTGCTCGTCTCAGGGTTTCGGCAGAGCACTCAGAGATTCCGATGTGGCGAATCTTGCCTTGCCTAACCTCTTGTCAGCGAACTCGACGGAAGGTAAACGGAACTAAGCTGAACGAACTTGATGAACTCAGCTAGGGTGGCAACTGTGACTTCTATTGGTACCTTTGGGTCGGGACTGGTTTCACAAGTTAGGATTTATTTTGGTGAACATCGCTGAAAGCAATAATCACCGGTGAAAATAGTAAAGATCGATGTAGTCCGTCTGGAGCTTCTTAAGGGCTTCCTCAAGGGTTTTCTTGGCATTCTCTGGTGTCCCAATGAGATTAGGGAAAGGGTAGAAACCGAATTTACTGGAGAGGAATATCTCAGAGCGTTTTCCTGTACGTTTGAACCTATATGTATTCATGCATTAGACACGTCGAGTAAGAAGCTCTGATAAATTGACTTACCATTTACCTAGCAGTTCTTCGCTATCGCCGTAGATATTAGCTGTATCCCAATGATTGCATCCGGCATCATAAGCTGCATCAAGAACCTAGACGTGCAATTATCGATTGAGCCTTCGGCTGGTCAAACAGCCAGAGCAGTGTGTACTTACCTTGAACCGTTGCTCATCAGACTCCCCATAGAAATTGAGGCCTATGCCCATCACACCAAATCCGAGGGCGAAAACCTCATTCCCAGCGATCTTGCGTATCTTAGCGGACATTGCGACGAACTCGTACTGACGGTTCGTCTGTGGGTAGATAAAGATTAAGATACGATAGAATATCATTTGTTTGGAAGTTTATATACCTCGGTTTGTCGTAAACTGGCTTATTTCAGCATCTTGCACTTACAGAGACTCGTCAGCAGCAGCATTCAGATCAGATCTGAAGGTCGAGCCAGGTGAACCACAGCGGGCAAAAACCGGTTCCGGCACGGTTGAAAGTACGAATGAAATTAATAATCGCATCAACAATTGCACCAGGGTCGTGACTTATTATAGTGATGCACCCGTCGACTTTGTTGAGAAATTGCGTAATCAGTTGCAAAAGGTTCGACCCATCTGAGATTACAAATAGCAACGTGTTCGCCCTATTAAAGTTCGAGTGGAGTGCGTACCCGACAATTATGTAGGCTTCGGTCTCAATCTTTGTGTCGATTCTCCATACAACGCCAACTTTGATGGTAACATGCAGTATATTGTATCATTTCCGTCTTGTGTTACTAATTCTGATCTCCTTGTGGAGCGAGGAGACAATCTCGGGCTGAGCTTAGTCAAATAACGTGGGTCCCCAGACAGATTATTGCATCCCGAGCGAACAAGCCCATTATGAATATCACGTAGGATACATTTTGCGGTATCTACAAGTTCATCTTTGCTCGATGCTCATTCAGGTCTACGAGACTGAGCGTGTGCGACCGAAAAACAGAATTACTAACCCGTGCACGCTCCAGCAATAGCTGATTATATGTATATGTATTGTATAAAACAACTGTGTGCTTGAGTTGTGTGCCTATATAGAATCATTTTGCAACTATGGTTACCATTGCCTCCCATTTCACTCACATGCTGTGATCCAACCAACGCGAGCATGTGCAATGGTGAACATGTTGTGAGACTGATCAAAGACGCGCATTGGCCCATCCTACAAGACAAGAGGAAGAAAGTCCATTGTCAAGAGCTATGCTACGACAAGGGTTTGTGGCTCTGCGTTGTTCGGAGATTTGGAGAGAATTCTGGAGTGTAGGGGGGTGAAACGAGCAATGGGTGTTAAGACATGAGCTCATGGTGTCTGCTTAGAGCTTTCCAGAATTAACTCATACACTTGGGAACCCTCTTCATTGTCCAAAGAGGCATAAATGTGACACATAGTTATCCACAACTGTCTTGCCTACAGGATGGAAGACTGGCCACAAAAGCTCGATCTGCCAAAGTTGATATAAGCTACTACATAGTGTTTTTCATTGCTTAAGTTTAGGCATGATCGCAGAAGTTTCAGCCTTGTCGAAATCCACTGTATTAGTAATCTCGACAAAGCTGAAACTTCTTTAATCGATCGTGTTGAAACTTGCAATTTCAATCCTGATCTTAGTGTTAGGACTCGAACATTCTTATTCTTCTTTTTCTTTTTCTTTTTCTTTTTCTTTTCCTTTTCCTTTCTTACGTCCTTATTTCACTTATTTTACCTTTTCCTTGTATGACTCATTCACCTTTACTAATTCCGTTTACTCCGTCGTGGCTTATTCATCTTCAGTCATCTGCCATGACTAAATCCGTTCCTTCCGACTAAGACGCTCACTAATCACTCCACCCCCCTTCTCATGTGATTCCTTATTAGAGTAGACCTTTCACACACTCGAAGTCTATATAAGTAGATAGTTTGACTCTTTCGATTCCTTGTCTTACTATTCTACTTACCTTCACTTTGACATAGGTATCTACTCTTGTATTATTAGTTTATTGAATTCTACTTACCTTCACTTTGACATAGCGTGCGTTCGCTCGGCAGTTCGCGTCTAGCTTGCTGTTTGTTGTTGTGTTGGCCGCCTCGAGATCGACGCCTGTTAGTCCCGCCGCCTAACATAATAGTAAGACCTACCTCTAGCCCGCGTAAACGTTTGTTTGCGCTCGCTATCGCTACTCCACGCAAGGAGTTAACGTCGACGGTTTACCACCGCGCCCATCCCGGATTCATCCGAGCAACCCCTATCTAGCCCGTCGTAGTCTAATTGACTCCGACGTGTTTCCGGTAGTTTCTGAAAACAACACCACCCTGGCCCCTAAGCGCCGTACCCGTAACCAACGCCGTGGTCCTTACGTGAAACCCAAACGTTACATCATCCCTTGGGAAGACGTTGTGCTCCACCCAGACTTTGACCCGAACGACGTCATCACGCGAAAGGACAAGAAAGGAGACTACGTTATTGTAGGGCTAGGATACCATCTTAAGCCGATCATCCCTAGAGTCGAGGTTAAGATTGAAGAAGTCGAGATCAAACTCGAATTCGATTAAGTCATTGTGGCACTCCGCATTAGTATCTGGTGGGGAGGTCATCTGACGTGTTCGTGGGTAACGCGACGAATACAATCTTCCTCTAGTCTTTCATTCGTCATCTACGTGGGAGTTTTTCGCGTAGTCCTTCATTTCCACGACGAGCCGAACATCCGAGGTCGGGCCCGTTCGAACACCCCCATTCCAGTCCCACCCCCAGTTCGTCAAGGTGGACCTAACTGACGAGCAACGTCGCGCTCTTCCCCAAGTCCGTTGGAGCGAAACTAACAAGTGTTATCAAGCTCGCCTTCACGGAACTTCGTACGACCTCATCTGGGACGACGCACGGAAGGTTTGGAAGTCGCAAGACGCAAAAGGAAGCTGGTTTCCGTGGGCACCCAATCCCGACGCAAACATCTCCTTATTCAACGTTGAAGAAGGCTCATCGAACATTCCACCACCAATCATCACAACTCCAGTTGAAGCCCCACCTCTCACGACGACCTTGTCTTTCACGGAACCACGAGAACCAATCCCTGAAGTCGAAAGTCGAGCCACAACCCCAGAACTGTCAATGGCTCCCCCAGTTCCGACAACGTCAGCGCCTGCTGCACAGCCTACGATTGATGCCACTATCATCGCAACGGCAGTCGCATTAGCGTTACGTCAAGTTAATGGCGGAGGGATGAAGAAGGGAGTAGCACCCCCACGCCAATATGAGGGTGGAAAAGATTACCTTGACTTCAGGCGCGAAGTATTACTCTACTTCAAGGCTTACAACTCGAGTTTCCAGGATGACGACGACAAGATCACCTTTGTCCTCTCTTACCTCAAGGAAGGATCAGCGGCGACATGGGCGGAGAATTATGTTAACGAAGCATCGAGTACTGGCCAATTCCTAATTACGGACACTTGGAAGACGTTCCTCAAGGAATTAGATACCTCCTTCGTCGACCCCAACCGCCACCAGAAGGCCTTCGAGAAGCTAGATGGAATGCGGCAGAAAAGTATATCTGCTAGCGAATTCTTGAATGACTTCGACATCGAGCGAGTAAATGCTGGACTTACGAAGCCAGAACATGATGGAGTCCTCATTGACAAGCTGAAGAAGGCACTTAACGCAGCCGTGATCGATGGCGTGATGCGAACCGATCCTGAGCCGCAGACGTATGATGATTGGAAGAGGCGGGCCATCACGGTAGACAACGTTGAACGCCAGATAAGGCACCTTCATGAACAACGTCGAGGAATACAACGTCCAATGGTACCACCTCCTCGTCAACAAAACTTCGCCCGACCCTACCCCCAAGCAGTGACAAGACCAACGGCACCTTTCCCTCAACAGGATCGTCGTGACGCAACGGGAGTGACGTATGGAGGACTGGGACAGCCTATGGACGTCGCTATGAACCAAGCACGCGCCCGACGTGCATGTTATAAGTGTGGCAAGGTCGGCCACTTCATTAGAGATTGCCCGCGCGGTCGTGAGGCAATACGGTCCATCATCGCCGCTCTCGAACCAGAAGACAGATTGGCTTTCCTCGAAGAACTCGGCAATGCGAAGGAATCAGACTTCGAAAGCGTCGACGTGCGAGCAGTGCCAACTGAGCTGGAGGAGATAGTTGATGGTGAGGGTTTTCAGGACGACCAGGCGTAAACGTCGGAACGACTGGTCAAACGGCTAAAG
Organism: Sanghuangporus sanghuang; assembly: GCA_009806525.1. NCBI lineage: Eukaryota > Fungi > Basidiomycota > Agaricomycetes > Hymenochaetales > Hymenochaetaceae > Sanghuangporus > Sanghuangporus sanghuang. Next base: position 432,824 of record VVIT01000012.1, on the reverse strand, counting down.
GACCTTTTTCGTCGCGTTCGTTAAAGTATAATCGCCCCGATGTACACTACCTAGATGCGAATATACGAGGCGGTTTTAACCTTCGAAATGTCCTATCCGACGTGACACCCAACGAATCAGAAGAGGACGATGATTTTGGCGTCTATGATGAGTTGTTTGCTCGAAGAGTGAGTACGCAAGGAGGCGACTCAGACGTATGGAGGGCGGAAGAGCGGATTCAAACTGCTATAAAAAATGAGGTTGTGACGGGCGAACCTTACCGTGAGAACGTTGTCGCCCAGGCGAACGATACTGAGGCAATATGGGATGTTGTGGGCAGGCGCGCGGCTGATGTATGGCGCGAAGGGATAGAGGATGTAACGTGTGGGGAATTCGTTAGGAGGAGAGGCGGTCAAGAACTTGATGCTTTCGTCAGCATTGTACACCCACAGGTAGCGAAGGACGACGAGGTAGATGCCTTAGAACCGCCGAAGCAGGATGAGTACCTAATTGACGCCCATGCCCTCATCGACTCGGGATGCACCGGCTCTTGCATTGACGAAGGTTTTGTTAGAAGGTATAACTTTCCGACACAAAAGTACATTCGTCCACGACCTGTGTTCAATGCTGACGGAACGAGCAACGAGAGTGGTCTGATCAAGGAGTATGTTATTGTACGCATGATCTTTGGAAGACATGAAGAAGAACTCCGTCTGGCAGTAACCTCACTGGCATCATCCAACATCTTCCTCGGTCATGACTGGTTGCAAAGACATAACCCCGAGATCGATTGGAAGATTGGAAAGATCGATTTTACGCGTTGTCCTGAGGAGTGCGGATGTGTGTCATCGGAGGAAGAGATCGATGATGAGTATGTACGAAGGGTGAGGGTGGACGAAGCGAAGAAATGGTCATCATATCTCGAGGAATACTCCGACGTCTTCAGCGAGGAGTCTTTCGAACGGTTACCTGATCATCGGACGTGGGACCACGCCATTGATCTGAAGCCGGATTTTAAGCCAAGTGATTGTAAGGTGTACCCACTGTCGCCCAAGGAACAAGAGGCGATGAAGGCATTCATTGAGGAAAACCTTGCATCGGGACGTATCAGGCAGTCGAAATCTCCAATGGCGTCGCCTTTCTTCTTTATCAAGAAGGAAGACGGGAGTTTGCGAGCGATCCAGGACTATCGAAAGCTCAATGACGGGACGGTCAAGAATAAGTACCCGTTACCGCTAATCAATGAGCTCATAGATAAGGTCAAGGACGCTAAGTACATCACCAAGCTCGACGTCCGTTGGGGATATTACAATATCCGGATCCGTGAAGGCGATGAATGGAAGGCAGCATTCAGGACGAACCTGGGATTGTTCGAACCGACGGTAATGTTCTTTGGCTTATGCAATGCACCGGCTACCTTCCAAGGATTCATGAACGACATTTTCCGAGACTTGATCCATGAAGGCATTGTCATCATTTACCTCGACGACATACTCATATTCTCAAATACCCTGGAAGAGCACCGCGAACGAACCAGACGAGTCTTCGAGATCCTCCGGAAGAACAAACTCTTCCTGAAACCCCAGAAGTGCGAGTTTGAGGTCAGCACAGTCAAGTACCTTGGACACATCATTGGTAATGGCGAAGTACGTATGGATCCGAAAAAGGTAGTCGCTGTTCAGGAATGGCCAGTTCCGAAGAACGTTCATGAGGTACAGCAATTCTTGGGTCTAGGCAATTGGCTACGTCGTTTCGTCGAAGGATACAGTTCGGTCGTTAAGCCATTGACGTCATTGACAGGGAAGGCAGACTGGAGGTGGGGAGAGGAGCAGCAGAAGGCGTTCGAGGAGTTGAAGAAGCGGTTGACGAACCCCCCTGTCCTGGTAATCCCAAATAATGAGGACCCTTTCCGTGTCGAGGCTGACGCGTCAGATTTTGCAACCGGAGGCGTACTTCTTCAGAAGCAAGAAGGTAGATGGAAGGTTGTCGCTTACAGATCATCAACGTTCTTAGATGCTGAGCGGAACTACGAGATCTATGACAAAGAGATGCTCGCTATTGTTCAAGCGTTGAAGGAATGGCGTCAATACCTCCAAGGGGCTAATCAACCATTTGAGGTCTGGACTGATCACGCGAACCTGACGTACTTCAAGGCTCCTCAGAAGCTGAACCGACGACAAGCTCGTTGGCGACTTGACTTGGCAGAGTTTGACTTCACGCTCGTACACAAGCCAGGAAAGACGCTCGGAAAAGCGGATTTATTGTCACGACGTGCAGACTACGACAAGGGCGAACATGATAACGAAGACGTCACCTTTATCAAGAACGACTGGTTAGTCCGAGCAACGATTGAGACGTCAAGGGATGCGTTAATGGAGAGGATCAGAGAGGCTCAGAAGGAGATGAGCGAAGAAGACAAGCCGTCAGGACTGGTAATGAGGGATGGCGTGTGGTCGAAGGAAGTAACGGTCAAGGTGTCGACGACAAGCTCGAAGAAGTTCTGGAACGTCTTCGTACCAACATCGGTAAGAGAGGTGGTCATGAAGGAATGTCACGACTCGACGCTGGCGGGACACCCGGGAGCGAATAAGACGGTGTCAATGGTAAGCCGAAGCTTCTGGTGGCCAAACATGTATGTCGATGTTCGGAACTACGTGCGAGGTTGTGATCGTTGTCAACGAACGAAGGCTCTGCGAGTGACGAGGGCAAAGGTGTTGCACCCGAATGAGGTACCGGAGGCGCCATGGCAGATTGTCACGGTCGACCTGATTGGAGAACTCCCTGAGTCTAACGGTTTCAATGCAATATGCGTTGTGGTTGATCGCTTCAGCAAACAGATTCATGCGATCCCAACGACGACGAAACTAACAGCAGAGGGCATGGCACGCATCTACCGCGACCAAGTTTTTCGACTACACGGACTGCCAAAGAAGATCATCCACGACCGAGGCGTTCAGTTCGACGCAAAAATGATGAAGGAACTGTACAAGCTCCTCCATATCGAAGGTAACCCCTCGACGGCATACCATCCCCAGACCGATGGCCAAACTGAGCGAGTTAACCAAGAACTCGAACAATATCTAAGGCTATACGTCAACCACCGTCAATCGGACTGGGCAGACTGGTTAGCGCTTGCAGAGTTTGCATATAACAACCGCGAACACTCAGCAACGAAGCTGTCCCCATTCTTTGTCAACTCGGGAGTACACCCAGTAGGCTTCACGGGCATTCGGACTTCATCTTCAAACATGTCAGCCGAAGAATTCGCGAAACACGTCAAGGGTATTCATGAACTCGCGCAAGCAAACCTCGTCAAGGCCAACGAAGACATGAAACGCTTCTATGATCGTCACGCAGGAAAGTCGATGGAATACGAGGTGGGCAGTAAGGTTTTTCTTGATGGACGTAACATCAAGACGACAAGACCGACGAAGAAGATGGATGACAAGTGGTTTGGCCCTTTCGAGATTGTCGAAAAGGTTGGGGCAAGCGCATATCGACTCAAATTACCGCGCACTTGGAGGCAAGTCCACCCTGTCTTCAACGAGGTCCTGCTCAAACCAGCTGTCGAACCATCCTTCGAATCTCAGCAAAAACCCCCACCGCCGCCTCCAGTCCTTGTAGACGACGAAGAGGAATACGAGATCGAAGAAATACTCGACTCACGTCTACATAGAGGAAAGCTTCAATTCCTCATCAAGTGGGTCGGATATGATGAAGCAACTTGGCAACCCGAATCGGACGTTGGAGATAATGCAAAGGAAGCAGTCGATGAGTTCTATCGGAAGCATCCAGGCGCTCCAAGAAGATTGTCAATACCCCGGCAGAGTCTTCGTGCGATACGTAAGTTCACGACATCGGAAGGATATAGCGGTTGGTCGGGACGCCCAACCTTGAAGGGGGGGTGATGTTAGGACTCGAACATTCTTATTCTTCTTTTTCTTTTTCTTTTTCTTTTTCTTTTCCTTTTCCTTTCTTACGTCCTTATTTCACTTATTTTACCTTTTCCTTGTATGACTCATTCACCTTTACTAATTCCGTTTACTCCGTCGTGGCTTATTCATCTTCAGTCATCTGCCATGACTAAATCCGTTCCTTCCGACTAAGACGCTCACTAATCACTCCACCCCCCTTCTCATGTGATTCCTTATTAGAGTAGACCTTTCACACACTCGAAGTCTATATAAGTAGATAGTTTGACTCTTTCGATTCCTTGTCTTACTATTCTACTTACCTTCACTTTGACATAGGTATCTACTCTTGTATTATTAGTTTATTGAATTCTACTTACCTTCACTTTGACATAGCGTGCGTTCGCTCGGCAGTTCGCGTCTAGCTTGCTGTTTGTTGTTGTGTTGGCCGCCTCGAGATCGACGCCTGTTAGTCCCGCCGCCTAACACTTAGCCTTGCTGACATGACAAATTACAATTTCTGACGCAACCCTTGACGAAATTGCTAATTTCATTTCTACTTTCGACTGTTATCACAGCCATGCCGAAACCGGGTTTTGCCCGCCGTGAGCGGCATTGTTTCTAACAGTACTAACCTCCAGATACTTTATTCAATGACTTTCCACAGCACCCGGGTCATAAGTTGATCCCGATCACGAAGGCGACTCGAAAGCCCTATTGATCTTGCTCTTGTGAAGTATTGGTTACCAAAATTTGCTCAAGGCTTCCGGTATTCAGTGTTCTCATTTGGCACTCTTGCCACAAGCCTTGCATGATTGGAAAAGTTATTCATCATCATATGTGAGATACTATTCTTTTCAACGAATTTCAATTTATATATTATATCCAAGTACATACAGGTCATCGATTTTAAGACACAAGACCTCACCGGCTTATCACATAATCCTAATCCTTTTTCCAATTGCTCAAGGCCGGAGTGTCAACAAACAGCATCGCGATCGAATGCTCTGGGTAGCGTTGTCCATGTTTACTTGCCTCGGCGTTCTCAGCGATGCGGCGCACTTCAGCTACGTCTTCTGCACTCAACTTGATCTTAGCAGCGTCGAGGTTCTCCTTCAAAGCCTAAATATCAAAAAATAAAAAATAAAAATAAGTGGATACTGAAATAGCAAAGGGATGCTCACTTACCGGAATTCTTGTGGTTCCCGGGATGGGGATGATGTCTTCACCTTGTGCTAATAGCTGCGCGAGGGAAATCTGACCAGCTGTCGCTCCGTATTTTTCACCGATCTTCTGGAGCGCTGCGGCGAGTGCAAGGATGTTAGGGAAGTTCTCCTTCGAGTACCTAACCGAAATATTGAGGTCATCTGAACCCGAATCAACACTGCCTAGCTGGTCACGAACCTGTTACGAAAATCGTGGTTAGCTAATGCGGCGTGGTATCAGACAATTTACACACCGAATTATGCAACTGAATCCAGCTTATGAGCAAGGGCTTCAAAGCTATCGACCTGGGGATGACACAGGTCCGCTACTACAGCCAGTACCTAATGAGGTAACTGCGAGCAACGAAGTCGAATCGAGCAAGAGTGATGATTCAGTAGGCATACGGTCAACTATGGCTAGGATGCATATTGGACATACTCCTCCTCCACGAATACGAGGCCTAGGAACAATGGAGAGCAGTAATGTTGCGAGGTATACCGAACTCCTGCAGAAGAGACGTTATCGACGAGGTGCAACCAGACGTCTAGTTCACAAGAGTCTGGTGTGCAGTAATTGCTACTTGGCATACCAATGCAGCTGGGTTCTTTCGGAATGGCTCCTCAAGAATTTCGTGGAACGGTTAGTGGTGAAGGAGGCAGCTGATGTCAAGATTCGGCACAGGCCTGGGCCTTCGGAAACAACAGAAGACCAACCATTGCCGAACCGCGGAATGAGCGCATACGATCACGAAGTAACCATATGGCTCAGCGATAGGGATATGTATGCAATGAAGGTCTGCGTGAGAGCTTGGATCAATCAGCATCGTCACCAGACCTTGTGCCCTTACGTCGCAGTGGAAGTCGATTGGCCGGTATACTTGATACCGCCCTCGGACATAATCGAACTCTCGGAAGAAGCAATCGAAGGATTCCTAAAGGCTTGGCGAACATCAGATACAGGGGTTATTACAGTTGACGAATGGCGCGGACCTCGACACATCGGTCAGCGATTCAGGTTAACGACGGGCACCGGACTACAGCTATCGGACATTGCAATAGCGGCTAGGCACATTAGGCTAGGAAGCCTATTTTACACAGCCGCCGAGATTAACCTCAGAAGATCAGCAAGCGTTGCCGATCGCGAATCCCGAGATCACGGCCAGTCCCATGATCACCGATTAGCGGCAGAAGCTCGGCCGAGATAACGGAGCAGCCTGGAAGCATGTGCTCGGCAAACCAAGGAAGGATCAGTGGGAAGATCGGCAGAAAGGATTAACATGTGATAAGCGATGGGATCGGAGGAAGCATGGAAGAAGCTTCGGAGCAACGGAGGTTAGAAGGAAGCCTACCTAATAGGGAAGGAAGTATTCGGAGTGGACACAGGTGATGTCACTTTATTTTATGTCGACACAAGAGCAGTAGCAACTCGGTGCTAGGACTTGGTGTCGACACAGGTGGGTAGCAACTCACGCTGAAACATACTGTCCTGTCCAATGGTGAGGCGGTTCCAGTAGCAGTAGGTAGCAAGTAGTGAATAGTAGAAAGTCTATATAAGTGCCAGCTGAGCGGGGCATTGTCCCTCAGCAAAATTATTTTGTACTCTCAATCATAACTGTACCCCTTTGATTGAAACTCTGCTCTACTAGTAATTCAAGCTTGAGCCCTTAGCTCGCTTATTATTAGTACATCTAAACCTTTACTACTCTACTCTCCAAGCTATAATAGTACGAAAGGAGGAAGCAGGGACTTGTTCCGGTACGCTCGGACTAGCCACTTCGTCCGAGAATACCGATCCTAACATTATAATTTTGCTCCAATCCTGGGATAATCAATCTTGCTGTTTCATAGTGCAATACCCACTATCGATCAGTAAGTATTGCTCTGCCCCGGGAGGGTTTCTTCTGTGCCTGACACAAAACCGTGCTGATAAGACGATAAGCGTATTGCTTACAGCTCGAACAGGCTTACACACTCCATCGGAGTTTTGTTAGAGCACTTCGCACATTCGAAGGAGAAGTTAAATCGGCACTTCGCACGATAAACTTCTATCAAGGTAAGAAGCGCTCAAACACCCCTATTTTAGAACCCTACCGGTCGGTTATACTATCCGCCCTGGAGATTCAATTCGCCGCCGAGAAACACGAGAGGACAGGAAGAAAGGTCCTGCTCAAACACCTAGATCGCCTACTGAAGGGAACACGCCTCAATTGGGAAGTACTCCGAGGCCCAACACCAGTAGAGCAAGAACTCCTCACCTGTTCCCAACAATATAAAGCGTTCGAATACACCCTACTCGAACACTCACACTTCCTACACCAAGTACTCGCTCAAGTCTACCAAGGTAACTACGCTCTAGCAAAGACACTATGCCATCGATGGAACTGTGGCAAGCTAGTTGGACTTATTTCTGGTTTACACTACACGTCATCTGGTTTTCTTCCCTGGTATTCGTCCTTGCTCAACGACTCCGACATCGAGAAGTTGTTCTTCCAGGCCTTGAACAGCTACGGACATGGGTGGAACGGCAAGTCAGAGAAACAGGCCCCCCATTCTATCAAGGCGCTCGGAGAATACTACAAGAAGCGCGACAACGACTGGCGCTATCTCAACCCCGATCTGGAGAGCGTTTGGAATCCACTCTGGCTGACCTCCGAGAACGACTCGACGTTATTCACCGACGCTTGGACGGAGTGGTCGGTCCATACGGGCATACCAACGAAATTGTGTCCGGGCTACGACAGGCCGTTGTAGGATTCTGGTGGTATTCCTATCTGAAGGTGCTACCGATGTCCGTCCTACTATGGGTACTGAATGTATGAAGAAACCTCCAGAAGCAAAGCCCTAAGCTATCTGACCCTTACCACCTACTACCAGGCAGGTGCCAAAGACCATCAGAGATGTAATGGAATGGCCTAGTGACGCCGAGGTATGAAAGGAATGATCTAGTAGATCCGCCGGATCAAGGGGGAGGTCACAGGAGTCTGCCGAAGTAGCGCAATCTCAGTAATAGGGAGCTAGGGAGCGTATACGATGAATATAAGGTGTATTGTGCGGCCAGTAGGTGAAAAGGACGCCAAAGGGGAATACAATGGAAGGCCTGGGTCGCCGGAGGGTCGCCGAGGTCAAATAGGGGGCCGCCGGGGGCAAGGGAGCGTCACACAGATCCGCCGCGGTAGTGTAAACTCGGTAGACAAAAGACAAGGACGGTGTACAATGAATATAAGGAATAACGTGCGGCCAGTGGATGAAAGGGACGCCTAAGGGGAATAGGAAAGGAGGCCTGGGTCGCCGGAGGGCCGCCGAGGTCTTTCTATGATGTGTGGCCTGTCTGCACTGTCTGCTATGTATGGGCTCTGTATCTATATTTCTCTCCTGTCTACTGACAAATATAGACTCTATATATATTCTACTGCTCTCGCCGCTGAGTCCTACTGTCTGACAACATCTCCTGAGGCATAGGGCTTGCCAAGGGCCGCCGCCGGAGCGCCTAGGAGGCGTACGGCGGTGCCAACGTGAGGGGACTATCCAATAGTATGATATATCGTGTATCTGCAATAAAACGGGCGCCAGCGGAGTCTGGCTTGGCAGCGGCGGTCGGTGGCTTGGCACGCCGCTGTACCACATGCCTGACTGCTATATATGGCCTAGAGTCGCCTGCCGCTTGAGGGGAAGTCGGGAAACATCGGGGCCGATGTTCGGAGGCTAATATTGCGTATATGAGATCGAGGGCACATCAGTCAGGGTCCCTAGGCCGCCCAAGGCCGCCGCCGCACTCAATATAGAGTGTAGGCGATCCATGGTAAGTAAGGAGGGTGCCGGAGCGGCGGATCTGCAAGTCGCCGCTCGATCGGCGGCGGATTCGTAAAAGTGCGGCCTTCGGCAGTGTATGAGCAGAGATGACACTAGATAACTTTGTAGGCTTTGGGGGACTGTCTGGTAAGCTGTGGGAGGCTTCGGCGAGGGCACCTGAGGACGCCTGAGTGGCCGCCGGACCAATCTGAGGCTTGGGGGGCCGCCGCAGGGGCATCCAAATCCGCCTCGAGGCTGTATGTATGAGGAATCGCAATAACGAAGGCCTATAATGATTGGGGGACATCTCCTATGGTGTCTGGTACTGGGTAGCAGCCTTCGGCGGACCTGTATGGGTGCCAGGGAGCCAGCGGCGGACTCATCTGGGCTCTCGGAGGGTGCTGCAGGGGAAAGCATAGGCTAGAATCCATGGATATGTGCTCGTATGGCCTCTAGAGTGTGATATGAGTATTCCCTGGTCTTCTGAGGTGTAGGCGGTGGTGGTATATGGTGTCTGCAGTAGGGGAGAGCCAGAGTATGAGTGTCCTGGCACAGGATTGGCCAGGGCACTACACCGTCCTCGCCCTTGATCTCCGACTTGGAAGCGTTGATAGGTCCCTCCGAACTCTCACAGCTACTGTCGCTCGACTATACGACATGGGCTCCGACTTCTCGGAGAACTTAACGGTCGAAGGGCAGACGGTTGGGAACTACCTAGCGCACATCCTGGATCACATCAGAGATCAGGTTGTCGACTCGTTTCGTCGGGACTTCCATGCGACCATGGGAAGCTTGGATACGAGGCTCAACTTCGCTCTGGGAATGCTGCAAGGACGTCTCACTCACCACATCAACATCACCAGCCAGGGCAGTCAATCAGCCCTTTCTCAACAGCTGGCCGACAGTCAACGTGAGATCCTCCGGCTCTGCGGTGCAGACTTCCTACATGTCTACACCCAACTCGGCCACTTGGTCGAACAAGCCGAGGCCGTCCGAGCTCGGATTAGCAACCCAGAAGAAGAGGTCGCCGCTCAGTATTCGCTCACGGAAGGAATTCGTCGGGTCCAGCAGACGATCAGGATGAGACAAGACTACACGACTTTACGAGCAAGGAGGAGAGGGATACGTCTTAGTCCCGACTCTCCACTCCAAGGTCGCGGCAACCCCCTGGTCAATCATCGCTGGAGCGCCGAAACGGACTCTGAGCCGGAGCAGATACCCAGCCTGGATTTCTTCCGCGAATCGAGCGAGAGTGCGCAGAGGGAAGAAGAGGCTGTAGACGGAGCACGCGCCCTAATACCGGAAACGACCGAGGTATTAGACCTGACCATCCACGAAGTTGCCAGAACCAACCCGACGCTCATCCGAAGGACGAGGGAAAGCATTGAGAGGCTTATGAGCGCTTGGGCAGAGGTAGACACAGCAGCCCGAGGGATCCTGGAAAGGTTATGATCCCTGGAGCCAGCAGTGGAAGTAGAAGAACAGCGAGAAGAAGAGGAAGTCCGCCGAAGCATTGAACCCGAAGAAGAAGAACAGGACCTCCCGGACTACGTTTCCACCGACACCCAGCCCTTGAATCTGGATCAGCAAGCGGAAGCGTTGCTGAGAGAGGTAATTCCTGAAGAGCCTCAACGACCATGGCCTCAAGGGAATGGCTGGGAGAATCCACCACCCGGTCAACAAGAAGACATACCGGAGCTGATGTGGAACGAGGCCGGAGAACTGGTCGAAGCACGCCCCCAACGGCTTGGGGTTAACGGCTTCTACATCGAGAGGAACGAGCTCCAGCACCCCCACGAAAACTCGCCGCCAGGATCACCTACTCCGAGTGCCGAAGTCATTCAGGAGAGAGAAGATAGGCTCCAGGCGTCGAGTGAGTACTCCCCTGATTCAGACTATATGTATGATCCTATCCTGCACTCTAGTAGCTGCCCTCCACGGCCTGCCCCTACAGTGGTTGTAGGCCAGCCAATCCAGGGGGTAGTGAACATGGTGCAGATAGTTTGGGTGCAAACTCACGATGTAGGAGTGCAGACCGAGGATGTCAGCGAAGGCACCTCGATGGAAGACTTCTTCGATGCAAACGACGACTGGGAAAGCGAGGAGGAGAGCGAGGAACATGAAAGTGGCGAAGAGCGAATTGAAACTCGGGAATAAAGGAGATAGGCCTTGGTTGAGAGCTGGGAGCTTGCCAAGAGGAAGGAAGACACCCAAGAACCAATCGGAAAGGAAGGGTAAGGTAGCTAGTTAAAAGGCGGAGGTGGCACTCGCTGGATAACATAGTTACTTTTACCATGTATTATTTATGCGCTGAATTTCAGTGATACTCATGAAAATGTTGGTTGAATTCGTCTAGGTCAATATGTCGAGTAAAGACATTATGAAGTATCCCTTGTTTAAGGGAAACCCCTATGAGTCACTTGAGAACTTTCAGAACCAAATGATCAGTCGGTTGAATGAGAAACATCCTGACAACCCAGAAAAGCGGGTCAAGATCATTTTGGAGTGTCTGCGAGGTCAAGCTCAGACTTGGGTGAACGGCAAATGGGCTGTGAACAGAAATCGGCTAGTCTCCACTGGACATCATGACGACCATGGCAATTGGGTACTTGATTTGAAGGGTGGATGGGACAGCGAACACGACCTATGGAACGAATTAGCGCTCAACCACAACGGCATTTTCGGGCTAGAAGAAGAAGCCGAGCGAAACATCAGGACGATTTATCAGGAACGGGCGCGGGTGAAGCAGTATAACAGGGCCTTTAACGACATCAGGATGAGACTACCGAAGCATTACGACCATCAAGCACTGATTTATGAGTACAAGAGGGGACTCAATCAGACCATCCTAAAGGCGCTCCTCACGAATACAGACCACCCCAAGTGGGACCTGACCCAATGGCAAGAGAATGCTAGCAATCTGGAGGCCAGTCTTATAGCTGCCAAGGTAATAGGCAGTAACAGGAAGTACACCCCCATGTTTAAAGATGGGCAAGTGGTATCATACACGCCAGTGCCCCCAGAAGCTCGTCGTCCAGCTGAGTTTCTGGGTGAGCCTATGGACATCGACATGTCTAGGCGCTTTACTGGGGGTTCCCGAGGTGAAAATTCCGGGGCTTGCTGGGTGTGCGGCAAAACAGGTCACTTTGCACGGGACTGCAACAATGTAGGGCGAGATACACAGGGAAGCCGTGGACACCGTACCAACTACAAGAGACAGGTGCAAAGGAAACGATCTGGGAAGACTGGCCGCTTCCTAAAATGCCGGGAAGTTGGGATTAGCAGCGATTCTGAAATGGAGGAACTATTGGACAAGCGAACGAAGTTACCAAGGCGTAAGGAACGGGCTTTGATTTCCCTCGAGGAGGATTCCGAGGAGGATTTTTGAAGGGCCGCCAGTCGACATCGGACACTGGCGAGGGCTCAGCGGATACACAGGAAATAAAGCGCCGATGGACTATTGCTCGACCTAACTCCAACCATCCTACTATACCGATTGACGTCATTCAGGGGCAGAAAAAGGTTAATCTCTCGGCTATGATTGACTCCGGATCTGCGATCACTACTATTAGTCCCACGGTTGTACAGAGCCTAGGACTAAGAACGGTGCCTGCAGAAGGTAATTATACCATCTGGAATGCCGATGGATCGATTAATCATGGAGGATGGACGCGGAACGTTAGAGCAATAGTGGACACAGGGATTACACGAGGTTTAATGGACATCGCCGTGGTCGACACTCACGAAGACAAGTTTCTAATAGGGAATGATTGGCTTGAACAGTATAAGCCAACCATCGACTGGACAAGAGGAACTCTCCGGAAGGGCGGCAAAGAGATTGTGTTCAAAGGTACGGCACGATTGCGTACCATACAACTAGTCCTAGCCCCCAGGAAACTCCGGAAGCGCAGACGATGGCGAAGAATTCCCCAGTACATCCCACCAGAATGGGATGCGGACGACGAGAGAGAAGAAGAATGGGAAACTAGGGTCTACTACCACAGCGATGCGGATTCAGGACAGAGTACCGAGAAGGAGGAAGAAGTCGAAACCGAGGAACCAGCGATTTTACCACCAGAAGAGGATAACACACGAGGCAGCACTCAGATCGAGCCCCCAGTCAGGTTTCCGGCAGCAATGTATGAACCACCAAAGCCACCCACGTTATACTTCGTCAAGCAACAAGGAACGTGGAAGTTCTTTCAGTTGGGAAACAAATACCGACTAACAAAGGATCACCACCAATGGTATGACTACTATACATTGGAGGAGGCCGACGCTGCGGAATATGAAGCCATGATGAGGGACATCACCAATGGGGCTGATGCAACAGCGCTCCAGGACGAATACGGCAGCCTGTATGCGAGTCATCTGCAAGTCCTGCAGATTCAAGAGCATACCTTGAACGTACCTTCGCCCACCTTTGCCGATGCACTAGCAAGTGTGCAAGCAGAAATACAAGGGCAAATGTCTGTCGATGCCGAGGGATCAGATGTCACTAGGAGAAAGAAGCCTAGTGTGCCGCCGAAGGTAGGGAAGCCGGGGCATTACAGTCCTGATCCGCTCAGGGTACGAAGACAGAAGAGTGGAGGAAGTGGTAATGAATCGAACCCTGTAATAAGGAGTATTAGGGTGGAGTGGACTCCTCCATCCGTGCACGAGGGCGATAATGACTCAGCCCTGGCAGTGCAAAAGCAGTCGGTCAGTTTCACCACACGAAACGGAAGTGCAAGCAGGAGCACTTCGGGTCGGGAGCGCCTGGGAACTAATGCCCAGCAGCGTACTAGGTTCGGCCACCTAGCGAGATCTCCTCCTACGATAGACCGAGGAGTAACTAGACATGAGACGCCGTTCAAGGGTAGGCTAGTGTCTAGGAAAGTGGTCCACCCCAAAGGGAGGGTAGTCCCCACGAACAAGCACAGGGCCGAAGTCAGTACGCCGCAATCATCAAGTAGGCTGGCTTTGGGAGCTCAAGTGCGCCCGCGAAGACCACGGTCAGGAGACCAAATGCAGGGCCCTGCTCCGACAGGGAAAACAAACGGTAACGGTAACGGGTTCATTTCAAATTACGCCGCGATGGAGCAGGGGCTCTCGCAGGGGCGGAAGAGGCGCCGATGGCGCACGCCTGTTGACTCGGTTATGCGGCCGCCCAAAGTGGAAGGAAAAGCGCTAGAGAGAAGAGCTGGATCCGAGACGGAGTTCAAGGGTACCCTAGGATCGCACAAGCCCGCTATCTGGAGATATGCGGAGGACGCCTCTCGAAGTGGAAGGCTACCCAGGCCTCCACCCTATATCTGTCGTATGCAATACAGATGTGATCGACAGGTCGCAGCTAGGAGAGAACACCTTCTCAAGTACAACAGCATAGCTCAAAAATATGCCCAAGAGAAGGCTCTCGATGAAAGGCTGGCAGACCCAGCAGGTAACAAATCCCTGGATGAAATTCTTCCGAAGCAAATCTGGGAGTTCCGGGACCGGTTCGATAAGGACGCCGCCAAAAGGCTACCTAACTCGAGCCAATGGGACATGAAGATCGAGCTCCTACCAGGAGCAGAGCTCCCGAAACCCGGGCCAGTATATCCACTCGCTCCTGCTGAAAAGCGAGCGGTCGAAGAATGGATTCGCGATGATCTGAAGAAGGGATGGATTCGTGTTGTAGGAAATCAGGTACCAGCTGAGGAAAAGGCAAACACTTGCGCTCCAGTATTCGTCATAGCCAAGAAGACGCTAGGTAAAGACGGCAAGCCGGAATATCGCATAGTAATTGACTATAGAGGGCTGAATGCAGTGGTCATCCCTAATCACCAACCGATGCCTCTGTTACATATGCTTCCGGACGATCTGGCTCATGCAAAATGGTTCTCTATGCTGGATTTGCGAAGTGGGTACAACAACATTCGAATACATCCGGGGCATGAGAAGTATGCCACCTTCAGAACTCACATGGGAGTTTACCAGCCGATGGTAATGCAGTTTGGATTAATGAATGCACCTGCGGTATTCCAACATGCAATGAACGAGCTCTTTCATGACATGATTGGGCAGGGCATCCTCATTTATCTAGATGACATTATTGTCTATGCAGAAACAGAACAGGAACATTGGGACCTGCTAGCAGAGGTATTGCGCAGGTTGCGCAAAGCAGACTTCTTCTGTAAGCCAGAGAAGTGCTACTTTGGCAAGAAGGAACTCGACTATTTAGGATTTGTGGTTAACCAATCGGGCATGCAGATGGATCCTTACAAGGTGAAAGCAGTTCAGGAATGGCCTGATCTGTCAAGCAAGCGAGACATTCGAAAGTTTATCGGATTTGCGAACTTCTACCGAAAGTTCATCGAAGGCTTCGCAAAGATCGCTAGGCCACTTACGGAACTGATGTCTGGCAAGAAGACATTCACCTGGGGAGAACGACAACAGGAGAGCTTTCGGAAACTAAAGGAAGCTTTCACCACTGCACCAATGCTAGTACGCCCTGATCACGACAAGCAATTTGTGCTGGAAACCGATGCATCGAACTTTGCGATGGGAGCCGTGCTCTCGCAGCTCGGGGATGATGAAATTTTGCATCACATTGGATACTGGTCGAACACTTATTGAGACGCTGAGAATAACTACCCAGTAATGGACAAGGAATTGCTGGCCATTGTCAAAGCCTTGAGCAATTGGAGGCATCACTTGGAAGGAGCGAAACATGAAATTCGGGTGATCAGTGATCAAGCTAATCTCCGATATTTTATGGGAGCGCAGAAGCTAAGTGGTCGCCAAGCAAGATGGGCTACATTTCTCAGTCGGTTTCGATTTCGAATTGAGTATCGACCAGGAACAAAGAATTCACGAGCGGATGCGCTATCAAGAAGGCCAGACTACGAACAGGGCCAGGAAGACCAGCCAGAACAAGTCCTACTTCCTCCAGAGTTATTTCGAACCACAGCTCTGCCCATGCGCACAATTCGGGTATTTGAGCTTACAGGAGGTTCAGAACTACGAGAAAGGATTCGAGCAGCATATGAACGTTCGAAAGAGCCAGCTGAAGGAACGTTCGAAGAAGGGTATTGGTGGAAGGATGATAAATTGGTTATCCCACCAGACGAAGAAATTAAGAAAGAGATTGTACGACAGTGCCATGACGCACCGGCGTCGGGACACCCGGGGATACAGAAGACTATCGACAAACTGGAACGAAGAGTTTGGTGGCCAAAGATGAGGGAATGGGTCGAGGAATATGTGCGCACCTGCGATGTGTGCCAAAGGACAAAGGCGCGACGAGGCAAGACACAACCCCCACTGCAGCCTCTGCCGGTAGCGACGAGGCCTTACGAAGAAATTACTATGGACTACGTTACTGGACTTCCGACAACGAGTAAAGGACACAATGCTATACTCGTGGTGGTAGATAGGTTCTCCAAAATGGGAACCTTTATACCTACTACGATAAATGCAAACTCGAAGACCACTGCAGACCTAATGATCAATTATGTCTACAGTAAGGTCGGAACTCCTAAAACGGTAATTTCGGACAGAGGGCCACAATTCGCAAGCTGGTTCACAGAACAGGTGAACCAGGCCCTTGGGATCGAAACGAAGCTTAGTATGGCATATCATCCACAAACTGATGGTCAAACGGAGCGAGTCAACCAGGAGATGGAACAGTTGTTACATTGCTATTCCAGCCTGCAACAAGACGATTGGGACGAACATCTGCCGATGGCAGAATTCGCCTACAATAGTCGGACTCACTCTAGTACAGGCAAGACACCATTCGAGGTTATTTATGGATTTCAGCCAGAAATAGGATTTCAGCTTCCGATCCGAGGAACTCAAGATTATGTGGCATGGAGGCAAAGGAATCAAGCACAAGCGGTGAAGGTGCTAGAACAGGCATGCGAAGCGATGAAGAAGTTTGCAGATAAACACCGAGGCCCGATGCCAGAATTCGAAGTCGGCGATAAGGTTCTGTTAGATGGTCGGAACCTAACACTGCTAGTTCCCACGAGGAAGCTAGGTGATAGGAACCTGGGACCTTTTCAGATTATCGCGAAGCATGGGACGGTGAACTACGAGTTGGATCTCCCAAAGGAGTTGAGGATCCACCTGGTGTTTTATGCAGGACTATTAATTCCCTATCGAGAATGTAAAGATCCGGCACAAAGAACAAGACCACCACCAGAAGTCATCGCAGGAGAAACCGAATACGAGGTTGAGGCGATCCGGGAGATTAGGAAACAGCACAACAAATGGGAATATCAGGTTAAGTGGCTCGGCTACCCAGAGGAAGAGAATACCTGGGAACCTGTGGAAGGGTTACGCAATGCCCCAGAAATATTGCGGGAGTATCACGAGAGGAATGGTTGGCCGGCAACCATGGACCTTCCCTCTAGGAAGAAGGTCGCGGATATCATCGACATATCACGGAAGATAGTCGAGATCGTCAAGGAAGACGTAGAGTTCCTGAGTTCAGCGCTAGGAGAGCCTGAAGCTCAGAGGGTAATCAGACGAATGAAGAAGCGAAACCGAACAGGTATCAGGCAGCGTGACTTCGCCTATCCGGAATGGCATAAGCGGCATTGGAGACCAGCAAAAAGGCCATTCACTCGAAGTACGGCGCTTAAAGCTTTCAGAAGCTACGAGATTCCACGCGGATGGAACTTGGGTGCTGACTCCTCGGATAGTGAGTGCAGCGAGGCTTAGACCCTGAAGCCTAAGACCCGAACAAGTCGTTAAACTATTCCTAGCATGTTGGGAAGCATCTAGTATGTTGAGGCCGACACTCAGCGAGGCATTTAAGTATTGAGCAAGTTAATCAATACGGATGTACGGTACTCCAATTCCTAGTCAAGAGGAATGTGTGACTACTACGTCAGGAGCGTATAGCTAGGGAGGCGCCTATGCGAAACAGCAAGAAGATGAAGGGTTACCACGATTAGAGGGATCCACACTCTCCTTAAGCAGTCCGAAGTGGATCTTAGGGGGAGGAATGTTACGAAAATCGTGGTTAGCTAATGCGGAATAGTATCAGACAAGTTATACACCGTATCATGCAACCGAATCCAGCTTATGAGCAAGGGCTACGAAGCTATCGACCTGGGGATGATACAGGTCCGCTACTACAGCCAGTACCTAACGAGGTAACTGCGAACAACGAAGTCGAATCGAGCGAGAGTGATGATTCAGTAGGCATACGGTCGACTATGGCTAGGATGCATATTGGACATACTCCTCCTCCACGAATACGAGGCCTAGGAGCGATGGAGAGCAGTAATGTTGCGAGGTATACCGAACTCCTGCAGAAGAGACGTTATCGACGAGGTGCAACCAGACGTCTAGTTCACAAGAGTCTGGTGTGCAGTAATTGCTACTTAGCATATCAACACAGCTGGGTTCTTTTGGAATGGCTCCTCAAGAATTTCGTGGAACGGTTGGTGGTGAAGGAGGCAGCCGATGTCAAGATTCGGCACAGGCCTGGGCCTTCGGAAACAACAGAAGACCAACCATTGCCGAACCGCGGAATGAGCGCATACGATCACGAAGTAACTATATGGCTCAGCGATAGGGATATGTATGCAATGAAGGTCTGCGTGAGAGCTTGGATCAATCAGCATCGTCACCAGACCTTGTGCCCTTACGTCGCAGTGGAAGTCGATTGGCCGGTATACTTGATACCGCCCTCGGACATAATCGAACTCTCGGAAGAAGCAATCGAAGGATTCCTAAAGGCTTGGCGAACATCAGATACAGGGGTTATTACAGTTGACGAATGGCGCGGACCTCGACACATCGGTCAGCGATTCAGGTTAACGACGGGCACCGGACTACAGCTATCGGACATTGCAATAGCGGCTAGGCACATTAGGCTAGAAGCCTATTTTACACAGCCGCCGAGATTAACCTCAGAAGATCGGCAAGCATTGCCGGTCGCGAATCCCGAGATCACGGCCAGCCCCATGATCACAGATTAGCGGCAGAAGCTCGGCCGAGATAACGGAGCAGCCTGGAAGCATGTGCTCGGCAAACCAAGGAAGGATCAGTGGGAAGATCGGCGGAAAGGATTAACATGTGATAAGCGATGGGATCGGAAGAAGCACGGAAGAAGCTTCGGAGCAACGGAGGTTAGAAGGAAGCCTACCTAATAGGGAAGGAAGTATTCGGAGTGGACACAGGTGATGTCACTTTATTTTATGTCGACACAAGGGCGGTAGCAACTCGGTGCTAGGACTTGGTGTCGACACAGGTGGGTAGCAACTCACGCTGAAACATACTGTCCTGTCCAATGGTGAGGCGGTTCCAGTAGCAGTAGGTAGCAAGTAGTGAATAGTAGAAAGTCTATATAAGTGCCAGCTGAGCGGGGCATTGTCCCTCAGCAAAATTATTTTGTACTCTCAATCATAACTGTACCCCTTTGATTGAAACTCTGCTCTACTAGTAATTCAAGCTTGAGCCCTTAGCTCGCTTATTATTAGTACATCTAAACCTTTACTACTCTACTCTCCAAGCTACAATAGTACGAAAGGAGGAAGCAGGGACTTGTTCCGGTACGCTCGGACTAGCCACTTTGTCCGAGAATACCGATCCTAACAGAACCGTGGGACTGTACGCCTGAAGTCTCCTTCCTCAAAATTGTCTGGTGATTTCTGCCGTGAAAAAGCATGAGAAACTTGGAGATTACGCAGGTAAAATAAATACGACTCATGTATTTACCAGTCAGAAGTCCACGTCCGAGAGGGGAGTAAGCAACAATGGCTACACCAAGGTCACGGGCGGTCTTCAAGACGTTGAACTCGGGGAACTCAATGTCAAGTGTGAAAGGCGAGTACTCCATTTGAACTGCCGCGATTGGGTGCACGGCATGGGCACGCCTCAGAGTATCAGCGGAACACTCAGAGAGACCAATATGATGGATCTTCCCAGCCCTGTGATCTCTCATCAGACTACTGAGATAGTAAATCAATATCAGAACGTACTTGACAAACTCGGCAAGAGCCTTGATAGTTATTTCTATAGGGATCTTTGAGTCAATACTGCAATCATGCTTAGTCCTCGATCCAAAAAGCTTATTGAGAATGAGATGAAAGCCTACCGATGAACATAGTAGAGGTCAATATAATCGACATCAAACCTCTTCAGAGATAGTTCTACGGAGTTCTTCACGTTCTCAGGGACTGCCATCGACAGTCCTTGGTAGTTGAGTTCCACACAAATTTGCTTGCAAGAAATATTTCGGAGCGTTTACCCGTACGCTTAAACCTAGTACATTGTATATTTTGTTAGCTTTGACAGTAGAGGGACACCACAAGGAAGTGGGTGCATACCATCTTCCAATGAGTTCTTCGCTATCACCATACACCAATGCGCTATCCCAGTGGTTGCAGCCAAACTCATAGGCAGCATCGAGAACCTGAAGGAGATCGGTTGGTAAATCACATAAACAAAAGGGAGTAGAGGATATGTGCACCTTGAACCGTTCCTTGTCAGGCAAGACTTTACCATAGAAAGCACTGAGTCCCATGCATCCATATGCAATTGGGTAAATTTCAGTGCCTCCAATCAGGCGAGGTCTGACAGAAGAGGACATTATAGCAAGTAGTCTTGACAAGGGACTGACTGTCGTCGCCATGGAAGTCAGGATAGGCTGATAGACCGCATTATATACTGTCTGGAGCGGAACGATGCGGACCAAGCTTGCACTCATCTTGGTACGCATCACTATGAGACATAATCTGACAAATCCATTCGTTATTGAAATCAGATAGATCATCCCTGAGAGGTTATTCAATACTATGTGAAAATGCAAATTTTGTATGAATTCTCCCGTCTGCTTTGGATCTAACACTACTCATGAAATCTACTTGGTCGAATGCTTCTGATGCTATTTTGCCATGAGGGTTGAAGAAATTGGACGGAATTTGTCAATTATGCAAATTAGAAAGTGCGATTTCGCAAAGGATAGATGCCGGTTCGCGATGCGTCGTCGCGGCATTCTTCCCCGTAGGATGCGTCTGTCATTATGCTGCTTTCTAATACTTGCTCTTTGGCAGGAAAATCGGACTTCCTTTCAAAGATTCTCACACCGAAAACATTCCGGAGTTTCATATTTGCCTTCATATACTGGAAACAAGTTCTCTATGATATAAATTGCATGATTGGATTGGATAAGTGAGCTTTGGAGAGTCTGAGATTGTCTCGGATCGCGGCTTCGACCCGTGATCGCGTGAAACCTGCCCATGCTCCCACAGTTACAGCTAGTTGCAAAATTGTTGGCAATCACATGTTTTCATCACTTTTTATGCCGCGAGAGCCTCAAAACACAGATAAAATCATATCTCACCCAAAACTCAACGGTTTCACATCATCTAAGTTGATAAATTCATCTTTTCGAAAGAGATTTTATTCAGAAACAAAAATTGAGAAAATAGAGTAAAAACTGATGATGAAATGGCGAAAATATTGTTTTTTGCCTCTTCTTTGCATGTGCATTTTTTTCTGTGCTCCCTGCTGGTCCAGCACCTCTCAAAATCTGTCTGAAACGATTATATGATTATATTATGATTTTAGAAGCTGAATTTGAGTTGAATTGTGTGTCAGAATGTACTGCTTTGAGGCATGCCTGAATCACTCAAAACTCATCATTTCCCCCTAGCTTCCCAAGCTCCAGAAAAAATTCTTACAGGTCAGATCCATGCATGTAAATTCATTGCAGATGTAACAGACTAGGTTTGCATATTAGCTAGGTCCCCAGCATCTACTGGTGAGCTTGGGAGATGCTGTCTAGAATGGTGCATACAACCAGAACCACTTGTTCGGCCCAGCTCCCCGGTGGATCCTACAGTAACAGGTGGTGCTCAAAGCTCATGTTTTTCATCTATAGTGAATTTACATATGTAAATCTGACCTGTAAGAAATTTTCCTGGAGCTTGGGAGGCTGGGGGAAATGATGAGTTTTGAGTGATTCATGCATGCCTCAAAGCAGTACATTCTGACACACAATTCAACTCAAATTCAGCTTCTAAAATCATAATATAATCATATAATCGTTTCAGACAGATTTTGAGAGGTGCTGGACCAGCAGGGAGCACAGAAAAAAATGCACATGCAAAGAAGAGGCAAAAAACAATATTTTCGTCATTTCATCATCAGTTTTTATCTATTTTCTCAGTTTTTGTTTCTGAATAAAAGCCCTTTTGAAAAGATGAATTTATCAACTCAGATGATGTGAAACCATTGAGTTCTGGGTGAGATATGATTTTATCTGTGTTTTGAGGCTCTCGCGGCATAAAAAGTGGTGAAATCACGTGATTGCCAACAATTTTGCAACTAGCTGTAAATCTTTCTTCAATCGAAATAACACGCAACGTAATCTACATCCGAGACGGGTGAACATAATTCCTGATCTTGTAAGTCATAGAGATATGCATGTAAAGATGTCTCCAAAAATAACACAGTTAGGAGAAATACAGAGGCAAACTGCATGAAAGGAGGAAGAGCAAAGCAAATCTCGAGTACGTTCAGAGAATTCTATATTCTCCCCCTTTCTCAAGGGCCTGCAATTTCATTGAGAGCGTCAATGTAATGGGAATCAATTGGATCGCAATGCAGAAACTTACGCGCTTATAGGCCAGCCTACGATAGGTAAAGCAGATGCAGTCAGTAGTGACCTGTACGAGCAGCAGGAAACTAGACCTACCTTTCGTGCACTCTCTTGACAAAGTCATCGGTTGCCGTGCCGTTTCTAGCACCAGGAACGCGCTCCTGGATTATTTCCATGGGGAATATCATCATGAAATCTGCAGCAGTAGGGTTCGGCCCGTTCGCAAACCAGCCTGTAGAGCTCTTCGCAAGATGCTCCTCAACCTGTTGGGATAGGAGACCGTTTAGTAAAGGCGCACTTACTGGGTCAATGAGGAAAAAAATAGAATATTCACAAATGTGACGTGTGTCTTGATTTGAGGGTCAAGGAGTTGTTTTTGGACCGTGTTGAAAATTACGCTTGCTAATGGACGGATGAAAAAAGGTGTACGTTGCGGGATGACACTGAAAATGAGCTTGTTCACGAGAAGTGGCATGAGCGAACCCTCGCAGTAGTGGGTAACTTATTATGAAGGGGATTGTGGTAAATCACGATGTTGGAAAATCAATAGCAGAAGGAATGCATACAATACAGGTTATCAATAACACCGGCATCTGTGGGCTTGAATTTGTCGCTGCCGTACTTACTTAAGAGGTAATCTTTAGGGACGTATCAGCATGGCTTTGAGGAAAAGGAAGACATTTTCACGGTGGCATACCGACGATTGCACCACTTTCTGCGATAATTTTGTCCCCGTCTGTAATTATGGGAGACTTGCCGAGAGGATGGACCTCCTTCAACTCCTTTGGAGCCAGCATTTCGGAAGTACGCTGATATTTCTTGATCTCATAAGGAACCTCGAGCTCTTCCTGGAGGACACAAGGATTGAATACATTATTTTATTATTCGAGAAAAGGGGCTGAAACTTGCAAGTAGACACACGTACCAAGAGCCAAAGAACTCTCTGAGAACGCGAGTTGTTGAGGTGGTGTAGGATGACTTTGCTTGGACCTGGTTGTCAAGTGAATCATTGTGACACGGATCAAGCATGGTCCACGTACCATCCGAAATATTCGTTTCGGCCATGACTACAGCTATGAAGGACGTGGAAGAGTAGGGCTCAAGTTGAGACCGACTCGTTCAAGCAAGTTGTTTTGCGTTGCGCTCACGTCGATCTGAGACCTGCTGACATCATCGGAATATTCTCCGATAGTTCCATCCTATACTATTTCACTTCTTTCAAGGCAAGGCATCCTGGATTGGGTGGTCGGCATCCCTTCATGCTAGGCTAGACTTTGGCTCAGTGAGCAAGGCACTTGGCAAGAAAGGTTCGCAGGTTTACAATTTGATGAGGAAGATTGAATCTGGTAGGTGAGGTAAGTCGCGATTACGTCATTTCCAAAATTCTTGCTCAGTTCGGTGTAGCCCTAAGTTCTAAGTCTTATGATTCAGAAGGGACGTTGATCTTACCGGTTATCATCTGTGCTTTTTACATTTGCTCGTCTTCACGGTCTAGCCTTTAAGTACCATCACGAGAGAATAACAAAGTGGAATTGAAGTACTACTGAACGATTGGCGAGATGCCCTCATTACGTTCATGATATTTAATAAAGCACAAGAGGCTCCGCCAATAGGCTGCGAACCACCCAAAGAACCGAAACCTAAGGCGGCACCGAATGCAGCATCATAGGAGTCTCAAAAGGTTAGAACGTGCAAATTGACCTGACAGCTGGCTCTAACGACCTGAAGAGATCCGAAGTCAGAACCTCTGGCCACTCAATATGAAGAGGTCGGAAAAAAAATAGAGCCTCAGAGGGTGATGGTTGTGTCCTCCATGGAATTGTCGGACATATGCTTGTATATCCAAAGCATCATTGACAGAGGGGAGGTATAGACTTTTGCTTACCTAGCTTGCTCTGCATTTCCATCTCCAGATTCTCTCTTCATCTTTTCATCGACCCGTCCGTAGGAGTAGGAAGAAAGACGGAAAGGCTTGTTAATAAGTCGTATTGGTGCAAGTCCCCTGGTCGTTTAGATTCGTCACAGCGTAGACCACCCAAGCCAAGTAACGAGTCATCTTGAGGTTCCCTTTTAGGTTCCCTTTTGAAGTTCTACCTACAAAACCGCTTTAAGTATAATGAATCTGAGAGTGACGAAGAGAAGAAGAGAAATGAAGAAAAAAATAGACCCGATTGTCAGTTGGTGATGCATGTTTGAGCAAGGCTCATCGACGAACGTCACCCGCTCGATATATGGATACTTATCATCATGGAAAAGAATAGATTAAAAAATGAGACAAAATGCTGCAGACTTACCATGAGGTCCTTCAGCAACCTGAACGGTCTGGGGTAAGAGGGTCCGACAGGAAACAGTCAAGACCAACAAACATTTTTTCGCACGTGACACGCATCGATCATACTTTGAACGGAGCCTCAAATATTTTACGACGCGCCATGCGCTTAACCCAAGACGCTCTTCTTTCCTTGGACTACATCCCCCAGTTCCCGCCCAAACTTCTGAGAGGTCTTTCATATACCGCGCAGAACAGATCCATGCAACCACACGTAAATTGAACAGTAATGAAGAACTCGATCTTTTCGCGCTTCGCGTTTCTTGGTCTTCTGGCTGTGGGAGTTTGCGCGATTGGAAGCGCGTATATGCAGTTAGAAGTGCAAGCCGTGCCTCATACTTCGTCGGCCGAATCATCTCTGGAAGAAAGGGCGCGTATCGATGCACTTAGCTTCCTTCCTGAAGGTGGAACTTCTTTATATCGCTGACGTGTAGTAGTAGCTAACTTACGCCCAATTTTGCCACATTTGCAGAGCACAGGAACGAACTTCTCTCTTTATCTCGTACTCTGGGTGCGCCTTGAGCCAGCTAGTCTCGTGTTTGGTTATGAGTGCTGAGAGACATGCTTATACAGAGGCCTTGAGAATTGGCGAGTCACCATTTTGTTCCGACCGCCTGGCAGCTTTACTGCAACGGTGCACAAAGGATCGCCTCGCTACAGAAGATCGAGATGAAGGTATGCGACTATATCTCTCTGCTCGTGATGATATGATCCAATGCTGAGCTAAGCTATCATTTGTAGCCGCTATGCTTTTCACTCTCTGCGACCGTGGACGTGATTACCCTCCTCCAATGGAATGTGAGGGACTCCGAGAGAGCCCGGACGGAACAGATAAGATAGCTATCAGACGTTGTGCAATGTAAGCACAGTGTAATCAAGACTACTGCTCTCTTGTTGATTTGCATATATGAAGAGCATTGGATCAACATCAGAACTTCCAACGCGCGTTTGATGTGTATAGAATACTTGTCATCCGTGTGTTCGCTTCCTTCGTGCAGATTCCGTCTTTCCATTGATCTCGTACCTTTGAAGCGGAAAAGTGCAGGTCATTGAACGGAATCTTCAATGTTGGCACGTCCGCAACGGTTTCACTTAATCCTTCCTTTATTGACCTTTCATCCCACAGATCCATCCCGGGACATTTACAAGAGCATCACGCATGAGCTTGCGAACTTCTTGCAAGCTATCTCGAGAAGAGAGGCAAAGACTGACGAATATTTCTCTCGATGGGACGATCGTTTAAACGTGAGTACCCACTTAAATTTCTTCCTTTTCATGAAGGCAGCCTTGACGTCTTCTTAAGGCATTCGAGGATGCGACGGCGGATCTGAGTCTTACCAAGCACTCTCTGACGAATTTCAATGAACAATTTGTTGACAACCTTAATGGATTGCTTCAGGTGATGCTCTTATGCTTTTATTAATTGCTCTACACTAAATTCGGCGCTGAAGATGGTAAATCTGACGTTCGATGGACTGAGTTCCGAAGCATTGAGGACTAGCAGAGAAGCCTCCGTCGAAGTCTGTACCGATCAGTTTTTTTCAGGCAGTTGATGTTTACGGTTTTTTTCGTAAACAGCTCAAGGAGGAGATGAATAGGATACGAGAAGAGGTTCGTCAATTCATCATTGACGTAGAAACCTGGTATCTCATGATTTTCCAGCACGCCATCTCACTGGCATTGGCTGTGACTTCTTTCGAAAAATCAATTTCTGAAGGACTCAGCAGCATGTTCGACAGTGCTCAGCAGAGACAGAATAATCTCGATTTGGCCACAGTGAGCCTTGCTTCTGAGTATTAATAACGATAAATTGCGAATGTGTATTATAGGAATCAACGGTCAAGCAACTTGTCGGTGCCATCGAAGGGTTGATGATGGCGAGACAGGTTTGTTCCGATTGATACGGTCCAAAGAGCATACCTTAATGATTTGACTTGGCAGGACTTCGAGGCACTCAGCATCTTCGTCAAAGAGATGACCTCGAAAGCATACAACCAGGCACTCCTCCTTGACGTAAGTTTATTTCGCTCTTCCGTGGTCCACAAGCCTGTGCCCTGACCTTTCTTTTCGTTGTCGTACTGAAGCAAAAGCAACATGAAGTCTCAGAATCGCTTTCAGAGCTTGGCGTTGAGATCAGAGGAATAGTGAACACTACTCAGCTACTGAACGACTCGCTAACAGGAATAAAAGAAGACGCAATGGACGAGTTTGCAATAAACGGTCGACGATCTGAAGCTGCTTGGCTGAATGCTGTTTATTCTTTGAAAAGTCTATTAAGCTTTCTAGGTCTCTCTCCATTATGGGCGCTCTCATTCCTCGTACTGTCTCTGCCTAGATTCGTTGTTGAGCAGATAGCGAAGGTGGTATTGTGGGTTTTCGTCTTTCTTCTTTCATTCCTTGCGGTAAGAATCGGAATGTCTTACACTGTTTGAACAGGCTGCTGACAGGATCGTTCAGCGGACTCTTCTTTGGCATAGAAAGGATCCAAACAGATGTGACGAAGAACGACGTGTCCAAGATTACCTCTCTGTCCAGCCTCTTGGATCGCCGCATTTACACGATCCAAATTACGCCTTTCCTCGGATCACTTATGCCGAAAGCGACAAAACATCTTGCAGAGTTGACCCTCTCCTGCGTACGATTGATCCTATCGACCAAGGCAAGAAGGTCCTATTAGACTGGACTGCTATACGTACCCGTGCTCGCATGTCTGGATTTTCTCGGATACCTGCAAGACTATACGCTAAGAACTCCGATGGAAGCATTACGGCTGATGCATTTTCGCAAGCTCGAAATCAGAGATTACTCTGACTCTGAATGCTGGCCTTCGCTATCATTATCTGCCATGCCTATCGCAGTTGCTAAATCCTCGCTTATCATTGCTCACTTATCGCAGCTCTCTGTCGACTTTGGAGCGACTAGTGATCTTTCACGGCTATTCATGGCATCTCCCCGGTGTGCTTCCTTTCAATAGGACGACATTCATATACATCCTACATGTCGTTCCTATCATGCTATGTGCTGCTCTGATACGTTCCTCATATCGCCTTGCGTCATTCCCCTGTACCATCAAGACTCGCGTTTCCATGGTCCTTTCCCACATCCACAGCGCGCTCTTGTAGCATATTATCTCTGGCTGGACCTCTATTCTTATTCTTATCGTGCTCGGTCCACTGTACTGTATCTTTTCACCTGTCCTCTGCTCTTATTCGGCATACCCCTGACACATCAGCTCCAAACTGCACTATGTAATGGTTTAGCAACTTCGCATCGCTCTTACCTTCTTTTTCTAACGCTGTTCACTCCAATTTCCCGGCCTTCGGAATCAGTTCAATTCGCCTATCGTTGTTCCATTTCACTTCATAAAAATACTGCTCTGTATATTCTGACGTGTTTCACGCAGTATTCGCAAGAGTTATGCTTCGTCTAATGTAGCCTTTGTAGACCTCATGTGTATTGCTCCTCGGATAAATGAAGACAATGCCCAGATGTATTTAGATCTAGATGT
This sequence comes from Sanghuangporus sanghuang, assembly GCA_009806525.1. NCBI lineage: Eukaryota > Fungi > Basidiomycota > Agaricomycetes > Hymenochaetales > Hymenochaetaceae > Sanghuangporus > Sanghuangporus sanghuang. Next base: position 404,521 of record VVIT01000012.1, on the reverse strand, counting down.
CTTTCCACCCCCAATGTTCCGCAGAAATGTACTTCCAGTCGTACATACAAAATCGTACCGACGCACCGCCTGAAGTGAAAGTGAAAGTGATCCGACTCAGACTTCCAACTTAGCTTTACCTTTCCTATCCGCCTCAGCCTCAGCGAGGATGGCAAGCTCCGACTCCGTAGGATCGACAAGCGAGGTCTGCGTATTCGGATAGATCTGACCCGCGGATGTGTCGATGAGGTCGCGGAATTTCGACACGTCTTCGTCTCCCCTGCAGCCAATACTAATTAGCATTTATCACGAATCAAACCAGAACATAGTATAACGAAGGAAGGAAAGAAATCCAGGCTTACCGAATGAGACCTTTCTCGATTTGCTGCTTTGTGAGCTCCTTCAGGTAGGGTATCGTACGCTCTTGATACAGCGGAGCAAGTTTGTACTACGAACCATCGAATAGCGCGTCAGCTCAAAGGAAACACTTAAGAGCAGGGAACGAAATGAAAGGCGACATACATCCATAAGCTTCTTATCGCCCTCCTCATGCAACTTTCTCAGCAGCGCCGGGACGAGTGGGCTATCCGCGAGGTCTTCCAGACGTTTCATTATCGGATGTCTGTAGGTGATCATAATTATCAAACTAGTGAGTCGCCTGAAAGACCGCAAAACTACATAGTAGAAATATATACAGGACACGTACACGCCAAATATGATCCCTTTCGTCCTGGGCAACTTGCGGAACGTCTGGTGGTCGACGCGGAAGAACAAGTCTTTCGGGTGTTGATTTTCTGATAGTTTCCCGTCTTCTTCCAGTTTCGCCATGTTATCTATAAGGAAGGGCAAGAAAGCTCTGTCAGTCACGGTCGTCGCATACTACAAATCGAGGCGACGTAGAAACATGAAGATAAAAAGGAGTTGGTGAAGCTTACGATAAAACAAATCCCGATCGTCTACGATCTCCCAGCTCGTACGCTCAAAGGGCTCGTCGGGACGGAACCTTTTTAATGTTCTCTCGACGCTCAAAAGGATTTTCTCGTTGAAGTATGGAACGGATGCGTGTACGATCTCGAGTCTCTTGTTGATCTTTTTAGAGAGGAGGTAGAAGCCTAAGCATATTTCGGGATTTGGTTTTCAGAGCCGAAGGACAAAGTTAAGCGATAACTATATAGGACCGTAAAAGACACGAAGCGCACCTGGAAACGCGACAAGTCCACCTGTAAAGTAGACGTGCCCATCCTCCCTCTCGCGTCCCATCAAGAAATCATCCTCGACCAACCTCGCACAGACTCTGAGAGCCTCGACGCCTTGCAGTCCCTGCACGTCCTCCGCTTCGAAGCGCTCGTTCGTCACTCTGTTCCAAATTCCTCCCACTTCCTTGCATTCACTAGATCTGAGCTTGAAGAGATTGAAGAGAGAAGCAGAAGAAGTGGACTGTTTGGGAGGAAGGGCTCGGAAGAGTGTCGGGTAACGCTTGGGGAGGTAGTCGATGAGAAGCTCGAGCAGCTCTCCGCAGGCTGCATCATTTTCAGGTAAAGAGTCGACGACGTGCTTGCCTGATTGAGTCTCCCGGTGTAAGGTGGAGATCGTCAGTCAGCGGGAAAAAGAAAGAAAAGAAAACGACGACATGAAAGTAATATATGAAAGTATGAACACAGACCTTGCTCGGAGATTACCCTCGTTTTCTGCTCGATATACCACTTTACATCCTTATCAATCTCAATCCAGTCATTGACATGCATAGGCTGGTGGGACATGGTCTTCAGGTAGATATGAACTCATTAGATCCTGTCGTTAGCGGTTGACCGGGACGAACGAGACGTACCTGGTGATATGGCCATCGTACCTTTTTGTTCACGTATAGATGATTTCTCGTCGTCGCTATCTCCTGCAGGTACAAATAAAAGTCTTACATTCGGCTCCACGCTGCGATGAACGGAAATCAGAACGAACCAGGTTGAAATCATACCACGGATCGGGATCGGGCAAGCCTCCCGTAAACGCCAGCTGCTGCTTCTTCGGATCACTACTACTCCGCCTTGACAAAAGGAACACAGTGATAGAAACGGCACAAGCGAAGAGCAGAGCATCCAGAGCAAGAGCGGATGACGCTGAGGAAAGAATAGCCATAGTCATAGTCGTTCAGATATAGAACAGAAGCAAGATACTTCGATGCATTTCGTGGAGACAATATAAACTGCTTATATGATCCGCTGGAAGGGATAGAGCGATAGAAGCAGGAATAATAAGTAATAAGGCATGTTGGAGATAGGTAGATAGGGCATGTGTTGCGGCACTCCGCCGCTCCATTCAATGCTTTCAGTCACGGTGCTTCTTTTCATCCTATTGAATATCCGGAAGGAATATTCACCAGTAAAACTCATTCTTAGAGTCTCCGTCGGCTATCCACTTGGTCCAGAGTCACCAAGACGCGCCCGGCAATGTAAGGCGTTACAGCGATATTGAAAAGCAGCTTGAGCCTGAGTCTCGAAGTTTGCGCGTGTTACGTAAATAGATGATCAATACCAAAATGGGGTTGACCTCATTGGACCAGTATTCCAAATTGAGTCAGGCTTGGCTACAAGCGGGTTTCCTCAGGACATCGAAGCGCAGATAGAGCGTCCGCGCTTTCACACACATACGCTGATACGATATGATATGAAGAATGCAGTCCAATCAGAACTCAAACCATATCTTCTTCGGTCCCTATAAATCAGGGGTTAGTTGGACATGAATATCCTCAGCCGCCGTCGATTGTCTTTCTTCCTCGCTGCCGGATTGATACGATGTCGGAGTACGAGAGCTCTTCGAAGTATCATGAACCGTTGGAGGAGAAGAGGAGATACGAGCATGGCCTGTCGGGTATTGAAGAAGAGGACGCTAAGCTCCAGCAACTCGGCATCCGACGCGAGCTACGCAGGGAGTTCACTAACTTTTCCACCATCTCGTTTGCTTTGGGTATCCTTGGGTGTTCTGCGAGTATAGCTTCAACTCTGAATACGCCTTTGCTACTTGGAGGTCCTGCTACAGCTGTGAGTCCATCTTATCACTAGTATTTCTACCGATTATGATGCTCACTTCATTTGTCGTTCGAAAGGTCTGGGCATGGTTCCTAGGCTCCTTCGGTTGTATCGCAATCGCTCTCTCTGTCGCAGGTCAGTAAATTCACGATCTTCAGGAATTACGCATTCGGATTATAATTTGGCATTGCAGAGCTTGTATCAGCATACCCAACTTCAGGCGGGATATATACCAGCACGGCTTTCGTCATACCCGAAGAATATAGAGCGAGTGTCACCTTCGTTACTGCTTGGTGCGTCCGTCCTCCCGTCTAATCTGATATATTCTTCGCTTTTATTTACACAAGCCATATTATTCTGATATGGCAGGATTACAGTAATAGGTCAACTCGCGACGCCTGCTTCGGTAACATTTGCACTGTACGTACAAACACACTCTTTCACGTCATCTTGCTCATGTCGAGCTTCCCACTTAAATTAACGATTCTTATCTTTATTCTTCGTATTTAGCTCGCAAATGATTTACGCAGCAGTGACCATCGGTACGGATGGCACTTTCGTCGCGTCGACGGGTCAGATCCTCGGACTATATGTCGGCATCACGGTCGCATTGGGTTTCCTGAACAGTCTGCCAACGAAGTGGCTACACAAAATAATCAAGTTCTATGGTGTGTGATCTCTGTCTCTTGTTTTACAAGAATAATTCGGATCTGATGAATGGATGGGTAATGCAGTGTATTTCAATATCTTGTCGACGATTGCGATCATCATTGCCGTCCCGGCTGCAGGATCTCGAACTGATGCGGGACTTGCGGATCATGAGTTCGTCTGGACCAAGGTGAGCCCGTCGGCTTTGCTCGCATGACTATACTTTACTGACTGTGTATACTGCACTCAAGATAATCGACGGTTCTGGATGGAACAATCGAGGCTTCGTATTTCTCTTAGGGCTGCTTTGCGTGCAGTGGGTTATGGTGGGTAATCGTGTCTGGTAGCTATGGCTATCGTGATCTTATGATTTCCAAAGACCGATTATGATGGTGCAGCTCGTACGTTCCAATTTTCTTCATCCTATCAATAATAACACGATTGATATCAAAATTTCAAAGACTTGTCAGAAGAAGTGAAGAACGCAGCCGTGGCAGCTCCCGTAGCAATCGTCACTGCCGGTGCGTTCTCGGTCATCTTCCTATTGAGTAATACAACACTGAGACTGAGACCGGTACTGATGTGCCGCTGCATATGCAGTTTGCGTAACCTCGGTCTTAGGCTTCTTTACCATCGTCTCTGTTTGTTACGGAATTCGAGATCTCAGTGCGTTGCCCGGCCCGACGGGGCTTGTCTTCTCCCAGGTGTGCATTCCAATTTTAATCTTCAATCTTTTTCCTTTTTCTCTTTCTCTGCTTGGAGAATTCAGTACTGACTTGCGGGGCTATGATTTGTATATTTATGTGTAGATATTGTGGGATAACCTAGGCAAACGAGGTTCTTTGGCGCTATGGTCGTTCGTGATCATCGTGCAAACTATGACAGCTGCGACGTGTCAGCTTGCATGTATACGTAGTACGTCTTTCCATTCCTCCTGGCTCTCATTTCGGGGAAACGAACGATGATGTCTTTCTCCTTTTCTTCACGAAATAAACAGGTATTTATGCAATCTCGCGAGATGTGAGTCCGCGAATTGGGCCGTTTTCAACTGCAATAGATCCTGACGTGAGATTGATGGATTAGAATGCCCTACCGGATAAACGCTTCTTCGCAAAAGTTTGGAAAGTAACGGGTACACCGGTGAATGCTGTGGTCTTGACTGTCATCGTGGCTACGATTTTCGGATTGTTAGACTTGGCTTCTGTTGTTGCTGTAAGTTACACCTGATTTCACAGATTTTGTTTGAGCAATTGCTGATATCTTTCCTTTTTTCGCCTTCTTTTTTCTCACAAGGTCAATGCTGTATTCAGGTTTTACATATTCCTTCTTCCTGAGGGAACTGATGAAATATTAAATTTCTTGCAGCATAACGGCCGTAGCGCTCGACCTATCGTATATGGTCAATCATTTCTCCTTATCCAACTCCCGTCTCGTTGATCTCATAATTTTCTCTGGACAATTGTTTAGATCCCGGTGATAGCAAAACTTTGTATATGGGTCCAGAAGAGTCCGAGCGTGACTTTCAAGCCCGGACCCTTTCATATGGGCAAGATCGGATATCTCGTCAATTTATACGCAGTTGTTTGGTGAATTCCGTCTCGTAATCGGTCTCCTTATTTACTCCTCTTAGTAATGAGCGCTAACGAGAATCCTCTGATGACAGGACCTTGCTTGAGACAGGGTACGTCTTGCTCCTGTCTGAGAGCAACAGAAGATACTGACACGGACCGTAATGGCCTTATACAGGATATTGATCATGCCTCAAGTACGACCTGTAACAGCTCAAACGATGAACTACGCGGGTCCAATTATGGGCTTCGTATGCGGCGTGTCTTGGATATGGTACAAGTTATACTGGGTACGTGTCTTGGGTTCATTTCTCGGTGTACACATCGTCCTATCCACTTCTAGTATTTATAGATACGTCCGATTTTTCTATGCACACTCTTCTTCTTTTCCATGATTCGCATGCTCACTTCTTTGCTGTTTTGGATAGCATCGATACTATTTGGGTCCAGGAAGACACGGAGACTCCAACATCGAATCCGAGAAAGATAAGCTTAAAGAAAAGGAGAGCTTGGACCGCGAGGAGGGGAAGCCTGGCTCAAAAGTGGACGGAGAGAAAAGGGTTTCGCCCGTTGATGTGCAAGTGAAGACTAGAGAGACGGATGATTCTGACTGAAGTTTCAGCCTCACTCTGTGCGTCGCGTTGAGAGAGATCCATATTTTGTGGAGGCGGCATAATGGCGCCGGTAGAACACAGCGCATTCGCCCACACTTGGGTATTATTAGCTATAGCTTATCACATGGGATTCAATATCAGTCAGAAGCCGAGGAACATGCGATTCTATCGATACTACGGTATTCAATTGCTGGACAATATAACCTGAGGAAGTTCAATATTAGATGTTCTAGTACGTACTGTACATTCAGATGCAACGATCATCAGCATCCAGCCGCAGCACCAAGAAGCGAATATAAAAAGTGTTATTCGTGTGGATCGAATTATAGAACTTGAATATGGACACTCATTAAAGATATCAATAGCCTGAACTAAATCAGAATAATGCGCATCATAAAAAGTTATGCATTTTCCGAGGGTGAGATACTCACCAATATTCTCAACGACTTGCAAATGTGCAATGACGCCCGCCACTTGTAGCGAATGGAAAAACTCTTATGGGTAATAGTTTGGCTTACACGGTGACAAACTCACCTACGATGAAGTCCAGGATGTCTTCTCACCCACTTGCTGGACCAAGTTGGATTCTATCATACCATTGACAACAGAAGAAATGGCGACGCTCGAACATTGCTATGGGTGTATTCGGATTGTCGTCTCTGAATAACTATTGAAAGGAAGGAAGAATTGAAGAAATAGCCAGGAGACGCGAGGTATGCACCTGTAGAGACTTGAGTATACGTGACTCCCAGGTATATTGCTTCCCGTTATTCGCAACGAATGTCCTTTCGCTAGTCGCTCAAGATTGATGATGCTGCCACTGAGTCTTCCAGGAAATACTTACAATTCAAATCCACTGCGGCATCCTGAAACCTGAGGGAACACGTCCTCTTCTTTTGGCGTTATCCTCTTAATAACATTCACATTGCCAACTCAAGCAGGATTTATTAGGTAAGTCCTTCCATACATTCTCCTCTCCCAACTTGCAACGGTAACGCGCCGTTGAGAGCGGACATCCCGGCGTGTAAACGTCGTCCGTTAGTATCTGAACCATTTGCACGAGGTGCTTGTTTTTGTATTCTATGCTTACGTTTGGGCTGGTGATAGTGGAGTTTTTGGGGCCTCGAGAGGAGAACTTTAATGTCGGTCGTGCAGAAGTAGAATTAATGCGGGAGATGTATAGCGGGAAAGCTTGCGGTGGAGCCGCATTCAAGCAGTTTCTGTTCTTTGACAGGCGAGTCATGTTGAGTCGAACGAAGACAGCACTAGTGCTGGTAATATGATAATGGCAGGCATACTAGAGGGACGCTTTATAGATCAGGAGAAGATCACATCTATGTCCATGAGCGCCGGCGATCAGAGTAATCTTGGTTGGTGAGAAGGCTCAACACTAGATAGAGATTGCCTTATTTCGAGTGACCGTAAATAGGGCGAGCGGTATCGTCCTGTCCTGTATGACATTACTTACTAGAACTGGAGTTACGTTTTGAAGGGCGCATGTATCTGAAAATAGATATTTGGAAAGGATAAATACTAGGGTTAGACGTTTATGGATATTTACGGGGCACGTGTCGCTAAATAGCTTGCTTTGGTAACGTCACAGCTTCTGTGACGCAACTATGATGTGTCACATTTTCATTTCCACTCACTTTGCTCACCACAATCACCGCCTCTTCGCCATGATCAATATATCTACGCTATCCGCAACTTATGAAGCGCCTTTTTCTCGCAAAGATCTTCGGGTGGATTTTTTCAGTTTGGTTGAATATCCTTATTTTAGTGGTAGGACTGGTAACACCCCGCTCGAGTCGCGAAGATCAGACCTGGACAGCTCTTGATAAGCAATGCTCCCGCGGAGAAGATGCGCGATATTAGGACTCGTAAGGATCCTAATCTCCAGAGAACTTTGCTTTCTGGAACACGAGGAACGTATTGAATATGATCAAAACTTCGGAAAGGTACCATTGGGTTATCATTCATGCGCCAAGACCGAAATGACTTCCTCTCTCTCTCCGGCATATCCACCAGATACTATAATTGCTGCTCTGAGAATACGCTATGGGTCTACAACCGGAATAGTTGCTCCAATTGATTTTCATGGGAACGAGAAGTTGATGCCGGCGCTGTTTTTCTTATCTCTTCCGTTCTTAAATGTTCAAAAGGACCTGCGGACCTAAGATCTCCTAACTCCAACGTCTTTCTTGGTACGCGCATGGCCTTGGTACGCGCAATGGCCGAAGGAAAGAAAAATGAAGTGGCTGTCGAGACGGTCCGTATCGACGACGACTTCCTCTTCATCGGAAGAGGATAGACGGCTTCTGCAACTTGGAATCCGACGCGAGCTGAGAAAGGAGTTCTCGAACTTCAGCACGATAAGCTTCGCTATCGGAATAATGGGGTATATTCTCTTCCTTTCTTCTTTCTTCCTCTTCGTGCACCGGGCATGACCTTTCCCCCCTCTGACCTACGGACTTTGCAGGATCACTGCAACCATAGCATCTACGCTAAACACGCCTTTAGTCCTCGGTGGTAGAGCTGTGGCGATATGGTCGTGGTTCCTTGGTTCTTTCGGATGTGTTGCAATAGCCGTTTCTGTTGCAGGTATGTGATGATATCACCGATTTGAGGTTCACGACGTGAAAGTGTGCAAAGAACTAGCGTCTGCTTATCCGACGGCTGGAGGCTTGTATACAAGCACAGGCTTTGTCGTTCCTCCTAAATATCGCTCTAGCGTCACGTTTGTAAATGCGTGGTAGGTGTATTTTGCATCAGATTGAATTCGCTGATGTATGAACTACGATTGTCAGGTTGACTTTACTCGGGCAAATTGCTGGTTCAGCCTCTGTCATGTTTGCATTGTATGTTTGTTCTGTTACGAACATTTGGCTGTGTCCTAATAGCGGATAGATCAGAAATGATATTCGCAGCTGTGACTATCGCAACCGATGGCAGATTCACGGCTTCAGTAGGCCAAATTCTCGGAGTATACGTCGCAGTAAATGTCGTGTTCGGAATACTGAACTCCTTGCCATCGAGAATCGGCCATCGCATCTCGTATGTTTATGGTGAGTTATTTTTTCTGGTTTATAACGACGTAGACTAATGAACGTCGAATAGGATACATAAATGTCTTTACAACATTGGCCATTACTATCGCCATCCCCATCGCGGGGAGAAAGAGCTTGGCTCCTTCGGGGATTGTCTGGAATGGAGTCCGTTATGTCCATTTGAAGCATGCTGGTGATAGCTGACGCTTGTTACAAGATCGTCGATAATTCGGGCTGGAACAACAAAGGTTTTGCTTTTCTTCTCGGGTTGTTCTGCGTACAGTACGTGATGGTAAGCGCCGGAATTTTCTTAGATTGAGGGGTCTCGATTAAGTGGTTATTAGACAGATTATGATGCCGTCGCTCGTATGCCTTTACCGCTGTATGCATCTCTACGACGTCTCATTCACATCTCGGAAAATTCCAGACATGTCAGAAGAAGTACGAAATGCCGCTGTGGCAACACCTGTGGCAATTGTCGTTGGAGGTACGTGGTATTCTTCACTTTGCAGTACGCATACATCCCCTCTAAAGCACGTATACGCCATTAGTCGTTGTAACTGCTGTACTCGGATTCTTCCTCATAATATCAGCCTGCTATGGGATTCGCGACATTAGCGCTTTACCTGGTCCTACAGGGCTAGCTCTTGCTCAAGTAGGTGCCTGCGTCTAGGAACTCTAGGTTCACGTCTAATCACTTTATAGATTATCTTGGATAACGTTGGGAAAGATGGCACCCTCGTCTTGTGGACGTGCGTCATCATCAACATAGCCATGGTATGCTTGTGCGGTCAGCTGGCCTGTATCAGAAGTAGGCGCCTTGTTGATACAGAAAGAACATCGCCGTTGATTTGATCTGACTAGGTATATATGCAATCTCACGAGATGTAAGCACATATACTTAAACTTCCATGTCGTTTCCCGCCTTGTGATACTGATGATTCTATCTTAAGAACGTTCTTCCTGATGGGCGTATCGTCAGCAAAGTCTGGTCGAGAACGAAGACGCCGATCTTCGCAGCTATCCTGACTGTCATCCTTGTGTCGTTACTCGGACTTCTTGCCCTTGCATCGCTCATCGCTGTGCGTATCCTTTTAAAAACTCAAGTCGGATTGAATTGCTGATTCTCCTGTCCTTCCAGGTAAACGCGATTTTCAGGTATTAATTATGTTTCGTGCTCCTAGGCTTATGCGGAATTCACTTCAAATAACTCCTAGCGTCTGCGCGCTCGCGCTCGACATATCCTACGTGGTAAGCGCTGTTCGTCTATAATATGACAAGAACATCTATGCAATATGTCCGTTTCGAAAACGTCACAGATTCCTATCATCGCGAAAGTGTATATTTCCTTTCAGAAAAATCCAGAGCAACGATTCGTCCCAGGACCGTTTTACACAGGGAGATGGAGTGTAATAATCAACCTCTACGCAATAGTCTGGTGAGCATGCCGAACAGCTTTTGGCATCTGTCTCTCTGATAATAACGGAATGGCATTGAAATTCAGGACGATTCTTGAGACAGGGTGAGGGCTTGTAGAACCGCAAGCTTCGCAGTCTCTCAGCTCAGAACTGACAATGTATACAGTATCCTGATAATGCCGCAAGTCTTCCCGGTAACTGCAGCGACCATGAACTACACGGCTCCTATCCTGGTTGCTGTCTGTGGTTTATCTTGGATCTGGTACGAGCTCTACTGGGTATGTCGCATCTCCAATTTTTGATAGTCAAGGGTATACTATCTTACTTCGAATCCATGACGTTAGCATCGGCATTATACTGGTCCTGCCTCCGACAACCTTCTATCAACTACAATTTCATCGGTACCTTCAGCTTTGGACGATGTGGAACAGGAGAAAAGTAGCAATGACAAGGAGCTGGCATGACCTAACTCGTACGATGAATGAATGGAGTCGATCGACTGCGGAGTGTGCCTCCGCAGCCGATTCTGCTATAAATTCGTCATATGTATCATACACAAAGTATGTGTGTACTCGTGTATGCGACGAGAGAACTATCAGCTGGATGACGCCTACATGAGGTCGACCATAGCCTACGAGGTCAACCATAGAAGAAAACGAAAGGTAATGAAGGGACAACAGGTAAAGCTGCAAACCCGTATGTATGAAAAGATGTGAGAGGTGGAAGGAAGTGTTTCCAGATGGAAACGAGGTAAAAAGGGAGGAACTGAATGGAGAACGAAAGCGCTGGCGAAACAAATTGTCAGAGAGATATTAGTGTAACAGCCTGGAAAATACAGAAAGACAGAGAGACAAAGGCACAGACGGAGAGAAACGAGACGAAAATACGTGTAAATGCAAGGAGAAGAGAAAAACAGTGAGAAAGGAAGGAAAAAGAAATAATACGAAGTAAGCGAGCAACTGGGTGTGGAGAGCGGAGACGTGCACCGAAAAATGTGCAGCCAAGATCGTATGTATGTACGTATGCGCAAAAGTTAAGTTAAGAGAGAAAAGAGAACACACAAAGACCTATGATGAACAAGAAAGAAGCCACGGACAGAGACGAGATTGAAAGGAAGATACAATAAAGGATACCGTTGCAGTAACGCAGACCGGTTTTTGTCATCTTGCAGCACGTTCAAGCTAGCAATCGGAGGAAGTTACATTGACCTTAGGGAGCCTGGGTAGCATTCTGGTTCCATCAATTTATCGTCTCGGAACATAAAAGACTAGCGACTGCTTACAATAACACTTTATAGTTGCTGTAACTCTCGTCACTGTCAGGTAGCGCCAATCCAGGGTCGACTTTCTTCACCCCCTAAAATGAAGACCACATCGTCTTCCTCCCCCTCCTCTGTCTCCTTTTCTGTCTCCTCGCACTCTACAGTGCTCTCAATCGCACCCGGAAGAACATAGTTAGCCCATTGCTGGTTCGCCAATCTTACGTGGTTGCCTCGAACTTCCACGAGTGACGAAATTCCGAGAACCTCCTTCACAAGCTGCGCGTCCTGGGTTAGCTGTCTGACGCGATTGAAGGATGCTATCAAGGAGATCGGAATCCAGCCTTTCGAGTCCATCTGAAGAATTTATGCCAATGAATCTCAAAAACACATGGGATATTCTTATAAAACACTCACCTGCTTCTTGAGATAGATATCCGAGGCCAGGTTCTGAGCACCGAAGTAATACTCAAGTTGCCCGAGCAAGTATAACCTAGTCGGATCCAACGGGAACGATAGGGCGGTGACCGGCATGGGTACTGGTGGTGCTTGCGGATGCTGAAGATATTGCGACTGCGATTGAGCCGACGGTGGAACTTGAGACTGAGGAGGCACGAAAGTTGGATTAAACTGCCCATAAGGTGAAGCCAAATATTGAGAAGTACTTGTTGTCGGCGAAACAAAATATCCATTCGGGTTGGAAATGTCAGGCGACATCTGCGATTGTTGCTGTTGCGTACTTTGTTGTTGTTGGAACGGACCTGTAGATACGCTCAATGAAGGCTGGTGTCGTTGGAAATTGTTATGCCCTCCACGTCCACCGAAACTGCCCCTCGAGAAGCCTCTACCGAAGCCATTTTGCCCTCGCCCACGGCGTCCGCCGAAACCACCTCTAGGACCTTCGTAATAACCAAGGCCGTACCCCCCAGTAGTTGAGCTTCGTCGCATTCTACCCGCGCCGAAATCGCTCGGTTCGCGCATATTAGAATCACGATAATTACCACGTTCAAACCTGTCTTCGCGACGGTCGGGCATGTACCCTTGTCCGAACCCATATCCAAAGTCGCGTACCTCCCATTCGTCACCTCCGCTAGTCATTCCAGTCATAGGTAGGAGAGTATGACCAGACGAATGTGTGCCTGGTCCAGGAGAAGACAAAACGAGAGGAGACACAAAACCCGGGTTCATTGGTAAGGGAGCAAGGGAAGGGACATGCGATGGAAGAGGCTGTACGCTGTTTTGAGGACTTTGAGATGGCAACGGCACAGGCGGCAGATGCAGATGCATCTGCGGCACCATACTGTATCCACCAACCTGAAACGCTGGAGAAACATTTGGCGGAGGATAGTGTAGCATATGGTGCGGTTGTGGCTGCAAGATCTGAGAATCGAGCTGCTGCTGCTGCGTAGGTCCATTCTGATCAAAAGGCTCGCCGCTTTGCTCTGCATTCTCATTCGGCAATGGCTCTGAGTCTTGCTGCGCGCTCGTCCCGAACTGCCACCTTGAGCCTTTGTCGGTGAGATCAATAACTTTGATCGAATCAGCCACCTCGTCTACGACATCCCTACCAGATGCTGTTCGTCGCACGCGAATAGCTGCGGATCCTTCAAAACCAACCGCAAATGCGGTCTGGGTTTTCTTACTGCCTTGTTTCCCATTCTCAGAAACAGAAGACGCCGATGGTAGCGGCGGCGCCGGAGATGGACTCTTCAAACCACCCGGCTGGCCTACACTGCCGAATACCATTTCCGTTCCGCCTTCAACCACTTCACTTACTTTCTGACGCGAAGTGGAGCCATCGATCAGTGGACTCACAGGAACTGCCACAATAGTCCGATACCCGGAAAGGGCCTCGCTTTCCTGAGGTGGAGGAGGTCGCGTCATTGAAGACGCAGGTGGAAGTATGGGCGACAGATGCGCAGACGCTGCCTCTCCTTGCTGCGTGTTGCCCTGGTATGGCGGGGCCTGAGACTCGAGCTGTTGATCAGGTATAGGTGCAGGGTAGTACGGGTATGGGACAGGTTGGTACATATATGGGAAGGGCGGCTGGCCAGGAGGGAACTGTTGAGGAATGCCATATGATGCATATGCGACAAAACCTTGTTGCTGCATAGATGGACCACCGCTTCCAGGGCTTGGCACCGGAGGAGGAGGTATAACATAGCCTGCGCTCGCAGGAATAGGACCATAGGCAAAGCCCTGAGGTCCCGAATGCGGTGGGGGATAATAAACTGGTGAATGAGAGTAGGGAGTCTGGGACCGTGATCGGGGAGCAGAAAGAGATTGAGGCGGGCTGATAAAAGTGATATTATCCTGGTAAGGCCGTTGTGAAGACGGTATACTCTGGCTTTCCGCTTGCTGGGGCAGAGGCGGCTGCTCCTCCACAGTAGTAATCCCGTTCGGAAGCCTTTTAGCAGCGGCTGTGCTCAAGGCCGCCGCAGTATTTGGAGCACCGGATTGCTCTTCAGGCAATCTCCGCCCGCGCATTCCAATACGTGGGCTTGAATGAACAGAAGTTGTCCGCGAGTGCGTCGTGGATTCCGTACGCGACTGCACCGACGAAGTTTCGCCGGCCTTCGGTCCGACTCCAGATCCATTGCTCAAGCTCGCCACGTATGACTGGGCTTGATTCTGACTTCGATTCTGGCTCTGGCCCTGGCTGAGTGTTGATCGGGCTTGAGACTGTTGTCGAGAGCGAGACTTTGTTTGATTACCCCGCCGATGTTGCGAATGTGGACGAGAGTTAGCTGCTGATTGCGCATCATGAGCTGCTTGTAACTCTGCTGGTGGTATCTGGACCCATTTTGGTTTCTCAGCTAATAGAAAGATATGTAAGCCTCCCTTGTCTCGTGATATTGGGGATAAACATTAGAAGAGCAACCCAAAGGGCGTGTTAAAGCAAGACTAAACAATGACCAGATGAAAAGCGAGTCCAATGGGTTGTTAACGTAGATTAAAAGACGCTAAATATGGCCAGAAAGGAAAATAAGGGCAAAAGCTAGTCTCCTACCTTTCTTTGATGGACCGTCCTTTTTATCCATCTCAGCAATAGAACCAGAGACTGACGTCGATGAAGAGGGTGCACCTTTCCCCATCTCTGGCCAACTATCAGCGTCATCCAGACTAGGTGGTGTAAGAGACGCTGACGAAGCGTTCGCACGACCTTGCGCATGGCGATGAGGTGGAACATGAACCACAAATGGATCGTGGTCTCCGCTCGTCAAATCATCCAGAGATGAGGGGGCATTTATTCCATTGATCGGAGCTCTGCCAGTAGTGGTTGATATCTGTGGAGGAGAATTTTCAGTCAGAACGGAAGCGCTTGCGTGTCCCTGCTGCTGCTGGACCCCAACTGTGCGTTCCCTCTGCTCTCGTCGTGACGCCCATACATTCGCAAGGGGCGGCTTAGTCGGGCTTTTGGGCATTGGAGGAAAAGCTTGCTGCTCTTCGATGCTTGTTTGAGAGGAAGATGGAGGCGGCGAGCCGGGGAGGGTAAGCGCAGCCGTCGAGTTCGGAGTGAGGTTCCTGCTGGATGAAGCGGGTGATGTTGATTCGTCACCTGAGCGCGCCTTCACACTAGGACCCGACGGGCGTGCACGAGAAGCAGAGTGCGCTGGCTGAGACGCGCTTGCCAGACGCGCGCGATCGGCGTAAGACAAAGAAAGTGGCTTGGAAGCCGGCACGTTCGATGACGACGATGCTGCCATGTTGGAGCGTTGTTCGTCACCTTCAGACGGAGAGATGCTTGACCGAGACCTCAAAGCCACGTCCGGGTGGCGACAACGAGCTAGCTACGGCGGCGACGATGAGAGCGACGAGGAGGATGAAGATGGAGGGTGGAGAGGGTGGAGGGAGGAGTGGGCAGGAATTGCTGCTTGTACTTGTAAGCTAAGCTATCACTTCATCGACCCAGTCCAGGCAGTCCAAGGCGTTGTAATTGCCTCTTCCGGAAGTTTGAAACTATAAAACCTGTCGAGAATCGATTAGAAATTCTCTAACTTTCTACCGTATTCGGGAAAATCACGTGGAAGACTATGGAATTTTTAAATGGCCCAAGGGCTCTTGTTTCGTCTAACTCTAACTATGCAGATTCATGTGATGGCTTATTTTGAACGCTTTGACCTAGTCACTAATGCAACTCGAATCTACTATCTCACTCTCGTTCTAACCATGCTTTTCTGCAAAAACAACTTCATGAATTATTTTCATAATATTTTTACTCGATTTCTTCAACGATCGAAGTTCCATCTGATCCTCCCCTATCACTTTATCTGATTCAAATCAGTCAAATTTCAGGGACCTTCAATGTTTTGCTATTCTATTCTTAGACGGATCTATATAGTTGCTGGCGACGGCAGTCTCCAGGCAATACCTACGTTTCATGACAGCACCTCTGCTCACGCGGTCATTTCCAGCCAACGCATAAGATGACTGAGGTTTCTCCTCTTGGCCCTATCGATCCGTCTTCCGTGACAAGCACTGATCAGCAGAATGCCGAGACCGAAAAGAAGGCACCGTGGATTGTTAGGAAGCTCGTTGGAGTAAGTGCCTTTGATCACAACAGTTTTGAAACGGATTGGATCTATTGATCACGCTTAGTCTATGACAGGGAGGATAGTCATGTCCTCGTATGAAAGTTTGAGGGCAGCAGGAACATCCGTCGTTTGCTTGTCTCCTGTAAGTGCTCGGACTATACTGTTCTGATCTCCTCCATATTGACTTGACATGGTATCAAGTGGGGAGACTCAAGTCCTGTATTTCTGCCCTGCGTTCGTTTCAGAGATTTGGTCGTCCATGCGGTCATAGCCGGGACGGTGAGGCATTTCATAAAACCTGCTTTGCTTATTCTTTACTGGCCGAACATCTATACTAGGGAGGAGTTGCAGCAGTCGCAGGCGCCAGTAATGGGTCCTGTCTCGGATGTAGTAATCGACACAATCGGAGACAGCCTCCTCGTCGAAATCGGATTGAACGTCGGTTTCGAAGCCTCCTCAAAGGTCGCCAATGACCTCCTAATCGAACACACCATTAAACATATTATCCCAGCGCCCTCTGCGCGTCTTCAAACCACAGGCGTCAAGGAGCTTCTAATCACACTTAAGTATAAACACACTCTTGAAGACGCGCAACTCGGATTCTTCCGAAGTTCGGTGCACGATGGAGATGCCGGAGCAGGTTTGTTCGCTGATGTGAAGGAGTACCTCGCTACGGAGAAAGGATGGTTTAATCCCTACCTGTTCGCGAGTGGACGTAGGCCCATTATCCCGCGATCGATGAAACCGGATGTGGTGTTTTGTCACGGCCCGTTCTTGTCAGGTTAGTGACGCAGAATTCTACATTTTTTTGCAGTTATAATACATAGTGCTAATTGCAAACGCACTTGATTCGCAGGTGACTACAAAATCGGTGCTCTATTGATGCACGAAAGTGCTTCCGTTATCATTCTCCGCGACGCACCTGCACCGGAACAATCATCCTCGACTCAATCTAGCACCTCCGCATCAAACCCAAATCCGACGGATGCCTCCCTTCTCGACCGCCTGCACCTCCCCTCCCTCTCAAAATACCTCCCACAATCTCGTTCTCCCTCCCCTTCTCCCTCCCGCGCGCCCTCCCCCGAACCAAGCCTAGCTCCCCTTCCAGTCCCACCACAACCCCGGCGCCTCGTCCTCCTAGTCCTAGCACTCGCACCACACCGCGCAGGCATGTGGCCTACATCCGCCAGACCAGGCGAAAGCGCGCTCCGCTACACCCTGTTGAACGGCTGTCCAGCGATCGTCCTCCCCGCGCGTACGGGCGCTCCGCTCATCGCCTGGGATACACTGACATTGGAAATGCTTCATGAGCTGAAGGACCAGCTTCCTCCCCCGCTCGAGTCTGCATCCAATTCCGATTTGTCGAAGTCCAGCGGAAAGGAGGATCGTGAAGGAGGACCACGATTCCGCGGGACGCTTGACGTGCTGAACGAATATATCAGTCTATGTGTCGACTGGACGCGCGTTCGACTCGGGTCTGTCGTTAATTCGAATGATGAAGGAGACGCAACGAACGTACTCGGAGACGAAGAGCAGAAGAAGATTGCTGTTCGTGACGCGTTGGCGATTCTCTTGATCGCTGCAATTTGCAGTAAAGATAGTAAAGAAGTTAAAGATAAAGTGGATGTGGAAAGAGCAGGGATTGTTGTTTTTAGGATACCATAGAGCTTTCGACTGGTATGATGACACTCTTAATCGGCATTTGCATTAGTTGACCATTGAATATCTTTCGCCTAGAACGACGACTAGTATTTACCCATCAACTCGGATGAACCTGTATGTATGCCTTGCCAGCTTACTCATGCGTAATCTAGACCTGTATCTCTTATATAAAGGATGATATGATTTTTTCAGTCTTAGCCCAGCGCCGAGAATCCAGACTTCCCGTATGGGTCGCGAACGAGTATATTCAGATAATCAAGACACAATATTTCCTTTCATTTCCAACTTTTATCATACATGTAAACATACCTATCAGCAGATCTCGACTTCAGAAATTACGAATCAACAATCGGGTACTTCGTCTGCTCAGGGTGAATCACGATCAACCGCTCAACAGTGAAGTGCTGGATATCAAATCGTCCATATCCAGTTGCGCCACTTCACGAGAAGGATGTCAGCAGGTCAAGCTTTACGGAGTTTGAAAAGGAATTTTCCGTTGATTGGGAAGAGTGTGGAATTTCCTCTACTTACCCGAGTCCGGCGTCTCCGATTTGGGCCTCAGTATGGAAGGTAGTTCCGTTGACCGAGACCATACCTAGGATTAAATCAAGCAGTCAATTATTGAATACTACGAGATTGCATTATTGAGACAGAAAATAGACTCGAACGTACCTGCACGGATACGCGATGAGACATCCAAAGCACGGTTGACATCTCGCGTCCATAAGGAAGCAGACAGCGAATAATCGGTCGCATTCGCCAGTCCAATCGCTTCGTCAACGGTCTCAACCGTGATAACACCGATAACTACGGAGTAAACAAAGATTCAATAAAGGTAATTCTGAGATTAAGAGACTAAAACTTACGAGGTCCAAAGCTCTCCCTATCAAAAGCCCTCATGCCAGGCTTGATTCCAGAAAGTATATGCGGCTGCACAACCGCTCCATCCCTCTTCAAATCTCCCGACAAAACCTCGGCTCCTGCCTTTTTAGCCTCCTCGATCAAATTCAACACGCTTTCCGCAGCACCGTCGTTAATTAACGAAGAAATCCTCGCGCTAGAGTCGGAGTTTACATCCCCCGCGCGAATGCTCGCAAAGTACTTCTGAAGCGCCGGAAGAAGCGTAGATGCTGCCCCGCGTTGGACGATAACTCGTTCCGTGGACATGCAAATCTGTCCGGATCCAAGAAGTGCACCGTATGTGATCGAACGAGCGGCTGCGTCTGTATCAGCATCGTCGAGCACCTTAAAAAATTTGTGAGAATGAGTTGAATAGAATATGCGCCATGGAAAAAAAGAAGCACATACGACTGCAGGGGCCTTTCCTCCCAATTCAAATACACATGGCTTGAGGTACTTGGCTGCTTCTCCTGCGATTATTCTTCCTACCCTGTCACTTCCGGTGAACTACCAATACAGTATCAATACAAAGAAGAAGAGTTAGAAAAGCTATATGTACGTACGTTGACATGCCTAATAATTGGATTCCCGATCAATTCAGAAACGAGAGTCGGCGAAGCCTCTCTGGACATCGAAATGAAGTTCAATACGCCCGGAGGTATACCCGCCTGTGAGGAGGTAGGGAAAAGTCAGTACAATAATAGCGACTGAAAAAGACAAAATGGGTACCTCATGCATCAACTCGACAACGATTTCCTGGCACCAAGGGCTATATTCCGACGACTTCAGCACAACAGTATTGCCGCATATGAGTGGCACCGCAATAGCTCTAATGCTAAGTGTTATCGGGGCATTCCAAGGGGCGATAGAAAGACTAATAAACCCAATTAAAGAAATGACACGATTATTCAGCACGGAAACAACGAGCGCATAAATAGTTATCTGTATTCACATTGCTCCGTATGCTCTCCTTTGGACGATAACATGTCCTCCCGGAGCGTTGGAAGACGGGAAGCTTGTACCTTTCACCTGACTAGCCAGCGAAGCCGACTCGAGAAGATTGGCGTACCCTCCCCTCATGTTGATCATGACGAGCTCTTTCGAGGCTGCAGTTTCATCCCACAGGGCTTTCGTAATCTTGTCTTTATACTTGTCAGTTTGAATGAGCTCAGCCGCCTTGATCAGTATGGCACGCTTCTGAGTAGCAGGTGTGCGTTCCCATGCGTCAAGCGCTTTCCCAGCCGCTTCAGCAGCATCCTAGACCGACATGAAATCAAAGCGATAATAAATATTGAATCAGAGAAATATGTGCGACCATAAGTATTGGAAGCAGACCTTGCAGTCTTGCGAAGTGGCTGAAGCTGACGTGATCACCACGTCCTTCGTCAAAGGATTGCGCACTTCGAATGTACCTCCATCGCTCGCCGGCCTTCGTTGGCCATTTATCCACAGAGGAACGATTTCAGGGGCCATGGGAGACAGGACGTATAGACCTCGAAACATCTCATGCTTTTATCCTTACCCCAAGACTTCATGCCGGCATGCCTGGGGATCTAAAAGGGCAATATGACCTTGGCTCATGGGAACCCGATGCCTGTAATTCTCTTGGAGGATGGGAACAACTGTAAGAGTAAGATGCATTTTCAGAAGACAATGTACGGCAGCTATTAGAAAAAGAACGGTCTAAAAAGATAAAAATTTGGGATGTAATGAACCCGACCCGGATCGAACGGATGACCTTGAGGAAACTCCTTTAGCTGGAATCTCACGCTCTACCACTGAGCTACGGGTCCTCCATTTCGAATACTGTGTGGATATCTATACGTATATAATACCTGTAGTAGGGTACGGTCATGTGGTGTCTCAAAAATAATTCGAGCGCAGTAGTACGTACGTCACTCGTTGATTCCGCAGTGGATCCAGGTCAGGCCTTTGCTGCGTTCACCCGTTTCTTATTCCTTTACCGCCACCATCTCTTGACTGAAGCAACCTGCTGAACAATGGTTAGAGGCAGCGACGTCCTCCTCATTCTTGTATGTCGCCAAACACGTTCTTAACCTAACAAAACACGCTGAAGGGGCATGTTATCACCAGGTTGCTATCTTATTCCCGCCCGCGGCGGCAGCATTCATCACTGGATGCAGCTGTGATTTGCTCATCAATGTCCTCCTCACGATGTATGTCGTCTCGTTACGCTCTGTTCATCTGTTTTCTCTTTGGCTGATCTTGATGAATAGTCTTGGGTATATCCCTGGACATATCGTACGCATCTCTTTTCCTTCTTCTGTCTTCTGTTTACCCATTGGTTTCCAATTTCCAGCACGCTTTCTGGCTCATATACAAGAAGATGAAGGCGGAAGAGATGTACGGCATGGGCGGGTACCGCTGTGAGTTCCAGTGCTCGATCGTTACCACGATACTTTCTCACATCTTTTCTCACTTTAGATGTTGGAAACGGAGGCTTCGAACCCATGTACGCGACACAAGCAGGAGGACAGGCTCCAGTCAACTATGGCGCCGTTCACTAGGTGATGGTATCTTGGAGCAGGCCCTTAGAGCGTATACGACTCTCGAACTTTCCCCACGTTGTTGTCTATACCTTCCTTCTGATGACGTATTCAATTTGCTTTGATGTATTATTGCCTACAGGTATATATGTACAGTAGGATTCAGTATTGTTGTCGTCGTTGACAGTTCCATACCGCACGGATTTTTCTGAGCAGGAGAGGAAATATTCAAACTTAATCATGTTTCCCAGTCCAGAATCAGAAATTCGAAATCTATCCCTTCCACGTGATGTCATCTTCATTACTTGCATTCAATACATATTTATTTGCTTTACACGTATTATGAACTTTTGAGCTTTCAAACGTAACGAATGCTACTCCACCAACACCCACAAGACTCGTGTAATGGAGCAAGTGAACAAGCTTGGAGACAGCACTGAAACTACTGAGCAACGGAATAAACTTGAATCCAGACTGTTTTCTCCATTTTCTGTAATCCCTAGAAGGCGAAAGCCTTCGCATCGGTACAGGTTCGTCTTAGTCTTATCATTCCCTTGTAAGATCTCTTTATGTTGACAGCTGCGTTATACTTCTGCTTGTGAAATCAGAGGGCACCGAGCAGGCTCAGTCACCCCAGACGACGTGAACGAGCTCGTCGAGAATCGGGCGCGTCAACGAACGTTCAGCGGAGCCTACACGCGCACGGCACTCGGGAACCTAGGATACGCGATCACAGTCCTCAGGCTATTCGACAAGCGGTTCTATCATAGTACGCCTCGTTCCTTCACTTCGCTTCACAGAGCAACTCCGTTAACCCGGCGTTATTCCGTTCGTGACGATTTCAAATGCTCACCGTCAATATCATATCATATCAAACCTTACATATCCCCCGTCCCCGGAACAGTCGGTTTAATATACACAATCCTCGCCGCCCTCCTCTTCATCCTCTCCTTCTTCCGCTCCCGGCACAGCAGACACGACTTCGCCGACCGCTATCTCCAAAACATCGACTCGACAGGGGAACACTACAGAGTCCCCATCATCAAGACAGTCGGCCAGACGGGTAAACGGATATTCGGACGCCCGTTCGTCACTGCCGGTTGGATAGTGCTCGGCGTCTCCATCGTTGTGCTCGCGGTTGAGATCACGTTGTTCGTTCTTATCATTAGAATTGATGTTTGTAGGTTCTCGTTTCGTTCCTAATTGTCGAGATATTATTGATATTGTCGTCAGAGTCGTGTTTTTCACAATTCATGAATGTAATATAATGCACGCCGCTTAGCGAATTCAAAGTCGAGTCGCATTTGAACCGAATCTCCCTGCCTATTGAGACGATAAGTGAGCAATACGCGTCCTTCGCGGGCGCGAAACATATTTTCCATAGGCGAAACTCATCCGAAAGAGGGGGAAACATAATGCACAACAGTGATCCTTTATTCCAGACATTGATATCCATAACATATGTATGTATGACAGAAGGGAAAGGAAAGGAACAAACGATTCCGCGTGAGGTCAAAATATAGATAGTTTAGTTATACAACAAACAACAGCACATGCAAGGTGGGGGATAACATACATTGAGTAATGCTACATAGCTTAATGCAAGATAAATTGATGATATTCCTTTAGAAGAAACGGGAAATCATACCGATGAGAGACGCGACAAAAAGAGAAGAAAAAGTGAAGGGTGGTTGTGAATATAGACCGAAATATCCCTCCGAGGAAAGAATACACAAGACGTTTGTCATCTCTTTCAAAACAGAAGACTGCCGTCCTTGATCTTGTTCAGCGCGCTCGCAACGTCGTTCGCAGCTTTCTCTACCGCGGCTTTATGGCCATCAGGCACCCTCGAGAGAACTCCGTTTACGAAACGATCACTGTGATAACGCCTCAGCAACTGTTTGGCCAGGTCCCGGACAGATAAATTCAGATGCTTCAACAGAGTAGGGTGTGTTACGAAAGCCGTGACCTGCGCCTCCTCTATCACCGAATCCCCTTCCTTTCTGAGGTGTATATCGCCAGTCGGCTGCCTCAGGAGAGGCCAAGGTATTGAATGGAAAAAGAGAACAGGCTTCTCCGACAGTTCGTTCCATTCGCGATCGTATGTGGTCCACCTCTCTACCACTTGCGCCGTCGCGTCACCCGCAGCTCGAGTTGCGCGCTCCCGCTCTTCATGCAGCTTCTGCTGTTCGAATCGACGCTGCTGCTCCCGAATATACTCCTCCTGTCTACGCCTCACTTCCTCCTCCGAGGGTATGCTGCCCGAAGTCGAACCCATCCGTGGACCAGCAGAACTCGGCGAGGTGCCCGACGCGCCGAATGTACGAGCACCACCATATGTTTCTGCCTTCGGAACGGCTCTAGGTTTACGACTTTCACCCGTCGTCGTCCGGCTACTAGTGGAACTACCTGTACTAGCAGATGTAGGCCGGGTGCTCGCCGAACTGGCGGAGCTAGCAGTTGAAGCATGCGAGAAATGTGAATAATCTGTGGGTGCAGCAGACGAAGCAGAAGCAGAACTCGCAGATGATCTTTGACTTGCACTGGAATGCACGCTGCTCGCACTCGACGTTGCGCGTCCCGAGGGAAAAGCACCGAATGCAGCTGAATAAGATGACGAAGCGGCCGGGATAGAAGACGAATACGAGCTCGTAGACCCAGTTCTCTGAGGACCGCGTTTACGCGCTTCCTCCGTTTGCTTGCGTTGCTCGTAGAAACGAAGGAGCTCCTCTTGTTCCTTGATCTCCTCAGCCGTAAGTCGATCCTGTTCTTCTTTGCGACGCCGCTCCATCTCCTCGGCTCTCAATTGAAATTGTCGTTGGCGATCATCTTCCTGCACGAGACGCTCTCGTTCCTTCTCCTTCATCTCACGTTCAACCTCCTCCCTCTCTCTCATCTCGCGTAACTGTGCTTCCCTCTGCTCCTCTCGCTCCCTCTCTTGCGTAAGCTTCCTCATCACGCGTTCCTCGTTACGTTTCCTATCTTCATCTTCTCTCTGACGACGCAATATCAGTTCCTTCTCCTTCTGCATCTGCTCCTCCATTCTTCTCCGAGCATCTTCTTCCTCCCGGCGTGCAAGCTCTTCTTCACGAGCCTGAAGCTCTCTTCGTTGACGTGCAAGAGACTCCTCCTTAGCACGAAGCTCATCCTCCTTCTTACGGCGTGCTAGCTCTTCCTCTCGCCGATGGATCTGCCACTCCTTCTGCTTCAATGCCTCCTCCTCTGCGCGCAGTTTCTCTTCCTTCCGGCGTTGCTCTGCATTTCTCTCCTCCTCCTCCCTTCTCTTCTTTTCACTCCTCTGCTGTTCCTCTGCGAGCTCTTGAGTCTTGCGCTTGAGTTCTTCAACTTTCATGTTGAGTTCCTCGATCCTACGGCGCTGCGCGCTGACTTCACGCTCTCTTTCCTCTTCAAGTAGTTTCTGCTGCTGCTCTAGCTGCGCTTCCTTCTTCTTCAGAATCTCCAATTTCCGTGTCCGCTCGGCAATCTCATCCTCCTGTCCGCGTCGTTTCCATTCCTCCATCTCTCGCTTATGCCTACTTAGCTCCTCTTCTTTCGCCGCGAGTTCGCGTTCCAAGGACTCCCGCAGATCTGCCTCTACTTGGCGCTGCCGCGCGAGTAAGCTCTTCTGTTCCTCAAATTCAGCATCTCGAGCTAGCTTCGCAGCTTCCAACTCCTCACGAAGTGCACGATTCTCCTTCTCTTGCTTAGCGCGCTGTTCTTGCAGAACTTGTTTGCGCACCTTGCGTTCCCGCTCGGTGGCGTCGTCGCCGTTCTTACGTGATCCCATCGTGAGCTCAGCTTCGCGTTTCTTATGCAAGATGTCGCGCTGTCGGAGCTCTTCAGCTTCCCGTTCGAGAGCTTCCTCGCGCTCCTTCTGCTTCTGATCCGCCTCGAGATCTTGTTCCCGTTGTCTCGCCAGTCGTTCAGACAATGATGAAGTAGAAGGCGAGCCGCGCATTCGCTCGTTGAAGGACCCTGAGGCAGACGATCCAAATGATAGCTCTGCCTCAGGAAGATCACCTGGAGTTAGAGACTTTGCGCTTGCGCGTGAGTAAGATTTACTCGCTTTCCTTCTTTCGGATGGCGGGCTAGGATCTAT
This sequence comes from Sanghuangporus sanghuang, assembly GCA_009806525.1. Taxonomy (NCBI): domain Eukaryota; kingdom Fungi; phylum Basidiomycota; class Agaricomycetes; order Hymenochaetales; family Hymenochaetaceae; genus Sanghuangporus; species Sanghuangporus sanghuang. The sequence goes on along the minus strand of VVIT01000012.1, from coordinate 379,263 downwards.
TATCTCCGTGGGTTGGCGCGATAGACTTGACCCACCAATCGATATAGGTAGGGGAGGAGGCGACGATGTCCTTGGGGGTAAAGGAGACCGACGGTTAATAGAAGTAGACAATGGCGAAGATATTGGTGGCGAAGGCGTAGACACGTATGAGTCTGAAGCGGGAATAGGTGACCGTCTGGCTGCGCTTAAACCGGGCGTACTGACAGGTAGCGAAGCCTTCGGAATCGGCGAGGACTGAATGAAACTCTGGGAATGCGACTGCGATGGTCTTCGGGCGGGGGAACCAGTACTTGTATCGCTATCGTTGCGCTTGCGAGACGTATGGACACTCGCCGTCGGTGAGGTGGTCGGAGTAGCCCAGCCTGTATTCCGAGTTGAACTCACAGTTACATGCTCGTTTGAAAGTGCAGGCATACTGCTCCTGCTTTCTGGTGGCCTCCAAATCTGCGGGCGAGCCTCGGTCTGACGTTGCTGAGAGAAGGCAGCTGCGGAAGAAGCTCCAAATGAAGTAGATGGCATTCCTTGAGTAGGTGGCGAGGCGCTTGTTCCAGGAGCACCCCTAGATATCCCACTTGCCTGTTGCGCACGGATATTCTGGTAGCCTGAACGAGATTGCATTTCCTGAATACTCTCTTCTCGAAGCGAGGGATCGATGAAAGAAGGTCGCCGATTAAGGGGCGGTTGGCGAATATTCTCTCGACTAGGTTTCCACAATCTGTGGTCAGTATCGTTGTTCTTAGATGCCTCTTTATACGGCTGTCTAAGTGGCGTCGTGGTGGCTGAGGAATATGGGTTTGACATCACAGGAGGACTTCTTCCGGCCGTTCTGCTTCGGCCACGCGTACTTGGCTGATGGGCCCCGGCACCTCCGCGCACGATATCGACCGGTGCGGTCCTGACGAAATTATGTTCTGCAGAATACATAAAATCGCCGAGAATGGAAATGCCATCTTGAGAATTATCACTTTCGCCTTCCAATTCACTGTTCTCTCCCTCTTGCTCATCTGTATCACGGCCATCTTCCTCGTCACCACTACTAGAGTCGGATTCGGACATTTCATCAGGTTCCTCATGAATACCGAATGATGAAGGAAACTCATCCCCCCAGGGTGCGTAACGAGCACTTTTAGACGACTGCTGCTGAGAGGGCTGAGACCGTTTCGAGAAGAGATCATCCGTTAAGTTGGGTTTAGGCTGAGAGACAACTCCGCTCCCTCTCCTATCTCGAGTCACGCTGGAAGCTTGAGAAGTATTCGACTTCTGTGATGAAATCGGACGGGCAGGAGGCACCGGCCATCTTGCAGTCTGTAGGGACGTGGATAGTTGCGGTTTCTTCTCATTACTGCTTACATTCGTCGATTCCGATCGCTGCGCCTGGAATCGTTTAAGCAGTTCCTCTTGCTCTTGAATAAGTTGTGTTGCCTCGTTAGGATCTATTGGGCCACCCATACTAAGCTTCCTTATCCCGCGTTCGTGCTCGATAAGCGCAAGCGCCTCCTCATCGAGAAGGTGCTGGACCTTCTGCTTCTGTTGTTCATAATAGCGGTCGAGTTGTGCCTTCGCTGCTTGATATGCGGCATCTGGCGGTCCCCCGGCAGAAGCGCCGGTACGAGAGTACTTTACGGCAAGAGAGGCGGCCTGTGCTCGATACTTAGCCTCGACCCCTTCCAGGAGCTCTCTGCGTCTCTGGTCCTGTTGGAGCTTCAGCTCTGTTCGGAAGGGCCCTAACCACTCTTCCTCACTGTCCGAAACCGGGTCATTAGAGGACACATGCGATGAAGTAGACGTGGTACGCGAGATCGGATTCGAGCTCGGACCTGCACCGGGAGTGGACGGCATCTGGGCCATTGTTGCTGCCATAGGCCGAGTACCAATAAACGGAAGTCAGAACGGTATTGCACGAGCACGTGCCCTACGATACAGTAGCACCTTCGGCGACGCGCAGATTGAGGAATACAGCGCAGAAACGAGACGCGTTACGTTGCCCAGCTTAACTGTCGCGCGACGTCAGTACACGCGGCCGCGTGCGTTCCCGAGCAGGACGATAAACTCCATACACACCTACAATTATAATACTTGTACAACACGGTGTATAACTGTCGCGTGCAGTCCTAGATGCGGCAAGAGCACTCGCAAAGTAGGGGCTGTATATATATCGCGGATAACAGCTCCGCCTGTTGAGCTCAGCAAGGGAGTCGGCTTGAAGCAACGAAAGAAGAAAAAGCCCAATGTCGGGGTGCAAGTTGAAAATAGCAAAGGATGGCCGTCAGACGAGCATGGGCGGACAGGCGACCAGGTCGTGGACGTCGTCGAGCAACCGGCGAGCGAACGAACACCAGAGCTGCACTATCCCAGAGTATGTCCATTATGTAAATCCCGGTCCGGCTCCTAGACTTACCGGATTCAGACGTGCACTTTCCGCACTTGGTAAGCATCACGGAGGTATTTCTATAAGAAGGGCCGATGAGAAATACAGTTGATCCCGCGTTCTCTGCCTAGAACCATGAAGACGGACACGCGTTGTGCAGCGTGTTTGCCCCCCTTGCTCAATCCAGATGACGCCTTTTGCCTCCACTATCCCCACCTTCAGCCCCGGCTGTGTTCCATGACGTTCCAACTCACTCCTCGAACGTGCTTTACTTGCAGACTCTGAAGCCTCGTCACAATACAAACGTATTTCAGCCAGCGACATGGCGCACACTTAACCTCAATTCAGTCGCATGCATCATGTGTATGTCTGGGTCCAAGCCTATCGATCAAAACTGGAGAGCTCTCCTCCGGCGGCGTATCCGGAACTATCGTGCTAGCCCACTTACGCACCCCATTTCCTTATCCTGAGGCTCTGCTTTTTCCCCACACTACGCAAAAGATTACATCTTTTCTGATATCGAGCCGTGATCTGCTTGCCGCGTTGATCCTTTGCCTGTGGCTGCCCCGTGCTTCTTATTGTTGCGTCTATCTAATATCTGTTGCTTCATGAATTAATTACCTGGTCGTCGGGAAAGGAACTGATTACTCTCTAAAGACGAGGCATGTGGAGATACAGGCATGAACGAGGGTCACGCTCCCCGGAGAAACAGCCCCAGACGGTCAGGCACTTTCGGATGCTCCTATGTAGCTCACCTATGACGCCTCATATTCTCGGCTCTTGACTTCAGATTTCACTTCCCTTGCTCAGTTTACAACTCTCGTCGCGTAATGACGACACGATTATTAACGAATCTAGATAACTAATGTCATCAAGTGTCATCTATTCTATTCACATCGCATCTGGTTCGGTTCATTCGGGCGTCCTGGTATCGCATGCCAACAAACCTATGCAGTAACGTGATACAATCTAATGCTGAAGTCTCATCTTTTATGACAGTTTTCCGGCAGGATCCTTCATTTAACTCTAATGGTTGCCGTGTAAACGGATGCTGGCCACCTAAGATTAAGTGTCCAAGATTGAGAAGAAACGCTTGATCCATGATCCATCGCTGAATAGTGAGTGCCTAACCCTAACTGTCATGTCATCTTACGTACTCCTTTCTTCTAACGCATTTCATTATACCATGTTGCTTGTAATTGTCCATGAAATATGCAGCCAATATTCTACAAGACAAAATATGAGTTCAATATCGACTTCATTCATGAACGGAGATGTATGCAACCAGGAGCTGCCGACTTTCCTCACCATCACAAAAGGAAATCTGCATGAAGTTACACGACAAGATACTCGTGTCACCGTTATAGCGAGATTGCAAGCGGGTTATAATGGGTAGGCATACGATAATTTTCAATGTCATTCTTGTCTCATTTCATGTATCAGAGTCGTTCATTTAGATCCGGTACTTTGCTTAGGGGGGAATTCTAGATACACTCAATAGAGTGTCGACGCTGGTTCATTTCCATCGACACTTTCAATGTCCATGTTCTTGCACTCGTGCATCCAACCAGATTCTTCTAAAATGAGCGTTACGCGCGCCTAGCTGATCAGAAGGGGCTCGTGTCTCAAGCGACAGGCTTAACATGATAGGAGTCGTCGCTAAGGGTTCGCTTCACTAAAGATACTATCGTGTGATCCCTCTTTCATCTTTCCCTCTTTTCATTTTTGCTGTTCCTGTTCCCCTACCTTCCACTGACCCACTTGCCCTGAAAATTTTCACATATATATATTTCGGTGCTAGAAACACGATTCTGCAGTCTTTTTGAGCAGAAACTGTATGATTGCAATAAAATTGTCGAATAATGCATTTTCTCTGCTTGGGAGGTGCTGTATTTGCCATGTAAAAACTTCCAGTCAGTCCAGTCCACAAGTATTTTTGTCTCAGACACGCTATAGTACATTGTACTCACGCTCGTCAAGTCATTTGTCTCAGTGAATATTCAGTGCTCCGTGAAAAATTACAACGTAATAAGTATGATATATTCTTACCCGAAGCCCTTGCATTACCACCTTCTTTGTAATCAATCCAAGTAGCGTTCTGATCTGATGTCAAACTTCTTATCATCCCTACAAAGAAAGATATAAAGAGGCACGAGGGGCGGACCGACGAATCTCCAGGATAACTCATCCCAACTTGAAGTAACAAACATCATGTCCTCCGACCCGTTTCAACAAACCTCGCGCTTTGGCAAATGGCCTGACGTCACGATATGGCCTGAGGGTGCAGAGGTCAAGACATTCAAAGGCGCATGTCATTGCGGAAAATTCAAGTTCGACTTCAATCATCCGTCTCTCGACGTACAGAAGCCCGTATCCTGCAACTGCTCGTTCTGCACGAAAAGTGGAGGGTTGATGGTGTACGTACCTTTCTCAGCAACACAACGTTTTTTCTGTCAAACTGCCTAACTCATTCAACTATTTTCTATGTCAGTTTCGGAAAAGAGAAGGGACGATTTGACGAGACCTCCGCAAGCCGGGACGAACTCTCGGCGTTCAAAGCCAAGTTTCTACCCTCTGCGCATCATTTTTGCCCGAGTTGCGGAAACTACTTGTTCTGGGAGGGAATGGGCATGGTCGGCGTCAATGCACGCATGTTCGAGGGCATCGAGGCGGACAAGCTTAGCGTGATCCCTATCGACGGACGGAGCATTGGCGCATCTTAGTTGGACAAATTGCTGTACACGGAGAGTCGCTCCCACTCCGTATTGAATGTCTCGGCCAGCGTACACTTGACACTTTGGTGATAGCGCGGGTGTAACCATACTATGATGTCCGTTAGTCAAAACTTCCGTGTTTGTAGCATTGTAAATGTGAAACGTTCTATAAGATTGGTTCCGGTGTCTTGTCGCAACCCTCAAGAGCGCCCGTCGCGTCCCATTGACTCGATCAATAATACATATGTAGTGCGCGACAAATCAACGCTTAGGAAAATTCTTTAGAATCGAACTCCCACATTTACAGCTAGTTGCAAAATTGTTGGCAATCACGTGCTTTCACCACTTTTTATGCCGCGAGAGCCTCAAAACACAGATAAAATCATATCTCACCCAAAATTCAACGGTTTCACATCATCTAAGTTGATAAATTCATATTTTCGAGAGGGCTTTTATTCAGAAACAAAAATTGAGAAAATGGAGTAAAAACTGATGATGAAATGACGAAAATATTGTTTTTTGCCTCTTCTTTGCATGTGCATTTTTTTCTGTGCTCCCTGCTGGTCCAGCACCTCTCAAAATCTGTCTGAAACGATTATATGATTATATTATGATTTTAGAAGCTGAATTTGAGTTGAATTATGTGCCATAATGTACTGCTTTGAGGCATGCATGAATCACTCAAAACTCATCATTTCCCCCTAGCCTCCCAAGCTCCAGGAAAAATTCTTACAGGTCAGATTCATGCATGTAAATTCACTATAGATGAAAAAAATGAGCTTTGAGTACCACCTGTTACTGTAGGATTCACTGGGGAGCTGGGCTGAACAAGTGGTTCTGGTTGTATGCACCATTCTAGACAGCATCTCCCAAGCTCACCAGTAGATGCTGAGGACCTAGCTAATATGCAAACCTAGTCTGTTCCATCTGAAACGAATTTACATGCATGAATCTGACCTGTAAGAATTTTTCCTGGAGCTTGGGAGGCTAGGGGGAAATGATGAGTTTTGAGTGATTTAGGCATGCCTCAAAGCAGTACATTCTGGCACACAATTCAACTCAAATTCAGCCTCTAAAATCATAATATAATCATATTATCATTTCAGACAGATGTTGAGAGGTGCTGGACCAGCAGGGAGCACAGAAAAAAATGCACATGCAAAGAAGAGGCAAAAAAAATATTTTCGCCATTTCATCATCAGTTTTTACTCTATTTTCTCAATTTTTGTTTCTGAATAAAAGCCCTTTCGAAAAGATGAATTTATCAATCTAGATGATGTGAAACCGGTGAATTTTGGGTGCGACATGATTTTATCTGTGTTTTGAGGCTCTCGCGGCATAAAAAGTGGTGAAAACACGTGATTGCCAACAATTTTGCAACTAGCTGTACATGAAATGCTACTAACCATTCAAGCCGTCTCCAACATTTCAATCCTCTGCCAATGTTGACCGACAATCAATTCATTGATTCAGTCAAAGATAATGGCTTGGACAATTGATCTGGTGGTGTCGAAGCCAAGGCTTTCAAGGATCATTGTTACTGTGGAAATATCACCTTCTCGAATTCAAACTTCCTTCGTTTCGAAACGTACCTTCTATACCATGCTACCGTAAACTGTGTACTCGCGCTGCAAGTATTTCAATGTTCGTTATCTCTTTCTATTATTAGTTAACGTAACTTTCCAAGATGCTTCTTGATGCAAAGATACGATTCTGATCATGCAACACTGGAGGCAATTATTCGCATTTGTGTCCAAAGGCCAAGAACAACGACGTATTTCTGCGTCTCATAGAGAAGAGTAGCCGCTTGAACTGCGCAGGAGTGCATCTCCTCATGTTTGACGAGGCAGATATCGGCAAGCTATAAGTGGCGATTGGGAAGTTTGATGGAAGGAAACCTCCTGTATACATATTGCGTGAACTTCCTGTTCTGTTCGGCAGCATCGTTGATCACAAGCCGTCCTTCCCCGCTCCGCACTGTGTTCTCTAACCGATCGGGCTTTGAAGTCTTCCGGCATTCACACCATATCGACAAAGATATAAAGGGCGCTCCGTGGCGACGCCGAGTCTCCAAGATAGCTTTATCATCATTCATCATGTCCTCTGACTCACCTCAACAACAAACCACGCGCTTTGGGAAATGGCCCGATGTCGCGAAATGGCCTGAAGGAGCAGAGATAAAAACGTTCAAAGGCGCTTGCCACTGCGGAAAGTTCACGTACGAGCTTGATCATCCATCTCTCGATGTTCAGAAGCCCGTCTGCTGCAATTGCACATTCTGCACGAAAACCGGGACATTGAACGTGTATGTACGCTTTCTGCTAATAAATCAAATCACTGATTACTAGATCAACGGCACCGTTCCACCATAACTTAATTTAGTTTCGCGCCGGAGAAAATGCTACGCTTTGACGAGACTTCCGCAAGTCGTGACGAACTCTCGACGTTCAAAGCCAAGTTTACAGGTTCCACACTTCATTTCTGTCCGGGCTGTGGATGCTATTTGTTCTGGCACGGAATGGGTATGGTCGGTGTCAATATCCGCATGTTTGATGGCATAGAGGTGGAAAAGCTTAGTACTATTCCTGTTGATGGACTAAGCAGGAAGTAGTGTCGGTCAACCTGAAATATTCATGTGGATTGTATGAGATGCAAGATGTATCAGTAGCCCACTGGTATAGTGAAGTATCAATAGCATCGCATTTGTGTTCGTCTCCGGGTCGGTGTCGCTTGCAGAAAACTTTCTAATTATTGTATTAGATACCCATGACATCACAAATCCGCAGAACCCTTGCTTCAGTGTATAAAAACGTCTCATCGGGTTCGTTCAGGATGTGTACACTTCACATGCCTTCTCAGGAGTAGAATCTCTTGCGTCCTATAGTCTGAACACTACTATAAGCAGCTCTTTTCCTTTTCGAACCTAGGAATCAACTCGACCCTCTCGCTTTACTGGGTATCCAGCCGCCATGTCGTCCGCTACTCCAGCATCCGTCTCACCGTTTGTCGAATAACCAGATGATGCAGAGGTAAAGACATTTAAGGGCAGTTGCCACTGCGGAAGAGTCACATTCGAGTTCGATCACCCACCGCTCGAAGTGCAGATACCTGTATCGTGCAACGCGCACCGGTGCTCTTTATGTGTTAGTCCTTTTCTTCTTGGTGCCTGATTATTCCGTTCGCGTGGATTTGTCTGAGCTACTATTACTGACTAGATATGCCCCCGAAGGCACGCTCCGCATGACTGGCGACGAACCAGCCGGTTTCATGAATAAAACCGCCAAAGTATACCATCGCTTCTGTCCTTCATGTGGCATCCCAGTATTCTACACCGGGTTGGGGCGCGATGCTGCAAATGCGCGGACGTTCAAAGACGTGGATATTGAGAAGCTTAAGGTCCGGAAGTTCGATGGTGCACGCCTCCTGTGAACTTGTCGCTGGGAATCAGTAAGAAGCTCTTCAGAATTCACTAGAATAATGGATGACGAGGGATACATACAGACCGAACCTTAAGGAAGGAATTGGTATATAGGCTGCAAGGACGAAGAGTGATACTCCATCCACATGTTGAAGATAAAGACGTAGATAATCAATTCTGGTCATTGTCAGATCGACACGAGTCGCCAAGAGGTAAGACCCTAGAACCAAGTCAAGGTAATGGAGTCGCAGCTTTTCCGTCATTGTTAAACGTGTCTGTCGAATCCGACCGGCGAGGCAGACGTTACCGTACGAGGGCGCCGAGTTACTCACGTACAAAGGTCAACGCCATTGTCGTAAATTCGCCTTCGAGTTCAACTTTTAGCTCTCGATGTGACGAAACCGACGTCCTGAATCCAGCTGGGATCCTCCGTTTCGCGTGGGCGAGCATTCAGCAAGCATTGGCGAACTATGTCATCCCGTTTCGAAACCAAGGGAAGGACATTGACGCATTACTTTTGCCCTGCCTGCGGTTTTTACATGTTCGGGACCAATAAGGACCAAGTCGCCGTCAATGTCCGTATGTCTTATGACATAGAGACAGCCCCAAAAGGACGATAATAAGGGATTCCGAAAGAAAAAAAAAAGATCACATCTATTGATCTAAGCGATTCCTTATCGCCAAGGCAGTCTCGACGGCCAGCCGAAATCTTCGGAATGAAATTGTATTGCCGAAAGATATCCATTGTACAAATCCACCCTACTACTCCAAACTTGAATCGTATAAACAGCATTCACCTGACTTACACTTAAGGAGGATCCTGATCCTCATTGTCAGGAATTCTTGTCAGCGTTCCCTACGAGCGGTTCATTCACCGCGTAGTCAGTCGACATCTGCCTGGCATAACCGCGACGATGACCTGAAGCGGGCACGCGTGCAATGTCATCCCCATTTTCTTCTTCCGTAAATTCTGGTATGGAGAATACAGATCCTCCGGTGGTAGGTGGGCTGGTGACCATAGAAGGCGACGACCACGCTCCAAAGTAGTCGGTCCTATCACTTTTTCCTTTCTCATCGGCGCTCTTTGCCCCAGGTGCATCGGCTGCACCGCCCGTGGGCGACTCGGAGCGGGCATTATTTCCCGGGAAAACGTATTGTACCTTCCTCCAGAAAAGTGAGAGGCCTTCTAATTTATATGATCGGCCCGCCAGATGGAGCAAGACCTACAGAAATGGAAATCAGAAAGATCAACGCTCAAGTGAAGCGAAGAGAGTTACATACGAGTTCAATCAGTTGCTCAGCGAGAAGTGCAAAAGCGTATAATGGCAGACTTTCAAGAAAGAACAAGATGAGAATCTTCAGTGACAATGGGGGAAACAATGTAATACTCACACCCATGAATGCGAAGCGAGGAACCAGATGCGAGACCCTTCAATATTGAATTCTTCTGTCAGAATAGTACTGGATGCGCCGACGTCCATTGCAGTGAAGATTATGACGATCCAACCTAGGAATAGCCTACTAAGTGTTTGTCCCCATTCATATCTATCTGCATGGCCGAAAACGCCAGCACATTAGCAAGCTAAGTAGAGTGAATGTCACCCCGATAAGATACTGCATACCTCGAGGCCAACGATTGAAGAGGCACATAAGTGCAAGAGTGACCAGGACCATACCACCCGCCGCGAAGAACCATAGGGCAGGTCGTGCGTTTGATGCTATAACCTCATTCGCTATCCAATGATACTCCGTAGCATTCACGAAATTGGTCTCCGTGGCGTTTTTCTCGAGGAATATGTCCATACGAACACCAAGGAGGGAGTTCTCATCCGGCAGAGCGTTGAAATTCTGCGCAAGCATGTCAATAAGTACGGTGATCTCATCTGTCCCTGGAATCACATACATCCATGATGGTCTGCATAATGGAAACGTCGACCTGATAAACGTAATTCTGCGCAATGTCGGTGTCTCCTAACGCGAAAGCAGTATTGGTTCCTTCGTTCACTTGCTCAAGAAAAGGATCCAAGGAGAGACCCGCTTTCTCCAATCGTGTGACGAAAAGGTCATCGAAGTCCGAAGAGTCTAATTGTTGACCGAGCCCTTTTTCGGACATTTTCTCTAAGCATATCTCGACAAAGCGATATGAGACTTCCAGAGCGCTACTCATGTTCTAAGGAAAGGCGCATCAGCTTTGCCATCAGACCGAACCGGACTAATTCCGCTTACCCCAACCTTCAACATTGCGGCGATGCCCTGCAGTGTCACGATCAGAGCCGACAAATAGAAGTAATTGAAGAAGAACAAGGCAAGTGCACGGCGGCTGCCGAGCTTATCGCCGTCAGATGTTCCGAAGTACAACGTGAACAGTAAGATCACGATCAGGACCCCGCAGAATATCAGACCGATACTCTCCCCGCTGATGGACACGTTTCCTACTATGTACTGGAATCCATTAGTGATCTTGTCAAGGCCACCACCGAGGGTGATGATAAAGACTGTAGAGCTCCGCTCGTAGATAGCTGATGCTGGGTACCGAACACGACCTGGAACACCGGCTGCGACGAAATGGATAATGACTTCAGTAATGAGCGGGAGGAACCAGAGAATGAGTTTGGCAATCTGGTCTGCCCGAGTAGGGTTTCTTCCGATTACTAGAGCTGCCGTCATGTAGCACAAGAACGAGAAGAAGAGCGAGCCAATGTGGATGAGGAAAGCAGTTATCGGAAGTTTGCGATCGGTCCATGCGAAGGGATATTTACGTCGTACGTGGTACAGGGCTGAAATCGAGACATGAAAGACGGTCACGTTCAGAATGGCGAAGAACATACCATTAGCATATTGAGCCAGAAGGACAAGTCGACTGAAAGCCATGATCGCCGATACTCCTCTGGCATTCAACGTGGGCAACCTCAGTCTGATCCGCTTAACCTGATTTACTGTTGCCTCGTCACCCGAGTCGACATTGAACTTCAACTCAAGTCCTTCATCGATTGTATCTTGACGTAGTCCACTGAAGATGTTAAAATTATTCGTAAAGGCCGCGAGAGCACAGAAGACGAAGAGCTGAAGGAAAACGAAGAAGCGGTGTACCCAATCGGCTTGTCGGAATCGGACATTGTAAGCAACTTGACTCGCCCAGACCCACCACACCATGGCGAAGAAGCATAAATAAGACGTAAGGCTCTAGAATTAGAAATAAGAATACAGAAGGTCGAGGAAGTATTTGCCCCGACTTACGGACCCTCGTAGAACGGGTGTTCCATCACTGTATGGAAGGACGGAAAATGAGAAAATGGACATCTTGCGATGCGAGATAAGGGTAGAGGACGCACGTCAAACTCGCAAAGGCTGTAGTCATTGCAATTTCAAGCAGCTGGGAACGTTTAAGGGTCTGTGCAGATGATAGAGAGAATATGTAAACGTACTAGATCGCTGGTCGGAACTTCATGAGCGTAAACTTTGAGTTCGTCGGGGTGATAGGCCTTGAAGAGAGTATAAGTAGAGTTGATCATTGAGCTAAGGTAGAGCTCATAGTTCTCACACGGTCGACTTCTAGTTCTTCATCCCCGACTTTTGGGACAAACGGGGAGCTTACCAGAGGGACTATGCTATCACGCCGCTGCTCGTAAAGGGATACGCTATACGAGTTGCTAATGCCAGATAAACAGAAGCAATGTATTCAAAACTCACTTATCATCAGCAGAGGACTCTTTCCTCAATGTCGCAAATGGCCTAGGTCTTCGTTGACGAGCTTCCATCGTGCTGGCTCAATAAACAAGGCTCATCCACATTCGAGGGATAAAGTAGGCCCAAAATTGTTCGTAGCGCTTATTTGCCTGAACCATGGCTGACAACCCTAGGCTTGAGACTCTGCCACATCACCGAGACGAAATCGAGTCGGCCGAGCACGGACGTGATCTGAGGTACAAAAGCTGATGGTCGCAACACAGAACACCATTCAAGGGAAATAACAGTGTCCTCCCACCCGCATCCTTACCTTTTTCGTCAACAGACGCCCAATCAATATCAAATCCTCTCTGATCAAGTTCAATCGACGGACTTGAAGAGTATGCCCGGCCAAGCCGAAATGAAGATTTTTGTATTACGATTATCATTTGATTGTCCATTTTGATGCACAACGACAGCGAGAACATAGCACATAAGAGACACGCGATAGCAAATGCAAACGAAGCGAAGGAATTTATTGTCTGCCAAACAATAAGTGTTTACATCTTGAAGCGCTTAGAAATAAATATGAACTCACAAATGACGATCAATCTCGATCAACGAGCCTTCTCCGCTTCTTGCAACTTCATCAACGAGATCACTACTGCATCGATCCCATCCTTCACAGCGCTTAATTCTTCCGCAGGAACGCGCGCAAGAACGCTCCCGAGCTTATCTGGATGCCAGCGTAACAAAGCTGTTCGAAGTCGTTCCCTACGTGTCGTGGTATTATTTTCCAGCGTAAGGGACTCGAAAAGAAACTCAGCAATCTTCGTTGGATCGCGCAGCTCGTCCGGCGATTTAGGTGGAGTAAGGAGAGTCCATGGCATATCAGCAAACGTCACAGGTTTGTCCGTAGACGATGTGATATTCAACCACGCCCTTTCGTAGGACTGCCATCGCTCGATGATTCGGCGCTCCGCGTCCTCTTTTTCGACAAGTCTTCGTATTTCTTCCGTACGTTTCAAGTCTCGTCGGCCATTTATATCTGTAAGGACACCGCCAGACCGTACCCAGTGTTTCTCGCCCTTCAACGCCTCTTCACGCTCGCGTTCGCGCTGTTTTTTACGATGCGCTTCTTCATCCCTTAAGCGTTCTCGCCACTCTCTTTCCTTTGCAATATTCTCTCGTTCAGCAGCCTGCTCCGAGATTTTCTCTTCCCGGATTCGGTTAAGCTCGGCTTCATGTTTTGCGCGAGCTAGGTCCTCAAGCCTCCGTAGTTTTAGCTCAGGAGTTAAAATTGAACCAGGCGGGAAAAAGAAACGGCCTGAGAGACTTGCAGGAATCTCCGCTGGCGGAGAAGAGCTCGAAGGAAAGAGCATGAGGTTTCAAGACCTCTACTACGTCGACAACTGAATGAGAATTGTAGAGATGAAGACCCAAGAATGACCGTGGCTGAAACGAAACAAACATCACGTGCATCGCACGTGGTCTGATTTTCGCCGATTTGAATATTGATAAGAAATTTGAATGTCTTTACTGTAAGGCTCGTCGCTCTATATAGGTCATCTGTAGCTAATTCAGGCTACTATACATCCTATTCAGCTCATGGAAGAGAAGCGGTAAGTTTCATAAGTTCATCATAACGACGGTCCTCATCCCATCCTATCGTCTTTTCCTCACGCAACGTCAAAATTTGCTTTACATCCTTCAAAGTCTTTCCAGCGGCTTCGAACTCCGATATTTCTTTGTCTACGGTGGATAACCAAGATATTGCTATCGGCTTCTGATCATCCAAAAGCCATGGTTCATAGTAAAACCACAAGACGCGGTCTGTTGCGTGCGTAACATAGCCTAAAGGTGGTCGAAGACAAATATAACTTAGGACAAAAGATGATTTCTAAGAGACAAAGAATATACCTTTCGTGCGAGCACGCACTTGCTCAGGAGTCCAACGAATCTCATACCTCAGCACAGGGAACCCGCTTGCAATGAGGTCCCGCGCAAGGAGGCGCACAGGCAAATGAACCTGCCCATCGCTCAACACCCTCCCGAAACGCTCAAAGCACTCCTTTCGTGGTGCGTTTGAGGACAGCGGAGGGTATTGCGCGAGAAGCGCATTCGTGAGTTTCTCGGGATAGTATCGCAGCAAATTATCCCGCACGTCTTGAGGAGTCTGAATCGGATGGGCGATAGCGTAGAGGAACCATTCTTCTTTGAGATCACCTACAACGAGGGACTGGACGCCAGCGCGACGTAAACCTCGAGAGAACCCGCCGGAGCGTTGCCATGCCATTGGCTCTGGATCACCCGACAGCCATGAACCGTCAAGGCATCCTCGGAACGTTCCTAGGTTACCCAACTTCTCATCGTCGATGGCAGACGTGATGGCCTGCCAAGGCGTCCTGACCGGATCTTTGAGAGTTTCAAGGACATCTGGAGCGGACGGATCAATGGATAGCGCGGAGCATAAAGCCGCAAATTGGGGGCGAAGTTCAGCCGGGGTCTTTGGCGCGAGGCTGCGTACGTCAGAGTTCAATATATGGATGACGGTGAAAATAAGAATGAGGGTCGTACACTACAGCATTAGACTCAAGACGCGCACTCCTGAAAGGCGCTTTCTGCCCTTCAGGGAGCCGAGAAGCGTGATGAAGAATCTGGTGGACAGAATGTGCTCCTGGAACGAATGTAATAATGTATTTGCGAACATATCGCAAACCAATCTCACCTGCAGATAATCCTGTAAGTTGTATATTATCAGGGTCACCTATTGAAAAAATTAAGCTCAATAAATACATTGAATAGATCGCAGAGACATTTTACCTCCAAACGCAGATATGTTAGCCTTGATCCACCTGAGAGCAAGCCATTGATCTTTGAACCCGAAATTTCCTTCGACTCGCGGGTTATCACAAGCGAGGAATCCGAATGCAGAAAGACGATAACCAACGTTTACGTAGATCTCATTGCGAACTGCTGCGACGTATTGGGCTTGGGCACTGAGACCGTGCGGGGAACCGAATTGAAGGAACCTACGTTGCATATGATGTTTCTATATTTGTGTGATGCGGGCTGCATGAAATCAACAAGCGCACCCTCCGTGAATGTATACCTTAACGGGAAACTTCGCTGATAAGTTGTTTGGATCAAAGGATGGAGGAATCACGATGTTCAAGAACAAACTATCAGAGAAGTTAGTGAGACGAAGACGGGAGAATAAGATATGAGACCCACGGATTTTCCGTTGGTTTACCGAATCCGACTTTGTTTTCAACGGGTACACCTGTAGCAGTGAAACATGAGCTGAAGTCAACTGAAATGAAGAGCATTCGTACCTGCTGCTTGCCCATCATTTGAAGGCTGGACAGCATCTACGAAACAAACAATTATAATCACGACTGTAGAGTGTGACGACTTCGAGTTGACTTTACATGCAGACTCGTAAATGTACTCCTTGCTTTCATATTTATAGTCTGATGGAAGTGCTTCTGGGTCTTCAAAGCGCTTAGCAGGTAGCGCATAAGGGATTTCTAGAGCATATCATGATTAGATCAGACAAGATATACAAGATATGCAAACTTAAAAGAATGTCGCCTACCCAGGAAAGCAACAGAACCATTAGCAGCTCGACCTCCGATGACAGATCCAAACCTGGTCTGTACAGTAACACGTTCAGTGCTCTGAGCAAGCTCTTCAGATATATGCATGGTGGTAACTGCAAACGAAGGGTTCGCGACTGCTGAGTAATGGAATCACGAGCCTTGATGAGGTCCTGGTGCGAATTGTTTGAGGACACGATCGCTTCGGATCCAGACGAGTATAGTCTCTGTGCAGATTTGATTACACAGAATAATTTTGACCGGCCTATGCATGTAGGCGTTGTCGAGATTGATGCAGGGTTTTGTTTTACACAAGTATTCTGACAATTAACCGTGGTCCTATGACACTTAAACTTCCCTGAGAAAGCTTGCGCCCAAGTCGCAGGCGTTTTACCGGGCCAGCTCTGGCCTCAGATTGTAGCCTGGGAGAGGGAGAGAAGACAAAAGAGACGTGGAATTGATATACTACCCAAAAAGGAAGGCAAGTCAGCTCACTTGAGATCGGCTGTGTTCAACGCGGGCGCACCATCCGTTTGTTTGATTCAGCTTGAGCCTCAACCGCATTCCTTACAATGGCATCTGGTCATCCTCCGTCAACAATGCAGCTCGAAGAGGGAAGGCGAAGGCTCAAGGAGCAAGAGCAGGAGGCCGCCGACATACAAAGGAAGATCGCGGATGCGCAACGTGCCCTCGAAGAGCTCATCGCGGAGTCCACACGCGTTATCAGTGCCCTCGAGGAAGACAAGCACAGAGTCGAGAGCGAGATTAAAGCTTCCAGGGAGTTTCTATCTCCCATGCGTCGTCTTCCCGACGACCTCCTTCGGCATGTCTTCGCCTCGAACTTTGAGGATGTCCCATGTTGTGCGTGGACCCTCGCGGGGGTATGTTCGCGCTGGCGCAGAATCGCTCTAAACATGCCCAGAATATGGTCAAAGGTTAGTATTTCGTAACAAAATTAGAAGGAAAAATGCAAAGCTGATCCTCGGTGACAGATTCGTTTGGTGACAACCCTCAACTCGTCTCCGGATACGATCCGGTTATGGCTGGAACGCTCCGGTAGCCGAGTACCCCTCGACATCGAAATTTACTTGTACATCCCAGCGCCGCAGGAGAAACGAAGGCGCGTCGGTACACCAATGCCACCCTTCAGTCCACCGCCTATCACAGAACTGTTCTTTCATCATGGCCCACCTACCCCAAATCCATATTATGTACCTCCGCCCCCGGCGCCGCCGGTCAATATCGTTCCCCTCGGCATGCAGAATGCCATTCCGGACTTGCCTCCGCCGACTGCAGCTCATAGTGCATATGCCGATACTATATCTCACTGGCGAACTAGGAACCAGTCTTCGTTGATCAGTTCATCTTGGGGTCATATCACAATGTTTTACCTTGCCGAACAAATGCATCGCTGGAAGCGCTTTGTTTTTCGCTTCGATCGGCAGTTTGATTCGATGTCTGCACTGAGAAACATAGTCCGTACGTGTTCTAAATTATAATGGTTTATGATAAATGCATTAATTAGTTGTTTTTCAAATCAAGGTGATGCCCCGTTGCTCGAAGAGTTCGAGATATCGAGCGGAGAGCCGGTTCGCTCTGATGGTGATATCTATCCATACGAGTGGCAGTGGCTGCCGTCCACTGATCGCGAAATTGCACTTCCGAACATTCGTTCTGTCTCTTTGCAATATGTCCCATTCAAGTGGTCATCCCCTCTGATCGCAGGAAATCTACGATCACTCAACATACGTTCTCTTTCGACTCCAAGCATGGGTACTCATTCGAGTACGCAGATGACACTCGATCGACTTCTACATATCATCTCTTCGAACCCGACCCTTGAACACTTGTCATTACATTTCCAGAACGCTCAAGCTGCCATACTTCCGTTGGAGACAACCAGGCTTAACTATCTTAGATCCCTCAGCATTGGCGGAGCGTTCACATTGGCTCCGTTGCTCGATGCGCTCTTCACTCCTTCTCTAGAGTCACTGACTGTCAATATCGATAGAGAAGGGATGGAAGAGTCTATTCAGGCTCTCTTAGCTCGTTCCAGTTCTCCGCCTATTTCATTACTCTCGCTTGCGTATCAGAGCCAGCTTGGTATGGGACCATATTACGGGGAGGCTCCACCTGGGCTAACACCATGGGGTTTCCTCACGCAACTTCCTCACGTCAAGACGCTGCAAATCGGACACACCGCGCTCGATGTTCTTCTCGACTCCCTGTCGCACGTTGATGAAAATTCAGGAGCTTGGCTGGCTCCAGAACTCGAGCACCTTGCGCTGAGAAATTGTCGTGCGCACGGAGACAGTCTCTCAAAGCTTGTTGCTCTAGTTGAAGCTCGAAATCCACCTCTACCAGGTTCTAACCTCAATATTGCGCACGGTGCGGGTGCGGGTACTGCAGGAGCGCAAGGACCAGGGATGCTTTTCAATCCTGCACCCCATAACGCTTTGGTCGGGGGAGTCCCCGCTCAGCCTCCAACACTTCCTCCACCACCCGCTGTCATTGCGGCTGCCGGCCATCCGACCCGGCTGAAAACCCTGGAACTGCACGATTGCACGCAGCTAGGGGAGGACATCGTGAAATGGTTGAAGAGTAGGATACGCGAAGTGAAGCTCAGTGAATCTTTGATCGGACGGTGCGTCGTCCCGGGTTTTTATTAGTTGGCGTGGAGTGCAGGCTTATTTGTTGTCGTTTCTTTTTCGTTGCCTTGCTGGTGAATCTTCATTGCAGAGCTGTTCCGAGAAGCCCGTCGTATTATCCCGTTGACATGTAGAAAAGTTCGACTCGTGTTCCGATAGTTTCAGGACAATCGTTGCGACACCTCGATTCATCTGACGTTGCTCGCCCGATCCCTTCAGTATTTATACTGCCCCCATGTCATACGCCAGTGTCCACAGGTATACTCTATCCCTTAATGAAACATCCATCGGCATTATTATTCTAACTTTTCTAGTTTTGCCGTTCTTTTTTATTTGTTTCATGGTGTATAGTAAAGAATAAGTCGCGCCGTTCGCGAGACTTTGGATCGTGTATTAATACAATTAAAGTATTTGTCAATCTCGCGTTGCTATTGTGCCTTCTCAAGAAGGTTCCCCCGTTTTTCGAGACGGTGGGTTTTATACGGAGCTTAACTGAAAAGAACCCAAGCGCATTTTCAAAATCACTACTGGCATGAAATGTCAGAGGAGCTGATCTGTGGCAACGATGAATTGTATGCTTACCGGTATTCCCCTAGCACCGTATGGAATTACCTTTTGAAAGGCTTCAAATTCCTACCTGTTTTATACAATTATCAACGACAGAATTATCAGCGACAGTCACCATCAAACAAATAAAAGCCATCTTCCTGCATCGGTTATGTGGGATCGACTTTAGGTGGGAACCACCATCATCCGCCACACACACCAACCTCTGATCCATTGACGACTGCCTCCTTTCATCTGATGCGGATATGGGAGGGCGGATTGCACGTGCGAAGCCATCATTTCTGCTGTATCGAATCCCAGGATCCTCATCTTTCCTGGGGCCGGAGGACCAATAACGATGCAGAACGCCGTTAACACCGGGTAGCACGTACAACTCAGATGATACGTCGCTATTACCGGCAGCACGAAGGTTGAAGTGCCTAAAGGACTCACGGTCTTTAATAAGTGTCCTCGAGAGACTCCCCCCGCCACACGACCTCGGCAGAGTCGGTATCATCGGTGGCCAGAGTTGAGTATGTCTTATGCAGCGTATAAGAAGGGCTACTGGACGGAATACGAGAAGCATAACTCCAGATAGCTCACCTGAGTGACGCAAAGCAGCTCCTTGTCACAGAGCCCATTTGAATTTCCTAGTTCCGTGCTGTCACTATGGGTCTATACATGTTTTCTGGCATCGCCTTGCTAGCAATCTCGCTTCTCGCACATTCCTCAGGAATCCAAGCAATAGGCTGCGACGAGGGTCAGATCGGATTGGTCGAGGTTCCTGCTGCACCATTTGTAAGATATTCTATTCATTGCTCAAAACGCACTCACTCAGATTGAGTTCCGAAAAGGCGGGTCTACTCGCCAATAACTGCGGATCATTTGGTTCGAAGTTCATCGGTGACGGGAGCGGCATTTGTGGCATTTATTCCGGAGACTCTGGAGACTCTGTGGTCAACTGCGCGTGAGCATCCGTTTATCTAGAGTTCGAAAGGCAGCTGAACTGATGATTCATATGGAATGAAAGTTCCGACGACGAAGCCAGCGGTATCATACTATATGATGGATCTTCCTGGGATTGCACACCCTCCGAGGGTCCACTCTGCGATGGAGCACTTCTGTCTTGCTGCTCCCATTCTTGACGATACGACTAAATCATTCGTGTTCATGTCCTGTCGCTAAGCCTTTATCTGCTTAAATTATTCATTCATACATTTAAATCACTCGACCTGAGATGCCCAAGAAGCCTGGAAGCAATTGATTGAGTGATGGTCAGAATCATAAAAATGCACTTGTCTCGTTTTGTGAGAGAATTAGTCTTTTATCTTCCAGCCAACAGACGGAAGTATAGGTCATACATCCGGGTTATAGACTAAGACAATTGTCAATTGCATGCAAAATATACGCAGCTTGTGCTTTACATGCGAGTGTGATGGGCTTCGTAAAACCTGAGAAAAGCGGTAGTGCCTCTGTTACGTAACTGATTATGTAAATACAAACCCTTGGCGACGACGGAACCCAAGTTTTACTTCTCTCTTTCCAATTTCTTTCAAAAACAGTCTCTATGGACTTTTTTCGCACCATTCGATGGATCTTGGAGACTCGGTCTGCTGTCCCCCGGTTTCTAGCCTCATATAGGAAATGGACAAATTCTATGCGGTTTGTGCTGTAATTACGGTTACACCCAAGTACATCCAGCGATTAGAAAGGGGGATAAACAGATACATATTTGTCATTGTTATGGTCGCAAGTCTGGCTACCACCATATTCTCAATATTCTCTGTGTTGCTTGATGTTGAATCTTGGACTTAGAGGGTCATGTAGCGAAGTGCCAAGACCTCTGCATCAGAGCGATGGACAGGTGATAATTCTTTTGTCTTTGTCTTCGACGGCTTTTTGTTTTGTTTTGAACTGAGAGTTGATTCTTCCTGTAAAAAAAATAATAAAAAACGAAACAAGTCGCCCCTGCAGTACTCATCCCCCTTGGAGTCAGAACGCCGACGCTGAGGAGATCCGCCCTTGGCCGCCATCGCGCAGTGGCTCTTGAAATCGGTGATCGCGACAAAGCCGAATATACGAAATTTGAAACTTGTCTCCAAACCCAATCGGCTTTCAAATTTCTTTAAGAAACAATATGCTGCCACTCTACTCGGGGTATTCGTGCGTCAGTGTCGAGAGGCATAACAAACAGAATGGTATCGGAATGATGGCACCAAGGCATCGTATAAAGAGCATACCACGAGCCCACAAATGAACGTTAGAACCTCATCCTCATCGAGAGCAATAGCCCACCGAAGTGCGGCAAATCAGCTTCTCGTTTATCTCCAGGCTTATCTTGTTCCATTTACAAGCTTTCTTCTTACCTTTAACTATGTTCTATCGCACTGCTGTCTTGGCAGTATCGTTTCTCGCCGCTTCGACCTGCGTCCGAGCAGTCTGCAGTAATGGCCAAATTGGAATAACTCGCAATGGCTTAGTTGTATGTACTCCTTTTTATTTCCTGTAAATGACGATCGCCGATCTACCTGACTTTTACATCAAGTCATTCATCGTTGCCAATGACTGCGGTAGACTCGATGAAAAACCAGTCGGCGCAGGGATCGATAGCAGTAATGTGTGTGATCACTATGTTGGCGGGTCTGAGGTTGACTGTGTTGGCAATCCGTGAGTCAATTCTCCTATAATATTTTGGTGATTCCAGATATTCATGCTTTACCGAAAGGTCTGATAACAACGTTGATGGCATTGAACTTTTCGACGGGACCTTCTGGGGAAATTGCTTGAGCCAGGGAGGTGCCGGTGCCTGCGGCGGAAACATTATCACCTGCTGCTCTCCTCTCGCATAAGACCTAGCTCTATAACTGCGCTGCGCATGTATAGTATGCACCAGTTGCATATTACATTTCTGTGTATATTGGGCACTGAACTATTTTGTCCATCGAATTCGTGTGTGTGACCTCAGTTACAAGGCTTTTGGGACAGGGAGCGTCCATTTTATCTCAGTCGATAACCTGTGGTCCCATCATTTCCGACCCTTGAATGAGATGGCCTTCAATGCAGCACCTCCCGATCTTACTGAAAATGTTACGGTGCAAGGGTATGCCTCACTCTTCTCATTATCCTCTCCTCAAATTCAGTGTATAATCGTCTTGGGGATTTGAAAAGTCTACACTGGTGTGATCCGCCGAAGCCCGTCATCATTCATATGTTCATCCTTTTATTTTTATTTTTTTGAGGCACTTGCATGGTGAATGCTTGTGTTCGTATTAAAATTGAGCATACTAACTATTATCCTAGCAATACATCTTTCGGTGGACTCAGGGAACAAAAAGCTTCTGACAAGAGAAATATTGGACCTCGATTTTATAAAGGGAGTGTTGTAAGTCCATGTAAGGACTCAACGTCCGCGAACGCGTAATCTTCGTATGCCATTCCCTCTTCCTTCTCAGCCCAAAAGATGATATCTCGTTTCGTAGTGATTGCAGCCTTACTGTCAGCAGCTTTGCGAAGCGCGCATGCAGTCTTCTAATCGCAGTTATATTCCAAAGTTCGGGAGTACGTGCAATACTCCGAGTCATTAATTATCATCCTGTAGAAGTTTATTGACTGTCCTCATAAATTTTAATCTTAGCCTGTAATCGTTGGAACAACTGCGGAATAATCGATACGAAAAGTGACGGCCTAAACCAGGCGTGTGATTACTTACGCTCGAGGCTCAGTAATCGCCTATTCCGCATCGTAAGCGGTTCCGCTCGTATATGTCAAAACGATATAAAATATATTAGTATAAAGCACTACTGTCCGTCTGTTTGACGGATCTACCGATCTGCCTGAGGAAGTTGCGAGTACCCAGGCGTCGGCGATGCGTGCGGTTGACAACTTTCAGCCTGCTGCAGTCGTCTCTAACAGTTTTCAAATGATTTCTTTTCGATGTCTTACGTCTTTGTGTGTATTATTCGATAAGAGCCATGGCGAATTTGCATCGTAATAGCCTCTACAGTTATTCGTGAAGTGTTTGACCGAAGGAAGCGCCGGTACATGAGGCTGGAGCCTTACAACCTCCTGCTTTCCTCCCGCATAACGCCCCGAGCCTATAATTGCACCGCACGGACTGTATGCGCTGCTCATACTGTATATAGCATCTATTGGTACATCATGCACTTACATTCCTTTTCTCTCCCAATCCAGTGTGGCACCCCAGTTAACTAGCCATTTGAAGAGGGTACATCCATTATCTACAGAGCCTGGGCTTCGAGCATAATGTCTGCTAAAGCCCTCTCTACATCTTTCAAGACAAGGGTCAAGTCATAGAAACGATTGATAAGCGAATAACCGAAGTGAGCTCTCGTTATACTTCGTCGTTCTCCCAGTTATCCGGCACCGAGTCATCACGGACTGACGTCTCAATTCGTGAAGCCATTACTTCTATATTGTCATGTCGCGCTGGGCTGGCACCACGCGTATGACCAACTTCAGCAGATCTATCCGGCAAATCCCAAGCAGAACCAGATTTTCCTGCTTGTGCAGTCGAGGTCCCGCTTGCTGCAACGACTGAGGTCCATCCACGGTTCGCATTTTGAGGGTGAGCAGAATTCACGTTTGAGTTCGCAACTCCCGCGGCCGAACTTGGTCGTGCAACCGGACTGTTTGCAGATGGGCGAAGATCCGCAAATTTGCCTACGTTAAGAGAGGGAGTTGCCACGGACGATAGTAAAGGCTTTGGAATACGTGTGTCTATGCGACGGATTAGCTGAACACTGCAAAGAGATGGAAAGATCAGCTAAGAACAGACGTCTTTGCTACGTAATAACTGACCTTCTCATAGGCTCCTGATCGACCATCTGCGTGTCCATCCTGTATATTGAAGCGAGCTGTCCAGGAACAGTTAAGTCATTTCACATGCCGTTAACGGTAGGCCACTCACATCATGCACGAACTTCCTACGCGCCTCATGCATATGAGGAAGAACCTGAGATTTTCGATCCGAATTGATAAAGCTATACAAAGAAAAAAAATCAAGACCATGAGTTCGTGAAAAGGGCCTAGAGATGAAACAACCTACTCTGCAAACGTCTTCTCCACAACAGCACAAAACCTCGCATTCGCATGTGCGAAAGCAGTTAAATCACTCGAATACGTCACAGGCCTCTGCCCATCCCTATCTTGCACCTCTCGCGAGATACCAAGCGCTTCCGCCAGTCTTGCGTTCCGCTTCGCAATTGCGCACTCGTTATTGCACTTCAACTGCTGTGTCGCTTGTCTTCCTGCAGGATTCGACGTACTACGTCCACACATGGATGGTTGCTGCAGCCTCCCACAGGGACAACGAAGTATAATTGTAGCTTGGCAAGGCTCGTCCTCGGAACAGGCGGCAGGTGCATGGCAGGAAGCTGTACATCCGTGATGTGCTGGAAGGCTACATATAAACTATCAGTTGGGTCATTCTTTGGAGAAGGGACTTGTCGGATTTACCATAGCCTTCGAGGTTTGCCACAAATCAATGTACATGTACCACACTCGCCACTATGGCAAAGACGCTCGCAATGGTGGAACCCACAATCGAGTAACCTAAAGCAAGTGTCAGCGACTGAGCAAGCAAGGACAAGAAAAAGGCTGACTTTCCGCAAGCTGTGCCGCAGGACACCTTTTCTTGAGAACATCTGAATATAGTCTAAGCCATTACGACTCCAGAAAAGAAACAGAGAGCAGCCGTACCTGATGTTCCTCACTTGGTTCTTTCCGCAAGCACATGTCTTTTCCGTCAGGAACGGACACGGAGGACACGGCGCGGGGTCTTCGTGGCAAGTATGCGGCGTTTTGGGATGCCCACATGGCGGTGGAGGGCGCGAGCACGGATAAGGGCAGCTCATCCTCGTGCCGCATGGAATCGGAGGTTCAATGACAGTACGTCCGCAGTAACAAACCATCTATACTCCAGTCAGCAATGAACTTAGCCGTAATATTTAATGAAAACAGACCTCTTCAAACGAAGACCTCAAACAGGGAGGGCACGCTCCACGGTGGTCCCTCTCCTCGCATCGATGGTTCCCACATCCAAGCATCTTACCGCAAACCAAGTCGCACTCGTGCCAATGTGCTTCATCTCCAAGGGCATAATCGAGGCCTTGATTTAACTGCGACTGTGGCTTCTTGCCCTTGCCTTTCGCACCACCAGCAAGTACAGCTAAGGGACAACATGGACGATTACATCTGTGACGTCCACAGGCTCGAAGAGCAGTACAAGGCTTATCGCAGAGTATCTCTTGGGCATCGGCTGATCTGCTTTCGGAGCACTTCACGGCACGGGTCGTTGACCCACAACGACAAGGTATGATGAGGGAAATCCCACATGGAGGACATGGACCAGTATGACCTGCAGCAACGATAAATGGGTGCTTTTAGAAAAGAGAAAAGACTTTTCAAGTACTTACAGGGTACAGAACACGCATGATTGCATCCTTCCAACTTCTTCATGCACATGTTACCACAAGTCACAATCGGATCTGTGCATTTCTCCCGCACACCCCCCTCAAGCTCATACAATGGTTTCTTCCCACAAGGACAATGACTAACAAGTGATGGAGATCGGGAACATGGTGGAGGCGAAGTCGAAGGAGGATGGCAAGGCTTCTCGCACATGTGAATACGACAATCAAATGGCCTTGAAGAAAGATGAATATCAGATGACCTGAAAATCAGCGAAATAAAACAGACCTTCCGCAGGAATTTTCACAAGTAAATCTGCCATCCCATTCTTCAAGAACACCATCATCAAGCACAACAGAGCTATGTTTCTCTTCTCCTTCACCACATCTGAGCGATTTGCTCGTTTTGCCACAATAGCACCTAGCTTCCTCAACGATAGGACATTCTTCGCAGTTTCCAGGATGGCAAGCTTTCATACAGCGATGCTTCCCGCAATCTAGTAACTTATTACAAGTGTTGCCGCAGGACAAGTCTGTTCTTGAGGCACCGGCCTTGCCATGTGCGCGTAAGGATGCCAAATCAGCACACCGGAAGGATTTGATCTGACGACCGCAATGGCATGGTATTTGCGTTGTGATCTGACAGGGAGGGCAGGGACCGGGGTGGCATGAAAGGGAGCAGACATGACTGCAAGCTCTCGGACGAGAGCACGGGTTTCCACAGCTATGAGGCGTAGCTAATCTTGGGGGTCGCGGATCAGGTGTGGATCCACAAAAGCATCTATTCATAACTTCAACAATTGAATCGACTTGGCCTGAAGTGGGAACACCTACAAGTATGATGACGGGACGTGTAGGCGTCTACGCTGGCACCCCGGACATCGCCACTCTCCTTGTTTCTCGGTTTCGCCTCGGGCAAGATAGGCATCTCGCAAGTCTTTTACAGACTTGGAGGCCCAGGACTTGATGCACTTCAAGTGAAATGGCGTATAACAGCATTGTGTGTCTCCAGGCGTTTCATCGGAGTCATTGGCAGCTAATTCGTGCGAGACAAGGAGGAAGATGAGAAACAGAAGAGCAAAGCAAATAAGGAATGCCAATACGTACCAGACGAAGATGCTTGCTGGCCCGACGGCGAACAACTCCAAATGGGCTGAGCAGGGTGGATCGAGTTGAAGCAGATCGGACAATCTGCATAAGGCGGAGTGCGAAGCGAATCAATCAGTCGGTTCGTCAAAGTGTCTGGCTTCGCAGCATCATTTCTTTTGCGAGTGCGAACAGGAGTAGGCGCAGCACCCTTTTCCGAAGAGTTCTCTGCGTCTGCACTGGTAAGCTTCGCGTTTATTTGTTTCCTTCGTCCGCCTCCACCTCGTCCTCTTGGTGGACCATCTTGTCTGGGTCCGAGTTCATCCGGTCCGTGGCCACGGCCACGTCCGCGCCCATGTCGTTCCTGAGCCTTTTGGGATTTTGCAGGTGAAGAGCGACCGGACTGTGCGGATGCGTCTTCTTGAAATACAGGACGTGTTTGTCCTACAGGTTTGTGTCGGGGACCATCGTCGCGCCTCCTACCCTGATTTCGATGTCTCGTCCCTACGTGTTCTCCTTCACGAGAACCTTCAGTCTCGTCATGAGCTCTGTTATTGTTCTCCTCATTCGTCTGCTTATGTGGCCTTCGTCTACGTCTATTCTGTTCGCTTACTTCGGTTGCGGTCTGTATATGCGATGTATTTGTTGACGGCAAAGTTGAAGTCGACAGATTTGCTGCTGTATTGTTTAAGGAGTCTAGAGCAGTTGTCGAAGTTGGCATACACTGTAATTCGCTAATGTTAGGATGGGGTTGGAGAGAGAGTGACGCAAGGATAGTAACGATATAAAAGAGAAAGTTGCGGTTTGCTGAAAGTTGAGGGTTGAGTCGAGTCAAGAACGGATCCGGATTTTCAGAAGGAATAGTTGCATCACGTGCCCGATAATTCAGGATATTTGTAATATTCCGGAGCCAAAAATCTCCAGTCCAGCCGGGCGGTCCGCAAAGTTAGAAAATCATCAAGAAATTCTGATATAAATGTTAACAGTCCACTGTCTATAACGCTGAACTTATACTACACATTACAAATTGCAGTGCGAACGAGTAAATCAAAATAAATGCAAATGCTCAACCATGATCATAACGACTCATACTGAAGGCAAACACAAAGATGCTAATTACTCATCCTCCTCCAGTTTCTTCGACTCACTCTGCGGTGAACTCTCGATCAACCACGCTTCGAGACGTCGACCCAACTCACCGCCGCGCCCACCACAAATGTCGCCTTTCACGTCTAACATCCGCTCCAGCTCCACCAGTTCGGAACCGGCGGAACTGTGACTCGCGCGTCTCAGGTTTCCGGAGATACTCGGACTGATGTGTCCCCGCCTGCCCGCCGCGCCGGCACCGCCGGAGAGTGGATGAGGAAGCTTACTTGCGTCAAGAACGGCACCGTCAGTGAGGCAGCTGTAGCTCAGCTTCATTTGCGTGACGAGTGGTTCCTCCCAGTCGTCTTTCTCCCAGACTTCCTTCGGCTCTGCATTGAGTAAAGCGAGGAAACCTGCTGGCGTCGCGGAGGAACCCTCAGAATCTTCTCCAGCTGGGCCGAGGATACTATCGACGAGCCCCTCCTCCCAGCCATCCCACTCGACACATTTATGAGCATATCGCAGAGGTGCTCCTGCACGCTCGTAAACTAACCAATCGTACGCTTCTGGGAACTTGTCCGCGGGTAAGCCCGCAACGATTTTCCGGAAAAGATTAGAACAGAAGGGCGAGGATATAAGGAAAGATGGAAGGTGAGCACATGCCCACAGTGGACGCGTCGTCGTCGATTCCCAATCAATGATGCATGTCTGGAGATTGCTTAATGAGCCTTAGTTGAAAGAGTGAGAGAAGCGAAAATACGCTCACAATCTTTGAGTTGTCCTTCTCGTCCACGAAGACGTTATCCAGACTCAGATCATGGCAGTCAAGACTGAAAAGACCTTCCTCATTGCCACCAACGCCTTCCTTATGGCGGGAGTGGTTCGCTTGAACCTTCCCGACGACTTCTTCCAGAACGCCTTCTAAGGCGATCATGCACTTCCTCCAACGTTCCATTTCCCCGCGAACACGTTTCTCCCGGCGCTGCAGCTCCGCGATAAGAAATGTGCTCCTCTGGAATCGCCGATAATCCTGGTACATCATATCCTCATCCACGTCTGAGCCAATACTTAGGGCAGGGCTGCCACTACTCGAATCATCGTCAGACTCTACCCGGTCATCGGAAGGCAGCTCCGATTCGTCGTCTTCTCCCGGTTGCTCTTCATCTTCTTCATCCTCATCGTCAAGCCCAGCTAGCCTAGCGCGCTTCACAAATCCATACCCCCAAACGTACTCGCCTTTCTTGCTGCGCTTTTTGGCACCCCGGGGTAGGACATCGTCCGGATCGAGATGCAGTCGATGGGGCTTAGCACGTCCTTCGTTCTCGCGTGCGACTCCGAGAACCTCGCGATTGACACACGCGCGGAGGTAAGGAGGCGTGGAAGCCCATGGACCGCGCTCGATCTCGGGAGGGAAAGAAGTATGTGATAGGTCACCACGGTTCGATCCAAAGAATGGCCACGAAATGATTGGACCAACATGGAATGACTGGGGTAAAGGGGCGGATAATGACCACCTATGTCGTCCAACCGCCAGTGCCAACCTGGACGAGGCTAAGTGAGCTAAAGACAAACCAGAGAAATGAGGTTTTTCGTGTTTAGGCGTTGGTAGGCCAGTCGTTTCACAGCTTGGTGTACGCGTCGGAGTAGGAAGAGATGATCCAAACGCAAAATCAATGGAATTCACGGAATTTATGCGGGTCATCTGGCTTGGTTTTGGGGTCGGGACGTGTCCATGATCATCATCTTCCACGACATTTCCATCCGGAATCGTCTCGGTATTGAGTGGCGGAGGCTTGACTGCCGAGTTATACTTGCCCTCTTCGAAGTAAAGACTTCCTATATGCGAGAATCTATGACCGAAAAGCGGAATGAGCAACTCTGCGAGATGCTTTAAGATAGCCTGTAACTGTGGCAATGGCATCGAATGAAAAACCTTCCGTAGAGGAATACCGCGCGCCTGTATGTCTGGGGTCAGTCGTAAAGAAATAACAAGGCAAGATGGTAAATATTTGGTAAAGCGGGAGAAGTCATTGGTTGGATCCTTCGGGGAACCTCGGAAGGACGAGCAGTGCCGTGAAAGACATGCGTCTAGACTCGAAGCAGTCGCGTAGATGGCGACGCTGTGTTCCCCACAAAGTCCCATATTAACCCCGCAATATCTACGTAAGCGGGGATTGCGTGCAGAAAAAGGGTAAAGGGAACAGGCAGGCGAGGACAGGCAATCTTTGTCCATTCTTCCGCCAAATGGAGTTAAGTTGCTTGTTTCAAGGATGTGGCGCTCGAATGAAGGATCGATTGATAATGCACGAAAACAAGAAAGTGGGGAAGAGTAAGAAAGGCATCGGGCAAGGGGGGACTCACCCTACTCATAAGAATGTATTCCCCACCGAGACGGTTGTAAGGGTTACTATCCCAGGCATAGACCACGGGTACGGGGATATTGGTGTATGCGCGTAAATATTGCATTGTTGCTACTTCCGACTCGGTCTTTAGCCGCGGCATGAAGCGACGCGCGACGCGGGCAATCAAAGTATCTGTCGTTGTCAAAGTGATAAGATACGCCTTGTGAAATGTTCCTGTGTGAAGAAAGAACATAATCCACATAGACAAAAGCAAAGTAGTCAGATAGATCAGAAGCGAACTCAACGGCAAACAAAGTTGACACCACATACCAGACGACAGAAATCGGATGCGGGCAACCTCTATGCCCAATTTCTCCTTCACGATATCGCGCAAGACACGACGGTCGACTTGAAAGGATGTGTCATTGCCGTCGTGTCTCTTCTCGCGCGCTCTGTCAGCATATTCGGCGTCCCAGTCCCACTCGAGGTGCTTCAAAGGCGTCGCCAGAGCATGCTCATGGGACGCGATGGCTCCCGGAGTTGTGCTGAGATCTCTCTCGTCATCTTCGTTGCCACTATCAGATCCAAATTCTGTTTCGCTATCTGTCTCGTGCTTGTAAAGCGCAGCATGAGACGCCTGACCGGGGTCGTCCTCGCCGGGCATACGATAGTGGGTAGCCTCATAGAGAGGGTCACCTGGTGCATTTGCGCTGGTCATGTCGCCGATGTGAGCGTCGCCGCTGCTGTGAGCAGCGACGGAAAGACAAGATGATGGTAGTTGCGGATGAAGGACAGAGGAATGAAGGCAAGTCAGAAGGGAGGTGTCATACTCATAGTACGGCTTTGGTCGCACGTGCTTCGCACCGAGACGCGACTCCAGCCTGAGGTCCAGCTCGGGACGCGTCGGCCAACCACCATCATCATCCATCGGCCCACATTCGGGCACCGAACTATCCGCTCTGCACCGGAGCAATCCAGGCATTCCTCTGACTCGAGCAGGGAGTGCTTAGCTCGTACTCTATTTCGCCATTGCTTGCTATAATCTATCCTAAACACCTCTCTTTCTCCGACTCTTCCCGCCTATTCAGTCTCTTTTCGCCCAGGTATTCATGAGAACGATGCGTCCCGGAACAAAGTCTCGAGTTCTTGGGTATAATCCAGTCCAGCATGATTACAGAGACAGTTATTCATACGATACTCGCCTGGGGCGCGCAAGAGGATCTTCATTACAGAATAGTGTGGCTTTTCGGAAACTTTTCTATACTGTGAAACCTAAAATCCTGGACTGAGTGGTCATGCAGGAAGCTCTCGCCAGTGAGAATTCTGCGGCGTTAGAGGTATCCTTTGCCCGCGTGTGCTCATAATAATCAATTTCTCCAATTGAATACGGCTTCGAAGGAGGTTCGAGCGTTCAGAGCATTGTGGGGTCGGTCCATGTAGGGTCTCTTTTAACCTTCCTTAGTGTAAGTCGAAATGTCTGTTCTGTGGCATGCGGAGATAAGTATTTTACATTATATCACTTTTCTGCTCAAGGGAGAAATGCCGGACCAAAGTCTAGACCGGTTATTCTAGAGAGTATTATGTCTCGAAGTCACGAACATCAAGGTAAATCTGTACTTGCGTAGACCCCGACACGACGTATCTCGATGTTCCAGGCGTTGGATTGGATTATCGGAACGGTCAGCGGACGCCGTAAGGAATTCGGACTGAGGACGGCCGAGAGTGTTCTGAGAACATTTCCTCATTTTCTTAGATCCGAGTTCCAGTGCGGAGAGAGAGCCTATCTATTATAAACCGACGAGCTCCGGGGACCGGTCTAGGAAACAGCTCAAGGGCTAACATTTCTTTCAAACTTTATTGACAAGCACTTGGTTGTGATTAGAATGTACACAGTCAAAAAAAAAAAAAAAAGCTGCCTATGACACGGTATGGACCAGTCTTCATTCTAGTCACGCCTCCCTTGCATATTAGTTCTGCGTCTCAGTCATCTGCGAATCCTTGTGCAGCTTCTTCTCGCCCCTCCTTTTTTGTTCGTCTTCGCCATGTTTCTTGCTATGCTGAGTCTGTTTGTAAGTAGATGCCTCACCTGCGTATATGGTCCCCAGCTCACTTTCTTGCTGCTTGCTGACTCGTTTCTTGGGAAGTCTGCATGGTTCGGTGACTTAGTTCTGCTGCGTTGTTTGTTCCAATGTGACGGAATTTATGTTTTACTGATATTGTGCTTTGCAGCTCAATATTCGCTCCTACTCGGCCGTAAGTCATAAGTCAACAGTAAATCAACAACGAGACTTGCTTTTCTTAGGACATTGGCATTCCTTCGCATCACCAGGACGGAAAGAGGTTCATAACTTCACAGAACGTGTTCTCTGGAATTCAGGCAGCAACGGAGAAGCAAAGGACATACCAGTAGCACCGAACGTCGGACTTAAGACGAAAGCAAAGCAGCCCTGCTTTGTATGCGGAGATACTTATATAGATACATTCCCTTTCTTTTGTTCAGGATTGACGCCACACTTCATGTACAAGCATTGCAAGGTACGTTCAAGGGAGCAGAGATGGGAGCCTCCCATGCTGAAGACAGCATGGTGTCTGTGACCATTCTTTCACCCGCGCCAGGAGTCTTTCCCCTTCACTGATGAGCACAGAGAGTCTGTTTCACATTTTATTCTTAAATGAATACTATCTTTCCAAGCTGCCGAATGTCTTGTCTATCTTACTGAGATTTAGGACAGAGTTGCCTGCCTCTCGCGCTGACTATAGGTTCTGATTCTCACCAGGTCCAGTTATATCGACCTTTCAGATCTGAAGACCTGTGGTATAAATGAAGAACTCGTATTCATTCTGATTCTTAATCGAACTTTCAATACACAATCCTTGCCAGTGGTCCCCAGGTGTAACAAGAAGGATAGTTCTATTGGCAAGCTTCTATTGGCAACAGGGAAGTACAATACAATACAACGCGTCTGCGCTCCCTCCTTCGCTAACCGAAGCTGTCTTCCATTTACAGTACTTCTACTTCATGCATCGCCCCGTCCCAGCTCATTCAGGGTGTCGGTGTGCTTCGAGTCAGCGCGGGACGTATTCTTCTTTCCGCGGGGTTCGCCATGTTCCTTATCGTGCGTATCCTTCTTATCACGGTATTGGCTGCCCTTGACCTCTGGGATTTCCGTGGCCTGCTTGTCACCGGGCTGGACGCCTCCTTTCTTGCTGGGAACGTAGTCTGGGTTATATGCCATGATTTGCTTTGATGTTTGTGTTCTGCTCTCGATCACCGGATTGTACGGGGTTTATATACCTTGCCTTTATCACTCCCTGCTTTGCATCTCTTGCAGTGTTTCCACATGCCCTGCGACATGTGGACAGCGTTGTGCGTACTTGTGTATGACAGAGTCAAGAGCAAAGTAGAGAATGCATCCTCGCCACCTGTCGTGTGCCGTATGTTTTCATCACTCCTTTGCGGCTAATAAAGACAAAAGGGCTAAAGAATGACTTCTAGTTGCTCCGTCGTGTCGGAGATGGAGCAGCAAAGAAGACAAACAGGACTAGCAACTGTTTTGTTTTGCATAAGATAATGTTGAGAATGACCTTAGTGGATCCCGGCAAGAGTGGAACTCGTATGCTTTGCTCTCTTATTTGTGGCCACGATCCGTATACTGAAATAATGGAGCGCCGAGAGCTACCTATCTAGGGTTCTTCAGGCCGCGTACGATTGAAAATGTTAACATGGCCAGATTTTGTTTTGCAGAGTAAGGGGAGCTTAGCCTCCTATAACCGTGTCATATACAGTATAACTCAAGCAATTTGTCTACATAACTGGGGAAAAGCAATATCTTTATCGTGGTTCAAGTGCGGGAATGCCGATATGCACTAATGAAATACTTATACTGGTATGAGATTATTACGGAGCTTCTGTCATTGATGCTCGACCCGACTGGATCATCACCATCGTCCAGACATCCTACGCTATTTGTTGTCGATAACAGTAGATTTCGAATCGCTGAGGTTGTAAAGGCCTTACTGAGGTTAGTAAACGCCGTTTCCGGCATCTCTTTCCCCCGAAGAGCTTGATCGTCGAATCACATGCAACTTGCCCTTGACCCTCATGAGCTTTACTTAGTTTACTACCTACCCTCATTCCTCTTTATCGCGCCCTCGTTACTTATTTCTTGGCCATGGTATATATTAGCAGGACTAATGTATGGTCTATCCGTTTGCCCTACGAGCTCACTGGCGTACAAACGTGACTATTGATTTGTGTTTCTAACCTCCTTTGCGTGCTTTGCTCTCTCGGATCAATTCAAACTCCAACAGAGCATGAGTATAACATAATGAATGAATGTACGCTTAGGTAACTAAAGGTCAATCAGATTCATTAAAGTGAGTATGATAGTCTTATTTAGTCTCCGCACTTTTCCACTCCTTTAACAACTGCTTCATTTGCACATTCGAAAATGTTCCCGGTTCAGGACGTCCTTTTCCAGCTTCCAGACAGAACTGTGCTAGATCCTCAACCCTGATGTACTTGGACGGTATGCCGAAGCTGATAACTGGGCCAAGTATTTTGGCCGCGATTCGCATCGAGGCGGACCTGATTAATGCCTCATCCTTGGGATTTGTCGGGAAGTATCCTGGACGGAGGTTGTACGTGTGGACGGAGGCGGATTGTGCAGCGAATGCACTCAAGTCTTTCTCGGTTCGTCCCTAAATGATAGTCAGTCAGCGCTTCAGGTTGCACAGCTATATAGAAAAAAAGGATTCGGACCTTGACCCGAGCAAATAAAACTCCCTTCTCGTCGGTATTTGCACCATCACCACTGATATAGACAAACCTGAATTTCCCATCTTCCCCACGAATACCGGCAGCATCGAACGCCTTCAGAGCCGCCATTGGGAAATCATGAGTGAGCCGCGTGTACTCGTCTTCGCTCATCCCTGCGGAACTCTTCCCTAGGGCCCAAATGCATGCACCATGACCCTCGAGTCGCGCGAGAAGCTCGGATGGATACGATAGAAAATCAGAATGCTCAATACGCGTGAATCTTTTAGATGCTGGGACATGTGCCGGTATTGGACGACGTGACAACACGGTGATTCTCGAGATGGATGTATCAGCTATGGCCGAACGAAGGATTTCGAGACCGGCTAAGAGCCGCGGTAAACGATGTCAACAACTGAGGAAAAGGAATTGTAAAGCACATACCAGCACCAGTTGCTCCAGTGAGAATAACCTTCATTTATTCTACCCTTTCGTACCAACGCTTGACAGTTCGTGTTTATCATGTCCCTCGCGTGTTTCGATATTTAAACCTCCAAGATGGTCTGCCGTCGAGGCGCGTCAGCTTCCAAGGCGGATCAAAGCGGCATGATGATACTGATCGACGCTCACTGTAGACGGCATGTGGCGGACACACTTACGCGAAAGTATTTACTAGTGGGTGGGTGAGCGAGAATGTCGTTTCCTCTTCATTCTTCATTCTTCATCTCAGGCTGAAGGTGTCTAGTCTCTTGCTATCCGTCCCAGAGCTGCTCGGGAAAAGTATCGATTCTTTACAAACAGATGCAATCAATCGCATTTTCCACTAGTGAGAGAGACTCTCGAGACGACTGACTACGAATCTCTTGGGATGGTACCAATCACTATGTGATCAATGCGCAACTTTTAGTCTATCTCGCCTGGTCCACGGTTCAATGTGTCAACAACGTTTGCCTCCTTATGCCGTGGTATTCTAACTGCGAATCAAGATTTGCCGTTCCTGCTTCTCTGTAAAGAGCGGATAATCTGATAAGAAGGGAAATACGGCTGAAAAGGCCCGCGGATGTCCACAGAAAGTCGCGGTGGATATTTGTGCCTCTTGTTAAGTCGCCGAATTATATTGTACGGTCATTCCGGATATTCTTGTCAACGCTGGAACTGCGCAATCATTGTACGTACTTATTCATTGATTGAGGTCATTCGGCGCGTTCGTATCAGGCATGAAGCTACCGAAGGGTTGCAAAAGAATAGAAACAATCTTCGGGACCTATGTATACAATCATTTTGCGTAGTTCATGCGGATGGACTATTCCTGTTAATTCTCTTCTGCTTCCATCGCGTATGCGACCTATTCAAATAATCACTCACACGCGTACGTATCCGTGGGTGGACTTCTTACTGTTCCTATCCTCTCGGACCTCATGCAGGCAGTGCATGAGATCTAACTGACCGCTATTAACAGTTCCGGCGCTTACTGTTTTACTTCTTGCGTCTATCACGCTGACGTCTGATTAACGAATGCATCGGAGGTTACCTGCATAAGTTTGGTTCATACACTCAATAGTTCTGAAATCGAAACTGAGGATCTGATCTGTTTCTCGGGCCGCTTTAATGCGAGGCTGTATGCCGAACTTCCTCATAGGCCTGCTGTAATGATGCCAGAGTTGTTCCATCTATGTGCGCATTCACGAGCGGTATTAATTCTCAATTTGCTATCTACTGCCCATGACCATTGACTTAGCACATGTCACCTCCCACAGGATACAAGTGCTTCTTCATTCGGAGAGTTTCCGGTGCTTCTTTTCAGAGCGAAGCCTGTTTCCTTCTTTGTGCGCAATGAGGTAGTATACTTGAATTTAAGGAGATTTCCGTATTTTTACCCTGGCTTGGATTCTGGGATGCCGATAGTATCAGCTCACACAGAACCTTCCACTTTGGGATTTGATGCGCCTCATGGCAGTTGGATTCCAAGGTTGGATGTAGACCTGAATAATCCCATTTATAGATTTGTGAAAGCCAAGCCACCGTGTATACTTCGGACTTCGGACTCATGAGACGAAAGCACACATACTCCCGCGAACCGTTTAGAGGTAGTGGGGGTAATGGCTTGGAGTCGCATGTCTCCCAGAAACAGTCGTACTTGGTCTAATATACCAAGGATAACGGCAAGGTTCTCTGGCATAAGTGTTGGAGTAAGCTCATATGCGTTGGAGACCCGTAAATGAAGGAACAGCTAAATAGCAGCAACATAACAACCCATCACTATAAACTGAAAAGATATTAGAAAAGAGAAGGCTGAAGAAGGAAATAAAGAGACCATATGTAATGTAATTATCGTACAGAAGTTCGTATTTAGACAGACCACTTGCTGGGTATTATTATAAGTTATCTCAATGGGAAGGCTCTCTGGTCATAAGAAAGAGGATAAATCCGCCCTGATAACTCCCAAAGTTCTTCGTCGCTCTGACTCGGAACCCGAACTTTGCGAATACTCGCACCTATTTGAAGACTGTAACTTAGCAGCCTCGCAACAAGTAAAGGATTCGGGTGCAGACCATGCTATCGCTGTTCACCTCGAGACAAGTCTTCCGGGAAGATGCATCTGCCTAAAGTCCGTGGAATAAGAACCCAATGCTATGAACAGGTGGAAACTGGATCATCACCTGTCGGAGAACGGTTTGCATAAGTTGGCGCCCTATTCCTCGCCGCTGTCGATCTGGGTGGACCGCAATGGTCTTTATATACCATGTTGCTTTTCGTCCTTCCTGAGAACCAAGCGCGATGTTTGTTAGTTCACTGAACTTGGGCATAAACTACATTGTGAGAATAAGTAACCAGGCTGCATGACGAAACTTTGTGGGATGGGCGCACATGAGATGTCCACCATTGCTGCATCTCTGGTGATAGCTTTGAGACATAATCAAGGGTTTGAGGTGGATGCGAAGAAGAGCTGTTTGCGATGGTCATCGACTTCAGCATAGCCATTTACCTCCATGAAAAAAAAATGGATTTGATTCCGCACCTCTCCTGGACATCTTGTCCGGGCGCATATGCTAATAAGACACCGTCGACAGAGTCACCTTGGCCGGCAACATAAACTTCCCCTCGCGAGAGGCATAGCTCGACTTGAGATTGAATGAATGCAGGCTCTAAACCAGCGCGCCCGCCTGTCAAGGCAGCCATTTCAAGATCTATTGCGAGGAGGCTCAGCAACGCCATTGCAGGTCATTGCATTGACAGACTCGTACCTCCTCTGCAAGAAGCGAGTAAAACTTGAGCAATCCGAGTTTTCTCATAAGCTACCGTGATGTGTTAAAGGAACGCTCCGGAATCGGCGGACCTGAGGACGTACCTGTAACATTTTGAGCTGAGAGCTTTCGGACAGTCACCGCGGAAGACGACATGATGGAACGAGGACTGTGGGGATCGGAAGTAGGACTGGAGGCTTTCAAGAGCCAATTTTACATGCTGATTCTTATACCCTTAGCCAAATGAATGCAGAGCCCCCGGCCGGCTGTACATAAAAGCCCTGAAACGGAGCGGTCTGACGGTGGACAACACCGCGGAGACCATGCGAAAGATGAGATCGGAGATGCGGATGCGTCGGATTGGTGAGATATATTTTGCGATCAGTCACAGATGCAAGGGCTTGTTGCTCTCTAAACTATACACATCGGTGCCATTCAGTTTCATCGTCGAGAGGCAAGATCTAAATCCGCACTCAAGATCGGAAGAAGTCGTTCAGAAGCTAAAATTCTCATTTCGGTCGATTACGTATTCACCCTTTATGTCACTACTTATCGACGTGACTGGTTGAATTGTTACCACTTCAAGACCGCCACTCGCACCACTCAGAATCGCAGCAATAGCACCCATATCACTGCTGACTACTTGTCATCAATGTCTGAGAAGGAGGACACTGGCAAGCGGTATCATTTGTCCTGCACAGGAGATGCTCTCCAAACCGTGGAAAAGCATAAGGAGTCTGAAGAGATCACTTTCTTTGGAGCGTGCTTTTGTCCGTTTGTTCAACGCGTCTGGATAGCCTTGGAATACTTCCAAATTCCTTATCGCGTGAGTGAAAGCAGTATTTCGGTGATTTGGGTTGTAAAATGTAAACTAATCAATGTCTTGTAGTATTGTGAGTAGTCATGGGACCCAGTTATGGGGTTCTCCTAACAACAGAGGTTTATGTATATAGATGAAGTTGATCCCTACAAGAAGCCACCAGAGCTTCTTCAGGTCTCTCTGAAAGGGCTCGTCCCAGCTCTTCGGTTTGAAAGCACGGATCCACTGAGGAGTCTGAATGAAAGCACTGTAATCCTGGAATTCTTAGAAGAGTATAACAAATTTAACATAGATTTGGCATATC
Organism: Sanghuangporus sanghuang; assembly: GCA_009806525.1. NCBI lineage: Eukaryota > Fungi > Basidiomycota > Agaricomycetes > Hymenochaetales > Hymenochaetaceae > Sanghuangporus > Sanghuangporus sanghuang. Next base: position 340,237 of record VVIT01000012.1, on the reverse strand, counting down.
ATGAATTACTGAATGCTTTTTCACAGTTCCGCAGCAACTACTGGCGGAAAAAGTCTTCTCCCTGCTAAAGATGATCCGTGTGAGTTGAGCTTCTCCGTTGCACAACACTCTCTTGATTGTTGCCACTGGTTTCATCAAGATGCCCGAGCACTCGTAAGGCTCCAATGTGATCATGTCAATCGAAGCCTTGTTCCTGCGTTCTATCGCTATCTGCAGGCACAGGAGGAGAATGCGATAACTACTGCTGCCAGAGAGTTTGTCCAGTCTCTGGAGGGCCTTACGTCCTTACTTGAACGCGCGAATCGCGAGGTCGGCCCGGAAGCTTGTGGTCTATGGATTGAAGGAGGAGAATTGAGTCTTACAGATGTCGTAGCTGGTCCATGTTTGCTTATTCCTTTCTGTATATTTCTTTGCGAGCAAAGCCAGTTGATTTATCTTCTCCAGGGCTGTTCCGAGCGACTAATGTCTTGAAACATTACCGTGCCTTTGAACTGCCACCGAGCGATCGATTCAAGCGATGGCTCGCGAGAATCTTCTCGCACCCCGCATTTAGAGCAACCGCGAGCACCGAAGAACTGTATCTAGACTCGTATGAAAGGCAAGTTACTTCCGGGACTTGCTATTTTTTCACGCAGCTGACAAATGCTATCGAAGATATGCGTTCAATCGGCCCAACACCAGTCAAGTTGCCAACGCTATCAATTCAGGCCGCGCTCTTCCCTGACTGTTCCATTAAATGTCAAAGAAACCGTGACTTGTAACACTAGTACGTATACAGAGAATTATGAAAATGAGACCTAGTGCAGGGAATATTACTTCAACGGCGTCCATCTTCGGATGCATTGAGAGGTAAGTGGACTTCTGAACTACTGCGGAGCTGTTTGGGGAGATGGGGGAACGTAAGCGATGGTGGCTCAAGGCACGCATTTCACTGACTCTAGAGCTTCGGTCTCCATCGCCAGCTTCCCGTGGTTCGGTCAAATCAAACTCACCCTGGACATGGCCGGAGCAAGGAACGAGAAATCGAATCAGAGCTTCTTGGTTTTGTGATGGGCGGGAATTTGTTTTGCAGACAAAAGTAATTTCAGATGTCTTGAGACCCTTTTTTTATGGCTTCCAAAAGACAGGCAGGTTTCACTACAAAGAGCGGGTTGTTCAACTCTTTCTTGGCTCTAGGACATCGTGGTAGATCAGCTGGGGTTTCTGTGTTCCTCGGAGAATAGAACTGTAATCGTTGCATTCTGCGAGATCATCTCCTTATGTCCTCGGCTTAAACTGGTGTTTTAGCATCAATCCTGGCGGATTAGGGCTAGTTCGATCGGACTAAAGCATGGTATTCGATGCATTAACCTACTTTCGCGAAGCTAACCATCGTTGCTGTGATGACAGAGCCATTCACATCTGTTCACGTCTGTGAGATTCCGACCGGGTTCTGGCTTACATGCGCTTCGGGTCACCGGATCTTAGACCAGCCTTCCCCGAAGTCCCCACCTCATTTTTGATACTGAAATGGAAAACTCACACCGGACGTGTTGGAAATGGACTGAAGGCGTCTAAAAACTTTACTAGTGTTCTTGCCTGTAGCTCACTGTGGGTCAGGAACCTTAGATCTTGAATCTTGCTAGCTCTTCACATCGGATGCATTGTTTCGACAATTTGTCATCTATCCCGACTTATTGCACACACAGTCAGAATCATCGGTGGCTAGTACAGATCTGCTCTGAACGTCTGTGATGTTAGGTTCCTCGATGCATTTTTCCGGGCTGGTGATCTCCCCAGGCAACATGGAGGAATGGAGAGAACAGGTGGACTCTGCAAGATAGTAGTATACAGTGCCAGAGAGTTATGGCATCGTGCCTTTGTCCTTGGAGATTTCCATGCAGCAGATGTTCTAGAATACAAACACGAGATGCGTAGCCATCTGATTCCTCCACTATTACTTGCCTTGCAGCACATTTTAATTCAAACCATACTCGGGACTTTTGAGGAGCCTGCTTGATACCTCAAGCGATAGGAGTGCAACAGCCATCATCACGAGGCGAAGTCAACATTGTCAGGGGAGGCTGAGATCGGGAAGGGCTAATAATCCAGCAGACTAAATGGACAAAGGGATAAACTGATAGTCGGCCTCGTTGATCTCTATCCATCGTCTCTTACAGATGTCTCCGTCCATGTCGTATCACATTCGAATACGGTTCTTGACGAAGCACGGCATTAGGCGCGGATAGACTAACGTGCGTTTGGGAATGCGAACTCCGTGGACTTCTTGGAGATACCAGCTTCGATCATGGAGTCTGGCTTCAGGATACCGGAACGTCTTTTCTTGGGACTGGAATTAGCCTTGAGGCGGGTAAACATCATACATGTACTTTATCTAAACTGGGTGTTATTCAGACGAGTCTGACCGCGACTCGCCGTTACAGTTCAACACACACTCAACTAATAGTGGAATTCAATTCCTGTCGGGAAAATAAGCCCAGGGGACATCCTCGGTCAAATAACTTTAAGCTCAGACAGTGGGATCTTGGATAAACACTCTCGGATGGAACCGTTGAGACTTGTAGCTGGAGGATTTTGTCGGACCATCTTCATGATATATTTTAGGCGCATGAAGCCGATGTCTTCGCAATATTGGCATAGACCAGCGGTCTATGACAAATCAAAACCTCTACTTATGTGGCTTGAAAGTCCGTTTGCGATAATTTGACCACAGGGTGTTTAAAGGAAGTTACAGTACTAGTTTCCGCATAAGTGCTTTGAGAGTGGATATGCGGTCCAGTCACAGATATACAGTATCTTGGAGAACTGGTGATCAGAATACGGGGGAAAGTCTGAGGTTTTCAACAGACTTACGGCTTTGTTGGAGGGAAGTATGAAGCGTAATTGAGCCTAAAGAAGGGCACTTGTCTAAGACAGCAAGGATCGGCTAGGCACACACCATAGATCGTCAGGCGATCCTTGGCTGTGCGACATGACAGGAAAAGGGACTGGAAAGGGCTTGTGGATCTATAGAACAGTTTCTAGATGGTGAGCTTCCGATAATTCAGCTGATCCGCAGCAGATCGAAAAAGATGCAATAGATGGCAATCTTGAGAACCTCCAATATCTGCGACGACAAAAGTAGCAAAGTGGATGTTACCATTCTGGATGAGTTGATCTCTGTTTATGTTAAGCAATGTTAACGCACATCTGGAATGTCGCGGCAGCACTTGCACTCACGGAAGCTAATTATTTCCAAATATGACTCTGGGGTTCTCAGCGATGAAACTATGGAGTCAGGTACAGTGGATTGAAATGGCTATAAATCCGAGGAAGGAAGAAGTTCACGTATTCTATGCCGAACGGCCAGGCTATTTAGCTGATCATCGACGAAAGAACTGTGAGCCTTTCCAAGTTTCATGGAAGATTACCTAGCTCACCTGGTGTTCTAAAAGACTGGATGAAAGAGCGAGGATGTTGACAATAGATATGATTAATATTAATATTGACAGAATCTGTTGATGGTAGAGATAGAGATGTGCCTTGTATTTAATACCAGTGATCCGTAGCGACTCGGATGCATAACGTGTCACGTGCAATTCTGATAGCCTTATATTATTTCTTCTTATCGAAATTTCCCAGACCAAAATCGCTTGCAAGGGAAAGCTCAAATTAACCCGTCATCAACGGCGACTCACTCATGCAAAGACCACCATGACTGACGCCGGCGTCGTTGTGGACGGCGCCGGACTGGCTCTACGCGTTATACAGACACATGGTGCGCGTGGTATTGGACTCGTCTCCCGCGCCAACTTCGCTATTGATTCAATCAAGAACATGTTCGTCTATTCATTTCCTGTTCGGTGTCGCAAGTTTCCGCTAGTGCACCAAAAAGCGGGTACTGATCCGCCCATTCGTATTCTGCCTGTGGATCCACCAATGGCAATATTTATTCAGATTTTTCATCAAATACTATGTTCTTGCATCCATTAGTCGGTCTTTATTATATCTCATTCTAACGTCTCTTGCTTATTGATGCTTTTCGCAGCCCTTCTGTATTTCGATCATATTATTACTCTACCGCTCGAAGTTCGGCGAATATGGTGCGCCCGTTTCACGGGTGCAACCTTCCTCTTCCTCCTCAACCGTTACATACCATTCTTGGGCTATATACCAGTCGTTTTTGGTATGTTTAATCCACCATGGACCATCACTGTAAGTTTCTCTATATCCTTTCTTGAGCAGAGACCGACAGATTTCAACAGCAGTGAGATTAACTCAGTATACGAGAACAATGGATGTTAATTTACGTCCTCGAAGATGCAAAAAATTCGCACCATTTGTTGGCATTCTGAGCTTGATCAGCAACATCATTTCAGCGAGTAAGTAAATCAGAATACTACTCTCGATGAGTCACCTGAACAAATTTTGCCAATATCCCAGTCATTTTAATTCTACGGACGTATGCACTTTATGAACGTGCATTATGGGTGCTCGTCGTCACTGGAATATTCGGTGCTGCATCTGTGGCAGTAGGAGCGGTACGTTCAATCAGAAAGTGGATCAGGATTTATTCAGTTCAAAGATTTATCGTCATGCATGCAGTGGTCAGTGAACTCCGTGGATGGCGAGCTCTTCAACTTCCAGCCGATTGTCGTCTGCGTACCCATGCTCATTCAGTGCGTCACTCATCAGACCTGTAGACCGTGATCTTACGTTCCATATCATTCTGTTGTGTGCCAATCAGTGATCAAGGTGCGTATTATAGTATGCGGGTTCTGGAATGTGTTTCACAAGAGGTCCGCCAGGACTGAAGTTCGCCTGGATTACGACATTCTGCTTTGATTTTGTTGTGTTTGGTCTCACGATAGCGAGAACTTACCGATATATGAAAGCACAGTCTAGACTGCATATGGAGTCTCGTTTGACTGTGCTCCTGATGCGAGATGGTATGTCTCCTTTTATTGGACGTTTAATCATGGACAAGTAGACAGGAAGAAGTATATCTTTCTCGTATTGACCGTGCTCCTTCATATTCGCTACCCGAGAAAGATCTTTCTGACCATATATTCTTTCAGGTAGCATATACTTCCTGTGAGTCAACCTTCGTTGCATTACTGGAAGTCTTCCAATCTGCAATGTCACATAGCGTTATGTCAATCGTCAATGCTGCGAATTACATCCTAGCTACTGTAGGTACTTCCATTCATCATCGGGAAGGATTGGCTGATGATTTTGTCGACAGAGAATCCAGAATTCTTTTTTCGCTTCAGCCACTGGAACTAATTCTATCCTCGCAAACGTGTAAGGCGCTCTATCGTCCTCCACTTTATCGATACTGGTGACTCAAACTTAAAACCTTGTATTTAGTATTTCTGTAACGATGATTTCACGGCTTCTGCTCAATCTCCGTGAGGAGGCGGCTGAGTACAATCGCAGGACTTCGAGCGGTGACGGTGTTCCGACGGTGCGGACACTCACGGACACAAACCTTGTCTTCACTTCGCGTATCTTTGGGAACCTGACTGCGGAGTTCGATTACGAAGAAGATACGCGGAGGTTTCGTACCCGTGGTGGAAGTGAGAATTATTATAGTTACGATTTTAGCGGAGAGGATTCGGACGAAGTGTACGAGCTCCAGTCGCGGAGCACTCGTACAGGTTATAGTGCACGTACCTTGTCTACCGATCCGGGTTCGTCTACCGGCACAGGTACGATTGCAGGCTCGTCTTCCGCTTCCGCTTCGGGTTCGGGTTCGGGATCAGGATCGGGATCATCTTCCGATAAGGGCGTAGTAGGTCGAAAAGGCTACTCAAAGTTGGGTCGAGCAGCGTCTGTGAACACAACTCTGACCTCCGCAATGGAAAGGCACCCACGAGGAGAGCCACAGACCCCTGTAGTAACGGTTGGGGAAAATCGACAACTGTGGCCACTAGAAGTCCGCAGCCCTCACTTGCTCTCGCCTCTTTCCCCTGGCACAATGTCCCCACTGTCGCCGACACTACGGACATCCCGACATTCTCCTCACCCATCACCCACCGCGTCACTGAGCGATCACAGGAGTATCGAAGAGCACGAAGGATTCACTCGGGAGGATTTTGGTGCGGATCGGGACAGCAGCAATTTGCGACGGCAGGCACAGTCACCTGTACTTGGCAAAGAAGAGACTATAAAGTTATCAAACCTTGAACGCCGTCCGAGGGACGAAAGCGGTCGCGAATACCATTTATTTCCAAACCACTATCGGAGACCGCCGCATTCGACTCCGGAATCCTGAGCTCTTGAAGCAAAAGGGGATTCTGCCCCTATATGCCTTGTTCTACATTTGCCCGTCCAAGAAGTGCAATTCATACTCCGCACCGAGGATTGTGCCTCGAAGCATCGGACTCAATGAATTGAGCTTCTCGTGGTTGTCTGCCGCATTCACGGCTTCATTGCCCGAAGCAGTCGCTTTTCCCTTCCTCTTGTATCCGTATCCGCCTGCAAGACAATGCCACATGGTGCGTTGTAGTTGTCCGCTCTTCGTCACTAAAATTCACTACCGTTGAACTAGAACGACACCTCCACATCTCGGTTACGATTTTCACGAAGTCCCTCATTTCTTGGATACATTTTTGACAACGACTATGTATAGACTGATTGCTTAGCTTGCTTGAGTTTAGTTTACTGTACTCAACGCGACGCTAAAACTTCATGAGGGTGTAATCATAGAACGTTCTTACAGAGAAGTAGTGTAGTCCACATGTCCCACCTTAACTGAGATTAGACCTCGCTATCGATGGAGCTTAAACATCGGGCGATCATAGTCATATTGTGGCTATCCATTCAAACCAATACTACTTCGGGTGTGCTTCTTCTGAATTATGAAAGGGAAAGGATGGAAACCTGTCAAACGTTGCCAATGGCCTCTATTCGGAAAACAATTATACAGAATTTTGCTTAATTTCCACTACATTGATTGGTACACATACAACAGGATTGTTTCTATACTCCCAATTTTTTTTCTTTGGATCGTCCGGCGATTAAAAGTGAAGGACCGAGTCAAACCAGCCAATAGATTCCGTTCAGTTCCTAAGAAGCGCTTGAAGGAATGTGAGTAGTCGGGTTTCTGAACGAGGAAAGATGAAAGAGTGTGAAATAGTCAGAATCAAAGGGTTCTTGATGAGGAAGGACAGATTGTGAAGACCCAATAAGAGACCAGTCCTGACGTAGATAGACTTTACGTCCAAAGACACGTGCAGGATAAACGGAAGTAAAGTGGAGGCGAGCAAAATTTTGTATGAGCTGGCGGACCGCTGGGTCGACCGAACTGAGCAGAATTACTCCCGCTTCGATGAATTTGCACAGACTAGCGAGACGGAGCCTGCTCCAGGTATCGTTACGTTCGCGTGAGTGCGGCATACCTACAATAGCCGAGGCACGTGTTAGCGGAGTTGATCGGACACGAGCGCAGTGAGAATCCGTTGGGTTGAAATACAAAATGGCAAAAGCGGAGGAAACGGAGGATGAGTAAGTCGAACGGAACGTAACGAAAAAGGTCGCGAGGGCAACGACGTAAAATTGGAATAAACTCACTCTCTCTGCCATTGCACGGTTGCGGAAGTGAACGTGAATTTCACCATTCTTTTGGGATACACGATCAACGGCGCCGAATACCTAGAACAGATTAATTAAGATGGGTGAAAAGAAAATTTTTGGAGAAGATGCGGCCGGCTATTTTCTGCGGAGGCACGTTTCGAGGTTCCGCAACGAACAGTAAGTAACTCACCTCACACCAATTTCTTATACTCTGAACCGAGGACTCATTGAGTGCTTCTGCCCCCTTGATTACGAGCCGCTTTCTGTTCCCAATTCGGGAAGGCAGTCGGACGAGTTTCATGATATCGAACTTTGCGAAGCTCATTCCAAGACCTAACCGAGAAGGCGAACGAGGAAGCCGTTTCCATGGTGTGTTTGGATGCGACCGAGAAAGAGGTGTAAGTGGCGGGATGTCATCTTGCGCAGCCGTCGAAAGAGACCATCGCGAATAAGTTGCAGTTCGCAGCTGCGAACCTTCTCGCGCGAAAGGGTCGCATAGTACGTTATAAGGTGAATGATTTACGTTATGCAGATGCGAATGCTTGTCTGCCCTTGCCTGCATGAATTCTGAAGCGGTCGGCGTGCTCGGAGCCGAGAAGGATTTGTTGAAGCCTGGATGCAGCAAGACATGATCCTGTACTGTGCCCAATGACTTCGATGGCGGTTTTAAAGGCGGCGGCCGGCGGAAATTCGCCTCAGATCGCACTGCCTTTAGTGAGGGTGGGGGTCGTCCGAGGGGCAGTGAAGATGACCTAGTACGGACCGATGAAGTGAGGTGAGGATGAAGGATAGGTGCCTCAACAAAGGCTTCAGATATTGGAGATTGAGGAACGTCCGCAAATGGCCTGTGTGGTGCCGGAAATGAGGTCGGAGTATTCGGTTCTAGAGTTGCAGTAGATGGCGTTGAGGGGATAGATGTTTTGAGGCGCAACGGCGGAGTCGGCGGAATAGGTAGAAACTGTTCATTTGATTCTAATACCTTGCGCAGCGCACGAACAGCGCCGAATGGCTTTCGTATAGCATCCTCGTCATCAGATTCTTCAACAGGTGGAGGAGGTAACGGCTGTTTAATGCGGGATTTAAGAGATGTGATGCCAGGTGATAGTCGCTGGATTGCATTACCTTACAAAACCTACTCTCGGATTCCTCGGACTGCTCGTACCAGTCGCGCATTTCATCAAGCAGAGCGCGCATAGGACCTTCATTTTCATCTTCTCTTGTAAGCCCATCCAGAATTTTGGGTGCGTATGCCGTTGCTTCAGGCACTGGAGGACGATAGAACAGGTCTTCGTACGAAGGAAACGCGTTCCTCTCTGTCCAAGTGACCGAATGCGATGAGGAGGATGATTGAGATCCGGAGCGCTTCATGGCGTTGCTAATATGATACACAGTGCTACAAAGGATCGACGATAGTTGTATGTGAAGGTGTGAGCGAGCTCGGGGCCTAGGGACGACGGGAGCATCGGAAAGCGACTGGTGTAAAATTTGCTGGTCCTTATAAACATCTGTGTGTCCAATCAACTAATCGCTTTTGGGGGCGATCTGGCCCTGCGAGAATAAGAGCTTCGAAGACGCAGTGCGGGTTCCATTTTCATCAAGCCCCGTGTATGGGAAAACGCCAATGAGGAAAGGGCGATCAAACAGCATTCATTTCGGTCTTCAGCCCATAGAACTTGGAAGCGTATATGCTCATTTCCACCGTGCGGCGTACTCGGGCCCCGTGCCGTTACGGAATGTATACCTGCGGCGTTGAAAGCGTGTAAAATTGCCTACATGTTTGTTTAGTCTACACTTGAGCTGGCTCTGATGGTGGCGAGCTTACCCTTGTGCTTCTTTGACAAACCACATAGTGAATTCATGCATACTATGGACGGCGTGCTGTGCAAAAAGTTGGGGTCGATTCAAAAGTCTAATCAACAGTACGCTTAACATACGTGTCCCCGCTGATCGGCACATTTCGGCTCAGTATATATCTTCATGATCTTGAGGATCCTCCAGCCGCCAGGCCGTAAAATAGTGACTCTTTTTCAGCTATGGTAAGTTCACGCTGTGGGTTTGCGCGGACAAAAGCAGTATGCGCCGCCGAAAAGGGCTAAAAGAAAGAACAAAATCGGGTTAGAAGACCTGCGGAAAAATGTATTTATTGGGACTTTACAGCGCGGACCTTTTCGTACCACATTTGGTTTGGGCGATCAACCCGAGCAGAAACCGTAATACTTCATTCTCCCTTCAAGCTCCGCAAGAGGGAGTTAGACTACAATCACCATGCACTACGATTCGTCTTGTCGGCTGACTTTAAGACCGCACAACCTTGGGAATGAGGAAACGTCCGGAGCAGAGTCCCGTCTAGCACAGAAGAGAAGTTATAAAGAAGAATTTCTTTGTCATAATGGTCCAAAGAACCAGTGTCTCAATTCCGTCGCTTAAGCGTGGGGGACCCTAGCTTGAGAAAAATCTAGACACAATTCGCGCTCGTCTTCGCGAGGAATCCAAAACCGTGTCTAGCTTGCGATTCGAAAATTCCCAGATTATACGCCAGCATTGAAGCACAGCCCATAGAATCCCTCTAACATTAACGAAAGAATGGGAATAAGACACAGAACAGCAAATTCATGAAGAACAAACTTGCTTCTCCCGTCATTGAGCGCGGTTCTACTCCACATAAGAACCATCCGTACGAAATGCCGATACAGAATGCGCCCGATTGTTTCACTTGTTTGAATTTATGACGATGCGACCGCCAATCGATTCTTCTTTCGTATCGATATCGACTCCTACACGAGGATCCAGCACATTATAATCATTATTTTCAAAAACTTTGGCGTATGCACAACTAGAGGAAACTCACTGTGCAAGATCCGGAAAGAAAAACAAACTCTTTGCATTTCTTGTGACGGCGACCTTGACAACCTGTAGGGTTCTTTGACTGCTTCTACATTATGGACATGGGGAGTCAATCGGTTAAATTGGCTCAGTAAGAAGATGTAATGACGCACGCGAACATGCGAAGTGCAAAGACTCGCGCACCAGAAGGTGCTCCTCTTAGAATCCGCTTGTCAAAGCATGGCCGAACCATATCACGACATATTATCTACCTCCGACGCTTGACTGTATTCCATCCGATTACCACAAAGCGTACATCGCCTTGAGCTGCGGCAGAAGTTCCGCGCTGGGATCCTGGATCTGTATATGGTCAAGTCTTTTCGAGGCTCAAGGCTCAGCAATACCATATACACTTCTAGATCAAGCGCCATGGTCCGCCTGCACTTGGCCGACATGCATTTACTGACGAACTATTCACCGGCCGTCAATTAGATTAAAGACCCCGGTTGATGATGAATTTCGTATGACTAGCCCTATCTGAGACAGTCAAGAGTAAGAATCGCCGAAGTATGCGCCGCACTGTTCAATGCACTTCAAACCGTAAGTCACCGAATTGACATAAAGTAGAGATAAGCATCGTACGAGGTCTTTGGCAGAATGGAAGCATCGGTGAGTCGTCTCGGCCAACTATGTGCGTAATGGAAGTCACAGTCGTGCGTGCATCTAGGATAGGCGTTACGCGCTCCACGTATGCAGCGGTGCCCTCGGAGGACGAGCTGTCTCTGTCGTCCTCCTTTATTCATAGTCTAAAGGTTGATTATAATCAGTACTAGTCCGTGTCAATAGCCGACAATTGAAAGCGCCGACATGATTTAGCACTGTTCAATACCGCGATCGACAGATTGACGCAGGGCAAGTTGCCGACGGTCCCACATTTGACGGAGCTTCTATGTACACCTCATACCAGCTATTGTCCCATCACAGTTAACAAATCCGAATTCATGGAGATTCCAAGGCGAATGGTGCCTCTCGATCTTTCTTTCCAATTAAAGGGTACTGCATGTGAGATAGTCACAATTCATCGGCCAGGATCGAGTTCGTTGAAAGAGAAAAGAACGACGACGCTCCAATCGAGGTATCCGAAAAATTGGTGAGAGGTATGGGCGCTGAGATTTCGGAATTATTATCCGCCAATCATATCCTTCCGACGTGATGCAATATTCAAAAACGCCTCGAACTGACTTGACATATGTATGCATAGTATTGTGCGTACCGGGTGTCATGTCGCCATTTTCCGTGTCCTTCGCATTTCCTAGGTGGATCCTGTTTTCTGCCAGGATGATTGTCGTAAAGTTCACTTCGTAGTTACCTGATCAGCACGCAAGATGGCCCAGATCGCTGGCAGTCATGAGCTCTCAAATCTTCGAGACTGAGCAGACATGAGTTTCATAGACGTTGGTTGTCGTGCTTCGTAGGATAGTAGAAGTGGACGTCAAGCCGCGCCATTCCTTTCCTCGATACAGAGAAATCAGTCATCCTGAACTTCACCGTTCTTCGAAATTCTTAACAGCAACTTCACGACACCGATGGTGCATGAGCAGATGTTAGTTGTTGAAGTCGGAGCACGAAGCCAGACCGAGGGACCGCAAGACAACATGACAAACACATTTGGTATCCGATTCTCACACTTCGAGGTGGTTTCTCCGTTCAAAATAAAATTCAGACCGCGTCTGCCTAGCGTAACACCAAACGTTGAGAGAAAACTATCCATTTCTACGTTCTTTCGAATTTTGGCTTTTCTGATACTTATGCAGGAAAGAGCCCTAAAATACGTAATGTCCTTTACGGTTGCTCTGAGCTGCCAACTCCGTTCTAAGATGTGTCTTTAGGATAGGTCAGCTGTCTACGCCTTTCCTATTCCTTTGTTCCTGACTAGGCGATTTGAATTGTGCTGCATGGAGCAAAGACAGAAGGAATGGTTCTTTCGCTTCGTGTTATTGTCTCTTTTCAGCACATCGGAATGATTGATCCATTGTTAGGATCTAGCAAGTAGTCTGCGCCACTCAAAGATCTTCTGCGGTCGAGCAAGATAGATCTGCACACCATCTGCTGTCTCGGAGCATAGAATCCAGTCTAGAGTTCCGCATAGCTCCCCGGACAACTGCAGTATGAACGCAGAGAGGTCCTAGATTGGTAATGCTGAACAACATAGAAGATCCTGGAGGCTGTTTCTCCGCTCGCCATCCGACTCCTGAAATATATTTGGATATGTTAGGGTTTGATAAGTGACCAAGTTGTTTATACAGCCGCAGCTCCTGGTATGGGGCAAGTTTCTAGTCGTACGTACCCTATACAAAATGTAGTTCACCAAGCTCGACGCCCCTAAACGTCCAAACCCGCGACCTGGAGACCAGACATTCAAACTAGGAAAGGAACGTCTTTGAAGAAGCACCGGAACAGGCGGCATGTAATCGAAAGGGAGAAAAGTCACACTTGAAGTTACGCGGTCAACGTGATTATCCGCGGGGTCTTGCAAAGTCTTGGGAACGAGGAAGAAATCGCAATTCAGTTCAGAAACTGAGTGCTCGGAGGAGTTGACGCGATACACCTTCTCCACAGCGAAGGACAGAGTTTCTCGCCACCTGAACAAGTCAGCACGATATTTCGCGGGAGAATTCGAAAGAAGGCTACGTTCCGGGAAACTGCACGCGAACGACGTAAGTCTTGGTCCGAATCCCCGCGGTTTTGTGGGTGAACGGCATCATTCGCTGTTCTCGCTGTCGTAAACACCTGACGGCAAGGACATCTTACAAGCATCGCGTTTCTGCAGGAGGTCCAGAACAGGACTCAAGAGGATGCCGAGCTTCTTGTGAACCGCGAATGTATCATCTGTGAGAGTTTAATAATTATATCTATAGGAAGAGGAATACTTACCATGTCCACTTCGCGGCAGAAGAGATCTCGCAGTGTGCAGCAGGTTCTCGTCCCCTTCGACCAACTGTGCCCAGATGGAGAAAATCTGTGCCCCATACTCCATCCACGTCAACCAAGATCATCTAGACAGAACGGGCGAGTGTATCTTGACGTCTCTGTAGTTCGGCTCAGCTGAGGTTCTTGTCACAATGAGGAAGTCATTGGCTTCCTTTCCCAACCTCTCACGCTGTGAGAACTGAGGCCAGCATTATTTAAGTCATGCCAGATGGCCGCGGATAAAGAAGGCAAGCTAAGGAAACCACCGCTTGGATGAATCCACATTGGCAGTCTTTTCTTGTTTGGGAGGATGTCAGTGAAGCCAGCAAAATGTATGAGGAATCGTATCATAATTCACGAGCACGACTTTCATTGTCCTTCATTGAATGATTACATGAAGAAAAAGCCGCGCTAGTCTGGATATGAGATAGAGACCTTCCATTGACTCACCAAGTTTTAAAAAGAAAGTCGTACCTGAAGCGATACACATAATTTAAGTCAAAACCAAACCGCACGCAGACAAGACAGCAACGTGAAGACGGGCGTGCGAAAAACTTACTTAAGCAGCCTTTTCTTTTTTCTCGCTTGAGCCTTTATGTGGCAAACAATGAAGCTCAGAGAATCAGATCTGCTGAAGAATGCAGCCCACCATAGGGCCACCACAGCGCTCTTCATAAGGGCGTCTCCAGCAATGATAGGCATCGCCTTCAGCATCTCTCTGGTCCTGTCTGCAGGATTACCTCCTATTCTTGCTCACTCATCAATAGTCATCTGATGCCTCAGGCTTTATCTAAATTCATCTCTGTAGACTACCCGGCGTGCACGAATAGTCACAGATTCGATGACATTTTGTGCAGGAATGGGAATGAACTTCGAGGAAGACGCGCCACTTACGGGCCTTCTGTCGGTCTGAACGAGCCAGAAGCACGCTACAATCGCCGATCCAGGTCAGCCAGTTTAGGTTCCAGCCTAAGTATCGTGGTGAGCGAAAGCAGGGCCTCAGATGCACTCAAGAAGCTTGAGAAATTTGTCGAGTACGACAGGAAATGGCGTCAGATTCGCGATGGGCCCCAAGTGCATCGACTCACCTTCGCAGACTTCCCATGGCCTACCTTCAACCCGGTCGAACCTAGCTCATTCCTCGAGGTGGTAGATAAAGAGACTATCCTGCTATTTCTGCTTGACCCGCTCAGGACTCACGTTCGTGATGTCAGCAAAGATGTCTTGCTTCGCCACGAGAAGATGAACTGGGTGAGAGATGCTTTTATCCCGTGGGTGGTCGAAAGAGATGAGGAGATCGTACGGGAAGCATACGCTATTATCGCGCTTTATATCCATGGCGCCAAAGACGACGATGCTCAGATAGATGCTCACAAAGCAGAGTTCGAGAGACGCCTGAGTATCTACCCGCCTCCTGTGAGGCCTCTGGCCGACTTTTCCATTTCCAAGATATTTTCTCGTGAGACAGTCCCTGTCACGGACTATGTACCCCAGAGCAGCCCAAATTTCGCCCCGACGCCGTCTGGAAGCCCTACAGAACCGGATTTTCTTCATGAACAGATGACGAGCCAGGATTCACTTTTTTCTCAGACCGATACGATCATCTTCGATAGTTCATCGGACTTGTATCCAGAGCCCGTTGTAAAGGAGGAATCCTTTGAGACAAGCAACCAAAGCGAGGGAAATTCTCAAGCAGTTGCGAGGAGGCAATCTTCTCCTGTGTCTGTCGATGAAGACGCTGACGATGACGGAGACATAATCCTGCCCATGTATAATTAGGATCATGTCTCAACATTCTGGAGACGGAAGTCGCTAGCATATTTACAAGATCTCATCTCTCGTACCCTTCCTTACGCTCTCGCTAAGCCTTGTATATCATCTAATTCGATTATACATTTCAATTCATTGAATAATCTACAAGCGGGAACCGAGACGGTTGTGTTCGGCACCAAAGAATGGACTGAAATCTTTCAAAGAGAGTTTGGACACTCGAAAAAAATTGGGATACCGATAACTTCAAGGCCTATTCGTCACATCCTTGGCTTCAAAGACACGCGCAAAGGCCCATTGCAGAATATAAAGAAGTCCTCCAAACTTTCCTCCCACTCGTGCGGCTCGTAATCCGGAGCGAATTGAAGCTCAAAGCGTTGCATAAGAAGAGCGACCACCACGCGCATCTCCGTAATGGCAAGAGCGCGACCTGCGCAGTGCGCCGGACCATATGAGAACGGGATAAAAGCGGCTGTGTTCGTGATCACCTCCGAATCAGATTCTGGCTCTGCAACTGCAACCCGAGGGACAGAGGTTGCGGAATGAGGAGTGTGTTTAACGGCGCTCTGATGTAGCCAGCGTTCTGGCCAGAATGTGTCAGGAGCGGGCGAAAAATAAGCCGGGTTGCGAAAAAGAGCATATGGAGGGATCACAACAGCTGTTCCTTCCGTGATAAAGCTGGACACGTACAGTCTAACGTCAAGTACTTATTCCAATATACTGAAGAAAAACGAACCGGTCACCAATGCACTTTCCACCACTTCCTACTGCCGGTGAGCGTTGCAAACAGCTTGGGACAGCCGGTTGCAGACGCATCGCTTCATTTCTGAGGGATGAAGCTATACTTAAATCTGAAACGAAGCTGTACAAATTCAACCTAGACATACATCACTGCATTGAGGAAGGGCAACTCTGACAGCTTGGTACTGTCAAAGGGGTCACCTTCACCGGGAGGAAATGCTGCATCGAGTTCCCTTTGTAGATGCTTATACTCGAGTGGGTTACTAAGCAAGTGATAGAACAAGCCGCTCAGAGTAGTAGACGTCGTATCCGATCCAGCAGTTATCGCCAGCAAACCATCAGAGACGATCTCGTCATCACTCGGTGGTGCAGGATCAACGTGATCTTCATCAATCTGCGTTGCTTTGTCAAGTTATGCATTATACTACGAAGGTAAATCACTGACAAGGTGAAAGAATAGGTCCTTTGTGAGGGATCCGGTAGTCTGACGAGCACGGGCTCGTTTTCTACCGAATTCAAGGATATCTCGATTGACTCTGTTCCTGAAAGGGAGCATATGTATGAGGGGAACGAGCCACGGGATGTGCTGGAAAAATGCCACACTCCTAAATTTCAATCATATCATGAGGTTTGCTCAATACAATTTGCATATGTCTTACCTTAGCCCTGATTCTATCATCATCCAAATACCATCCTTGTCAAAGCCGTCACGCATGAGTTCAAAGCCTCCACCAAAGCTGAAATACACATGAACTGACTGGAAAAAAAAAGATGACAAGAGACTTACGCCATATCACCCATGAAGTCAGTCCTAAAATTATTCAGCAATTCAGCACAGATCGACGTATCGGTATGAAATGATGGACTGACGAGAAATAACTCAGCCATTCTGCCAGATTGACAGATGAAATTTCGTATTTCGTTGACCGCTTCTCCAATTCGTCAACAAGTTGAAGTGCCCGTTTCTGGATGATGGCTTCATAGCCCTTGACTGCCCCGCTATTGAACGCACGATTCCAGCGCTTGCGGCGCCGAGCATGTCCGTGGAAAGAGCGAATTGCAATCAGCGAGGGTGTCTCTCCCTTTGGAACTCGTCCAGACCAAACTGCTTCATGGATCAGCAGACATCCGCGAACGCCTTTCTTTTAAAAACTTACGTGGGCCTTTCGGCATTCCATCCACTCCTAGTACGCTGGAAATTACAGATACGTCGAGAACAGAAATCTCGTTAGGTCCTTATCAGGAGAATTCGATTTATTATACTCGGTAGATAACATGGAATACAAACGCACCGATACGAACGTAAGGGCCATACTTTTCGTGCAAATTCTTCAAGCAAATGTAATACTTTCCTTTCGCCATCACGGATGCCCCCCAGAACTTCGTAGTCTTGGCGATTAATGGACCCGGATAGTTAGCCAGCGGGTGCAATGGAGAGAGTCGATACGAAACGATGCTCGCGACAAGCGTAAAATAGAAGAGCGAGAATGAGTAGAGGACCGCAGCTTCGACAGAGCCATCTACATGGTGTAGGAAGCAAATTGCAGGCAAAGCCGGAACTGCGACAAGAAGCAGAAGGTGGACAATAAACAGAGATGCATCGGGTTCATACTGCTTGTAAACCGCGTGGACCGACTGGAGCAAAGGTATACTAAGTCAAAAAAATGGCAATGCCCTTAATGATCAATCAACTTGCCATTGCGCAGCCTATATCTAAAAGAAGAGCATCGCGGAAGGCCAGCCCTGACAGTTTAATTTCGAACTGCATAAAAGCGCTCTGGGCCGAGTCAAAAGGCATGGCACGAATATCAGTTCAGAGTAGTCAAGCAAGAATATGTGGTAGGCTACACACCGCAATCCGGTGGGACTTTATAGTAGACATTCATCACTAAGATCGCGTCCATTTCTCCCAGATAGAAGCACAATCAATACTACGATGATCCGGTCTGTTTAAAACCGGTGAAGCATCGGTAGAGTAAATGTCCCCGAGAAAATTGATAAATGCATGTAGCATCTTCAGCGATCCAATGGCACTTTCCAAGCTGGCATGCAGAGATTGTCATGGCGTGATACAGTTCGTTTCATACATGTCGACGGTATCAGTGACTCGAAAAGTGGAATTACGAGTGAAATGAGATTAAAGAAGTCCAAATTGTTGGTGTACCAGACGGACCCCATTTGGGTCAACGAGAACCTTCCAATCGGCCTCTCGTATTGACCATACGCCACATAAATCTGAATGTAGTGTATAAGGCTGCCGTGAACGAAAGAACCAAACAAGGAAATGATTCGTTCCGTTCCGTTCAACTTCGATTTCGAGCGACAAAGCTCTCCCACGGTCACGCGCTCGGAGAACTCTTACCTTCAACTTACCAAGTTTAATCTCAGTACCTTCTACAACTTGCTCGATTACTACCCAGTCGAGACAAAGCTATTTGGTACTTGGCAGGTGCCTCTATATGTCCGCGGTGCCCAGTCCATATCTTTCTGAGAGATGAAGATTGCCAGCGGATTAATCGTCCTTCCTTCTGACCATCATGTACGTATGAGATGGCCGGAAGATTAAACTAACGGTGTTACGAGATGCTCCAAAAGCATAGCTGCGTCCTCGTACCTCTCCTGACCCTGAATCCTTACTGGATCTAAGTCTAGGTTTCCGCGGAGATGCGCATACTTCCGCGTCGTAGATTCTTAGGCCACCACGGGCTCCCCACGATGAGATCCATTGACTTGACGAATGGAGATCAGACCGTCAAAGCTGCTCCGATCTTAACTTGATAATTGGAAATTCTGTTTGGACTGATTTATTTACCCTATTCTTACTTGACTGAATCCAGGCAGGTCACATATGGTATGCGATGCTGCCCCTCAAGTCTTGCCGTCCTGGGAATGTCGCGGGACCACACTTCTGATAATAAGGGATTGATGGAGCATTGTGCCCAAGATTCATACAGTCGCTATGGAATTGGCTCTCTGAAGACCACCGCTGCCCTAGAAACGTAATCACAAATTGAGGCTTCTACGCACAGTAAGCCACTGGAGTTAATTGGAAATATGGGACACTTATGAGCCGTTGCCTGGGTCGTATTTCTTCTTCAGAGCAAGATTCATCTTCGGTAATGCATTTCTACCGTATTTTTAGGCCCTCGCACCTTTCTTGTTGCGATGTTACCTTGTCTAGGCCGCACAGGAATCTAAACTAAAGCCTATGGGAAGTTCTGTGTGGGTTCCTTTCGGGAATACAGTGCTTGTGCTCACAAACTTTGCTGCCATGGGACACTCTCGCGGGATGGAGATGTAACCCGGCCAATTGGTGTCATTGATTACGACGTATCATTAGAACCTCCGTTGATTTCATCGCAATCAATGACTGCCAAGGATGGCGGGATAGTCGCTGCTGAGCTGACATTATGGCCTCGGATATCCTGGACACGGGGATTCACTGGTTGACTTAGCCTTCTGCACAAAGGCTCACACATCCCGCGGCCCTCGGGTAACCTTTTGCCCATTCATCTCTCGATTATACTCGCCTTCCAGTACCAACCCTTAAAATTTTGTTGCAGAAGTGATCTCAACACGTATCGCTTGACGACCTCGCTTCACTGATCTTTCCAGGAATGCTCACATTAAATGGAAATGCACATTTATCAGCAGCCATCGGATAGTCACTGATTAATACGGCCATCAAGCCTAGGGTAATCTTCCGGGACAACGGAAAATGATTGTAAATTCAGGGAAGAAGGTATACCCACATTTTTTCTACACAGGAACAAGGAATTATTGGTGGCTATCGATAAGCGTCCAAATTTCATTCCGCTCAAACGCAAGGAATGGTGAGTGATGTCACAAGCTTGAACAAACCGGCAGGTAGCCCGATCTTTTCGTCATTGGCATTCATGCTCACTTCAGTAAGTAGTTAGGAATCAACCTACAGCCACTTGCGAGATGGCTTGAGTGTGGCTCTTATCACGATGATATTTATCACCGGGGGGAGGTGGCTGACGCTCCATTTAGAACTTTTCTCCACATTGTGTTTCAATCTCGTCTCGTGGATCACTACTCATTCCGCACAAATGTTTGCACGGACATCCATTCAGTGACAATATAAATGAAATGAATGTACACATACAAGTACATACCTACCCGTTTGAAAATGTTGGTCGTGCTTAGCTATATCTTGAAATTGACAGAAATCACTTTAGGTCTCATTGAATAACCACCATTTCATTCCTAGCATAATCTCCGACATCTTCGTAAGTAAGGGAAAGCGCACCGAAATCTCGAAATAATCAGTCCTCTTTGGTGTCGGACAGAACCAATGTATGATTTATTGTTCACCCTCATTCCAGATGCATTGCCATTCCGCTTTTTTCTTTGATTGCCACAACTGTGGAACCCTTCACATTATCAAAGCAGACTTTCCTGTCGATTCGCACAAAAGCTATTGCATATACTGTCAAATAGGTAATCGAAATCGAGGAGAAAACAAAGAGGAGCCAAGCAAGACTGATCTAAGGGTATCCGATCCATGGGTTAGTAGTAAACTGACTATATTAGGATATCCCAATTTTAGGCACAGCTAATACTCCGACTACGTCCTCGGCATCAATTTCACCCTCAACGGCCCATTACAGAGGACAAAGTAATCCTCAAGATGCTCCTCCCAGTCGTTCGGATCGTAATCGTCAGCGAACTGAAATTCAAAGTGCTGTATAAGCAAGGCTACCACCATACGCATCTCCGTGAGCGCAAGTGCACGGCCCGCACAGTGAGCAGGTCCATATGAGAATGGGATAAACGCAGCCATGTTCGTGATCACCTCCGAGTCGGATTCCGGCTTCGACAAGGAGACTTTAGGTTCAGAGGCTGCGGAGTGAGGGGTACGCTTGACAGTATTGTGATGCAGCCAACGGTCAGGCCAGAATGTGTCGGGAGAGGGCGAGAAATATGCCGGGTTCCGAAAGAGGGCGTAAGGTGGAACGATGACAGCCGTTCCTTCCGTGATGAAACTACATGATTGAATTCAGGATTATTCACATGTGACGATATCAGACGAAATACTGACTGGTCGCCGATCCACTTTCCACCGCTTCCTGCCTCTGGTGCACGTTGCAGGTAAGTTAGAACAGGCGGTTGTAAACGCATCGATTCGTTTCTAAAGCAAGTCTTCAGTATCTGAAATGTTTAAGGAAGTACGCGGGATAGACATACATAACCGCATTCAGAAACGGCATTTCTGCGAGCTTGGTGGTATCGAATGGATCACCTTCTCCAGGAGGAAATGCAGTATCAATCTCATTTTGCAAACGCTTATACTCAAGAGGGTTGCTCAGCAAGTAATAAAATAATCCGCTGAGAGTAGTCGAGGTCGTATCCGACCCAGCAATAATTGCGAGAACGCCATCCGAGATAATTTCTTTGTCAGTAGGTGGAACAGGTTCTACATGCTCCTCGTCAATCTAAGCATCGGATCAGATACGGCTCCAATTAGTACAAGACAGTACCCGACACGTACCAAGTGATAGAAGAGGTCCTTAGTCAGGGAGCCGTTGACCTTGCGGGCAAGCGCTCGTCTCTGTCCAAATTGGCGAATCTCCACACCTGCCTTAGTTAAGAAAGGAAACTTTCTCAACAGCGGAATGAGCCATGGGATATGCTGGAGTATCGATGCGTTCCTGAGGGTCCATATAGATTTAAAAGCTGAGCTGACTGCTGGTGGACTAGGACATGGCTTACCGCAATCCAGACTCGATTATCGTCCAGATTCCATCCTTATCACCACCATCGCGCATCAATTCAAAGCCACCACCAAAGCTTCAAACAATATGAGCGCGGATCAAGAGCTATATGCCTAAGAACTTACGCCATATCACCCATGAAGTCAGTTCTTAGAAACAATGTGCTAATTAGTATTCGCTATTCTTCCACGAGAGTTAACTCGACGTACGTGAAGTAGCCCAACCACTGAGATAAAGACACAGAAACGATATTGTTCCTCGTAGATCGTTTCTCCAATTCGTCTACAAGCTGAAGCACTCGTTTCTGAACGATTGGCTCGTACTCCTTTACTGCTGCGCTATTAAATGCACGATTCCATCGCTTTCGGCGCTTTGCGTGCTCGTGAACTGATCTCATTGAGATCAGAGAAGGGGTTCCCCCCTCAACGACGCGACCTGACCACACTGTTTTGTGTTATTAGCAAACCCTCAAGGTTGAGCACGAAAAAACCTACTAGGACCCTTTGGCATGCCATCAGCACCCAGGATGCTTGAGATCGCAGATACGTCGAGAACAGAGATTTCGTTAGGACCTGGCCATAAATGAGCCGACCACCTTGGTCTAACCAATCAGAAGAAGAGCTTACCGATACGGACGTATGGGCCATATTTCTCGTGAAGTTTCTTCAAAACAATGTGATTCTTCCCTTTAGCCATAGTGAATGCACCCCAGAACTTTGTGATCTTAGCCAGGAACGGGCCAGGGTACTTTGCAAGTGAGTGCCACGGTGAGATACGATACAGAACAATGCTCATAATGAGCGCGAGATAGAACAAAAGGTATGCACAAGAAATCGCAGCCTCCGCAGAGCCTTGGAAATGCGGAAGGAAGGAAGCGGAAGGTAGAGCCGGAATAACTATGAGAAGCAGGAAGTGGACAGGCAGGAGGGATGCGTCAGGTTCATAGTGCTTGTAGATTGCATGAACGGACTTGAAGAAAGGATACGTCAACATGAGCATAAACAGGACGAATGAAAGGACCTGCCAATGCGCATGCTACATCCAAAAGCAATGCGTCGCGGAGGACGAGATCTGGGAATCCCATCCTGCGAGGTATAGGAATATCTAACGAGATGCTTGAGCGGGTTTAAGTCTTGAAGCGTGTGATCAGCTGTGAATGATAGGACTTTCTGAGATGCCAATTTATAGAAGTCGGCCTCGGGCATGATTGATCACTGGCTGAGCTTCTAAGTTCATCTCGAAGACGGAAGCATAGTACGAGATGTGATGGCTTGGTGAGAGTCCGATTCAGCGGAGACGCAATCTGATAAACCCCGTTAAGCAGCAGTAAAGTTGATTGGCTATCGAAAGTTCCGAGACAATGTTCAACAAAAAGCTCCAGTAATATCCTTCCGTCGGCTGATGAGATTAATTACATCGTACGGTTCTCGCAAGCGACACAAGTGTGGCGAGCGAATCCGATCCTAGCTCCTAACCGTCGTCAACCAGACAAATACAATAAAGGCGTAATATGTCAGAGAGTTGAAGTAATCGCCATCAGATTCACGTATATGATACAGTAAGCCTGACATACTTGTGCATACGCGTCTGTGCGGCACACTAACAAGAAGTTGAGAAAGATCGGGGTTTCCTCCGATGGATCTACGTTCCTGCGGTGGAACCGTTGTGGACACGTGCCTTGATTATCTACTCCGAAATTTGGGATATTACATAATGAATTGATGATTCAATTACTAACATAACATACTATACTATCTTATCGTCGGTAGTTCGTCGTGCACGATGACCTCCAGCACGAGCGCAACCTATCTTTGATTGCATCTGACGGCACTCACTTTGCGTGTTTGGTTTATCGTGTTCGGTTGTCACTGCTACTCAACTACTTTTGATCACTTTTTGTTGCCTGAAACGTCCTAGAACCCAAGATAAGATGGCCGTCGAAGGTGGACAATCGAATGAGCGACAGCCGTTGTTGCTCAATCCAGACGTGGAAGATAGTGTTCCCAGCAAAAACACGTATGCGTCCGTGTCTGTCGTGCCTACGGAGGACAGTCCAGGGACAAGCGACAACCAGGCCGAAGACATAGAAGAAGCAAAAGAGCGGGATGGTAACAAACGAATGGCTAAACTCGTGAGTGTCTAAAAATTTGGATAACTGTAACCACGATCTGACATTTATACATACTGTGCTCAGATCATACCTCTCGGTCTCGGCGTGTTACTTGCCGCAATGGATCAGACCATTGTAGCTTCCTCTTTTGCATCTATAGGTAGTGAGCTACACCAGCTGCAAAGCACTGCATGGGTAGCCACTGGTTATATGCTTACACTCACAAGTTTCCAGTGAGCTTCGAAAGAACCTTTGAAATTTCAGCACTAATTTGCACGCTCTATGCAGGCCACTATACGGTAAACTAAGTGATATCTTTGGCCGTAAACCATGTCTACTCTTTGCTTTCCTGGTCTTCGGCATTGGTTGTTTGTTATGCGGGCTCGCTAGGACGATGTCGGAGCTTATCGCAGCACGAGCTTTACAGGGACTTGGAGGTGCCGGTATTACAACGTACGTATAGTTCTTTCTTGTACTATGTAGTTTCTTCGTAAGCTCACGCTTTTCACAGCGTCATCACGATTCTGACTTCCGACGTCGTCCCGCTCCGATCTAGAGGAACTTGGCAAGGTACCCGCATTTGTGTTTTGATCTTTTTGTTCTGTTAGTCATCAGTACGTTAAAAGGTGTTCTAAACATCATTTTCGCGACTGGGTCTTCTGTCGGTGCACCTCTAGGCGGGATACTTGCCGACGGTATCGGCTGGCGCTGGTATGTAGACCCTGAGTCAAAGCTCAGCATCATCGACTGAAGCCGGTTCAGGGCGTTCTTGATCCAGGTTCCTATGACTTTCCTTGCCTTCACTATCGTCTTGCTTGCGCTCCATCTGCCCAACAAGGGTCACCAGGCAGACCTTATCTCGAAACTTCGTCGAGTCGATTTCCTAGGAGCATTCGCTCTCATATGCGGAGTAGCTTCACTCCTCCTAGGGTTGGACCGCGGAGGCAATGTCTCTTGGCGCGAACCAATCACCATCGCATCCCTTTCCCTCGCTTTCGTTTTTCTTTCTTTCTTCGGATTTGTCGAGACGCGCATAGCCGCCGAGCCCTTCGCGCCCGCGCGTGTGCTCGTACACCCATCGCTCATCGCTGCATTTCTCTGCAACTTGTTCTGCGTAGCAGCAGCAATGTGCGTCGTCTTCCACACGTCTCTGTACTTGCAAGCCGCGGGAGGCGCGAGCGCTGCTCGTGCAGGCCTGGGGCTCGTTCCAGCCGTCCTTGGCGGTGTAACTGGCAGCCTTGGAAGCGGCTTATTTATGCAGCGTACGGGGAAGTATTATTGGCTGACAGCTGTAATGTTTGTCATGCAATTTGCGGGCACGTCGATGTTGGCACTTGCGACCTGGGTACAGAAGGGAACTGTGGCCGTTGTTGAAGCCGGACTTGCGGTTCAAGGTTTAGGAAATGGTAAGGCGATTGACGCCCTAAGAAATGGTGAAGATGGTTTTTAACAGTGAATTATAACTAGGGTCGGGCGTGACGACCACTCTCATTGCGATCATTGCCAATGCAGCGCCCGAGGACCAAGCAATTGCCACGGCCAGTACGTATCCGACCTGAGATCTGGTATTTGATAAACTGACATACCATTCGGAAGTCTCCTACTTGTTCCGGTCTATGGGCTCTGTCCTCGGCATATCCATCGGTAGTACACTCGTTCAGAATTCGCTTCGGAAGCATCTTCGCGAGCGACTATCAGGCGAAGACGTAGATGTCGATGACGTCAGTTCTTTCTTCCCTCTTTCTTTCCTCCTGACTGCATAAAATCTGATCCCCACATCTTTTCGCTTTTACGATACCAACAGATCGTCCAACGCGCGCGTTCATCCCTAGAATCCCTCACCTCCCTTCCAGAAAAGATCCAAATGATCGTTCGCAGCTCGTACGCTGAAGCTATTCGCGTTGCTTTCCTGTTTTCAGTCGCGATGACCGCTCTTGCTGTGTTTTCATCTTTCTTCATTCGCGAGAAATCTCTGACGAGGAAATCTTCTTAGAAGAGGATACATAGATCTTTAAAAATAATAAATAGATGGTTCATCGTATGGAAATTTCGACTTGTTCTTACTTTCTCCTTCAGTTAGATATACAGTTGAAATTGTCATAATGCATTGTATCATAATGCATATATTTCATAATGCATCACTTTTCGGTGTCTCCCATGTCGGGAGGCGGGAAATTATGCAAAAATGTCATATGGAATAATGCATTGAAATTTTGAGCAAAATTATGCATTATGGTGATCAAGGGAGTAATAAAGCTATTATAAATTCATGCAAACT
Organism: Sanghuangporus sanghuang; assembly: GCA_009806525.1. Lineage (NCBI taxonomy): Eukaryota > Fungi > Basidiomycota > Agaricomycetes > Hymenochaetales > Hymenochaetaceae > Sanghuangporus > Sanghuangporus sanghuang. The sequence continues at coordinate 314,250 of VVIT01000012.1, read as the reverse complement.
TTGAGTTCTGGGGCAACCAGGGAGCATAATTGAGCACAACTGGCATTGTCTTCAAGTAAATCATGTAATTTAATGAAAATAGTAGAGGTAGTGCAGACCGATCGACATCGGCAACTACCATAAGTAGCATGATGATCACCTTCCAAATCTGGGACATCAGGACTTACATGATACTGCATGTCTTTATTCCCCCTCTGCTAAGCCAATAAGAGTGTTTCTTAAGTATACATACTTCATTCTAGTGTCTAATCAAGTTCATGCCAGTAACATAGGGGTCAGATAGTGAGGAAGCTACCTTCGACACCCTTTTCCAAAAGCGGGAATGTTTTCTCACTCATCTCCTAATGAATAAATCTGATAATGCATTACAAAAGGTAGTCTCCCGACATTATGCGTTATGACAATTTCAACTGTATGTACTTGTGCAGGCAGCCTTTGAATGCTGTCAAATCACTTCGGGGTCGAAAAAGGCCTTTACTATTATGCAAATTATATGTATAAAACATTTCCGGCTGATTTGCATGAAATAGTCAATCTACTGATTATTCAAAACAGACTAACTCGCGCCGCAACTCACATCCACGCCGTCAAGTCCTAGGTGTAAGCCTAACAGGCAGCTCTCCGACCTTCGTAATGAACAAATCCATCACGCTCTCCTTAAACCTCCTCGGATCATACCCATCAGCAAAGCGCATCTCAAACCGCTGCATGAGGAGCGCGATAACAGCACGCATCTCAGTCAGGGCGAGGTTCTTCCCCACGCAGTTCCGGTTCCCAGCGGAGAAGGGGACGAACGCAGCTGCGTCTGTGATGACTCTTTCGCGTCGTCCTTCTTTAGCTTCTTTGCTATCGGTGCTGTCGTTGATATATGAGATGGTGCTCTCCTCTTGCAGCCACCGGTCGGGCCAGAATGATTCTGGATTGGGAGAGAAATAGCGAGGATCGCGATGTAGGATGTAGGGAGGGACGTTGATGGCGGTTCCTTCGCTTATGAAACTGCAAAATGGGATCATAAATTACAGTAGATTGCCATTAGGCGGAAAAAAAAAACTTCCGAATCCCGATACTTACTGGCCTCCGATCCACTTCCCGCCAGTGCCCTGCTCCGGCGCACGATGCAAAAATGTCGATATAGCTGGTTGCAAGCGCAGACCCTCGTTGCTAAAGTCTATCACATCAGCTTCCTGCAAAGAACTCAAAAAGAGAAACGTATATGCACGTACATAACAGCATTCAGATACTTCATCTCCGCCAGACGCACCGGATCCAGAGCATCTCCTTCTCCGAGCGGGAACGTAGCATCCACTTCCCTCTGCAGTTGCTCGTAGCATTCCGGATGCGAGAGCAAGAAATACCATATCCCGGTCATGGTCGTCGATGTGGTATCTGAGCCAGCTACAATTGCAGTTTCTCCGCTTACGACGAGCTCCTCGAGGGTGAGTGATCTCTTGACAGTGTTTGCTTCGTTGTGCTATAGGCCCAAATATTACTTAAATTATTGTATGTGAGAACGATAGATAACACGTACGAGATGATAGAAGAGATCCTTCACACTCGAACCGTTCTTCATGCGCTGAAGTGCGCATTCAATAGTGAATTTCCGAAATGCCTCGACTTTGCTCGGGAGCTTGAGAAACATCCGCGTTGCCCAAGGAATATGCATCTGCCATGCCATACCCCTATAACGATACACAACTTATCAATGAATTGACCTAGTAAAGCAGAGAAATCTCCTCACTGGACCCTCTCATCCATCATTTTCCATAGTCCTCTCGTGTCGCCGTCTCGCATGAGTTCGAATCCTCCTCCAAACCTATACCGGAGTCCCGGTCAAGAACAAATACAATTAGGAGCTCGGAACTTACGCCATGTCACCCATAAAATCAAACCTACAGTCCAAAGAGCTCGGTCAGAGCCAGGATACAAGCCACGAACAAAGTTCAACGCACGCAAAGAATGACATCCATTCTGTAATGTTCACAGTCTGCTTAGCCACAGCGCGCTTCTCCAGCTCCTCCGCGAGCTGGAGGATACGGCGCGTAATGGTCGGCTGCATGTCGCGAACTGACGTAGTGCTGAACGCATGCGACCAAAAGACGCGCTTCTGCGCGTGCTCCTTGCTGCTGCGGGTGACGATGACCGACGCGGGGAGGTCAGGATTACGTCGGCCCTCCCATGCTTAAGGGCAAAGAAATAAAGAAGTGAATGAGAGGAGTGCGAGAGACAGCTTCAGGCGTACAGTGGGGGCTGATGACTTACAAGGACCTTTTGGCATATCGGGAGCAAGGAGGTGAGGAACCAGATCCGCATTCACAAAGGAAAGTTCATTAGGGCCTGTTTCATTTAGTCAATCAAGCACAACCACGAGTAACAAAACACTCAGGTATTCGGCGTAACGTACCCATCCTCACAATATCTCCATACTTCTTGTGCGCCGCAATGATATTCGGCAAGTAATCTCCCTTATAGAACCTATACACGACCCAGAACTTCGTAAGCTTCGCAAGGACGGGTCCGGGATACTTCGCGAGCGGATGCCACGACGAGAGACGGTAGCAGGCGATACTCGCCAACAGCGATGTGTAGAACACCGAGAAGCCGAGGACGAAGACGGTCACAGGGGAAGAAAAATGACGGACGAGAAAGAACGAGCAAAGACATGGAGTCAGGCCTAGCAGGAGGAACGTCGGGAAGTAGCTCGACGGCTGCACTTCGTATTTCTTGTAAACAAGGTGCGTTACCTGGAATACATACCACGACTGATGATGAGTGATCCATCATTGGGAAACTGAACGAGACGTACCAGAGCTCCCGCAACGACGAGCAGGACCGCGTCGCGCATGTCGAGTTCCGAGAGACGAAAGCGCTCATACACTTGCAGGAAGCGGCATATATATCCGCGTAGGGGGGACTGGGTATGAGTTTAACTGAACTGACTTCGGGGCACGCGCCCCGTGCAACCCTCATAGCATTTATGTCACGATCCCGCGCGTTGATATATCTCTAGTGATTGCAGGAACATAAAAATAGACTTTAGAGCAAAGCAGCCATCGATTTGGTCGGACGGTGGGAATCCGCCCGTGGTCGGCGCTGATTCACAGAGATATGTTTAGCGAGCGCACTGTGCGATTTGTTTGGAACGTAGCGAGGAAATAGAGAGGACGGAGCGGGGTCGGATTGCACGAGTATCAGATCAGATTCCGTCCGTCGAGGCAAGGAGCGCTACAAAGCGTGAGCTTCGTGCACTACAGCACGTCAAACTACTTCAGAAATCCTCGTAGAACAAATCAATACTCCGACATATCTAGGCTGCAGGAGACGTCGGAGCGGACGACAATAGCCTAAAAAATGCGGAAGAAGTTACAAATCCACTGAAGGAATCGGAATCGGAATCGGAATCAAAATCAAAATCAAAATCGTTTTTTTTTTTTTCGTCGAGATCCCACCAAGCTCATGCGAGGATCCACCAAAAAACAAAAACAAAAACAAAAACAAAAACAAACATTCGCTCACTCACTCGCTCCTACAGCCAATCAACAGCGACCATATGAAGTTCATCATAACAAGTTAAAATTCGCGTTCTCTCCCTCCCCTTCCTCCCTCCGAGTCCGAACGAACTACATCGCATCACGTGGACTTCACGCGTCGCGTCGCGCTCTGTTCTCTCAGCCATATCCATATCGGAGTTTACAGTAGTAAAATAGAAGTGAGTTCTGCCTATATCCTCTCAAATATCGTAAGTACTATGTAGTATGGGGATAATGGGATACATAATAATTAATATGAAATCCAAACCTCTATCAGTATAATTATAAAGATGTGACAGGATACGGGGATGCTCATGCATTTCAATCACTGCAAACTCCGGTTCATAGTAAGTTACCTGAGATGCTATATCCACAACTCAAACACCAATCCCAAATTCACACACCAAAAAAAATAAAAAGTCAATCAAATTCTAAACTGCATTTCATTTTATCTTTTCAGCGCTACTACGAGCTCTCGTACAAAGAAGCGTACAGTAATAGGTAACAGGCAACAGGCAACAAGCAACAGGGCAACAGGTAACAGGTAACAGCACAACACGCACAGTACAACAAATGTATATGCACACCATTCCCCCCATCCCATATCTCTGCACGTTTTTATTCCGAACCGAACCGAACCGAACCCATCTGAAAAAAAAAAAAGGAAATCCCATTTTTGAATCGGTAGAATGCCGACAAACCTGGACTGGACTGGAAAAAAAAAATAAAACACCGGAGACGAGGATAGGATAGGAAAGACAGGCGAGGAGGAAAAGCAAGTGCGGTGCGGACGTGCAGACGGCGAGTTTTTTTTTTTCCGGATAGGTGGATAGGTGGATGGATGGATGGATGGATGGATGGATAGAGGAATGTATTCGACGAATGGATCGATTCGATTCGATTCGACTGGATTGAATTCGATCGATCGACCGATAAGCCAGATTCATTTTAGGTCTGTCAAAGCCAAACGACGCATTACAGATCGCGAGGCAGAGCGAGGCGAGGCGAGCGGGAAGGGTATCTATCGTTAGGGAAAGGGAAAAGAAAAGAAAAATAACGTCGCCATCGCCGACGCAACAGTTGGCAACAAAGAAAAGGGGGAAAGGTCCACCAAAGAGCACTTAAAAGCACGTAGCAGCACGACGAGAATAACATCAGATCAGAACAGATCAGAACAGATCAGAACAGAGCAAAACAAATATACCAGAGGAAGAGGAAGAGACGGAAAAAGGTGAGGCAAAAAAAAAAAAGAAGCATATTCGTAGGCCAACAGCACAGAATAACAATACCGAGTGTGATGTTACACATTAATAACGTGGCTTGCGAATACACACAGCAGACCGAAGAAAACACAAAACGGGGCGAGTCAAGGACGATAATAATTTAAAATTAGGACAAAAAAAAAATTAAGGACACGGGGATGCCAGAATCGGAATGAAAACGATATGAAAGCACGGCGATAGATGAATGGGTGGATGGATGGATTTGCTAACGATCATGATCAAAGCACGATCCACTCCAGCAAATCACGCGAGAATGCGAGAATGCGAGACTGCTCGAGAGAGAAAAAAAGAAGCGATACTAATGAAAGAAAATCTGAGGAAAACACGGTCGACGTACGTATCGAACAGGAATGAAAAAAAAATGGAATTAGTCGTTGCGTAAATGAGATAGTGGATAGAACCGAGATCAGCAGGTAACGGACAAACGGCGATACAAATCGGAAAGAGAAGGCGAGATCTATCGTCTATAAAAAATTTTGAAGAGACAAGAGACAAAAAGGCAGGGAATCAAGAATGTTATACACTTCGAGGCGCTTTCCACCTCGGTTCTTCGACTCTCGATGATACGTTATCAAAGAGAATGTTGGTTGCGTCGCAACTCTGTTCAAAACAGATAAAGGTTTTTTTTTTAAAAAAATGAAGACACTTCGTGTCCTCGTCGCATAACGACCAATTAAGACGAGCCAGGCTTCGTAAGCGCACTCGACGGACCAAACTTCTCATACTCGTCCGCACGCATCAACGCCTCCGCAAACTCAGCCATCAGGTCTTCCACGCGACGCTGGAACACCGCAACGACCTCCGCACGACTATGGAACTCATTCGTTCTCACCCTAAGACGCTCCTCCCTCGCGCGTTCGGCAACAGCGTAGAACTGCGCCTGCGGCACAGAGACGTTGGAGATCGTCGACGCCGTCGATGGAACGAGCGAGGAAGACGTGGAGGAGGAAGAGGTCATCGAGGAAAGCGTGAGCGAGAGCGGGTGGATTGGCGGAGAAGACGCACTGCTGCTCGTCTCGCGGTCGCGATCAGCACGACGCGAAGGCTTCGGCGTCGAATCCTTCGGGATCCCGCCAGGCACCCAAATCTTCTGGTCGTACCCTGCCTTGCTGTTAACGGCACCCCTATCTCCCGGCGCACCCTCCATAAGACTCGCAAACGTCGCTTCAGCACCAACATTACTACCCGACAAACGCGGGCTCTGGCCCGATCGCCCACCATTGGCGCGTATCGTGCTAGGATCAAAACCAAACAAAGCCGATCCGTCGTTCCGTGACACAGAGCTCGACCGGGAAGACGTGGCGCTCGCACTCGCACTCGAGCTATGCGACGCGCTGTTATTCGCACTCGGATTCCGTCCATGGTTGCGATCCCTCTCCCTCTCGCGTTCCCGCTGCTCGCGCTCACGCTCGCCCGGACCGGGCTGCCAGAACATATTCGCATGCGTCGGAGGCTGCGCACCAATCATCATCTGTGCCGCCTGCTGCGCACCAATCATCTGGCCTGCGCAAGTTTATCCTTCTCTTTATTCCCATGGGCATGTCCATGGTGGTGAGGATGGTGCCCATGTGAATACGAATGACCGTCCTTCTGCGCATACGGATCAGAGGAAGACGAAGATGCGTGCCGAGAGATCGCACGGCTGCTCGCCGCGCTAGTCGCAGCAGACGAACTCGGAAAACCGTTCGCCATAGAAAGCGGTGAGAACGGAGACGTAATCGTAGAGGTAGACGTGGTCGATCCAGACGTGGTCGGGCTCAAAACACCCGTCGCTCCACCAAAGTTTGTATTCAAAGCACTCGTGTGCGCGTACGGATAAGGATGCGGATACGACGAAGCCGTAGTAGAGTCCGCAGATAGACCCTTCTGATGCTGATATGCTTGCTGTTGGTGCTGGTGACTCGGTGGGGCGTGGGCGTGGGCAAGATTGCTCTGGGTGTACGTGTGCGGCTAGATATGCAAAACCAAGGGACGATAAAGATAAGCAGTCAGTAAATTCTGCCTCATGTTCAACACGATGCATCACAGAACAAGGGGAAGGAAAGGAATCGATACAAAATAGGCTAGAAGACAAACAGGTGTGAAAGTCAGGAAAAGGCAAGGTGGGGTAGGCTTCCGAAGCCGGGGTATGGTATTGAGTAATCAAACATCCTGGTCTGCATCTGGGCACAGGCCTGCTCCCCCCGTTCCAGACCTTATTTGTGCCGGCTATAGACAAACACCAGAAACCGAAAGCAGCGAAAAAAAAACGATTGTCCGATATGAAAGCCGAGGACAACGTCAGATGACGCCGATACGCGCTTCCATCGCAGTGCGTGTCCAATCTGCAGCAGCACGGCCAGACACGATGCAGTACCAATACAGACGTACGAAGAATCCATACAGGCACATAACCGTGAAGAGATACACCACGCGTGTGATGCAGAAGACGATATCCGTGCATCACGCGGGAAACGCGAATGTGAACGCGGCTCCAGCAGAAAGATTCCGCAACGTAGATTACAGTAGGCGCCCATACCCAGACCATCGGAAACTCCCCAAAGTCCCTTTTCGAACGTCAAGGACACACCATGACGCCTGACCATGAGAGAGATAGATCTCAACAGAGTCATCCGATGACTCGAATGACCGCATAACACACTCACAAGCGAGATCGAAACGAAAAGTGTGACGCACACAGATGGAAAAACGAAAGAAACCGAAAGCAAAAATAAAACGAAAAAAAATTTTTTTGAAGGAAAACAAAAGGAAAAGGAAAAAAAATGACTCAAGAAAAAAAATCTGTTCAACTCACCTGAAGTATACTGCCGGTGCCGATAGGCATCTGGTTCGGAGACTTCACATCATTAAGCAAAGTCGCATTCATAGCACTCCACTCCTTCTCCACACGCAAACGCTCGCGTTGAATCTCCGCAGCAGCAGCCTCAGAAGAAGACGCGCTCGACAATTTGGTCACCATCATGCTCGGCGTCGAAGGAATCGAAGCCGCAGCGGAGGAGGACTGCGGTGACGACGAAGAGGTCGAACTGAAGGCGCTAGAGCTTTTCTCAGCACCAGAGGTACTGCTGACATTCGGTCCGGATATAGTCGCGGTTACAGGGACCTTCGGTGACTTGGTGCTGCTGACCTCGCTCCCATCTGCCATTGCCACTTTTTCAGACGCGGTGGAAGAAGGCGCGGGAACAGAGTTAGACGCTTGTGCTTGCGTTTGCTTTTCGTCCTCCTTCACCGACTGCACAGGAGCCGCAGCAGTTACCCCAGATCCAGATCCAGCTGCAGATGCAGATACAATTTTGTTACTCACAGGCACAGAGCTCTGACTCTGCATCTGAGTCGACGGTCCATTCGCTTTCACCTTCGCACCGGTATCAGAGGAGACAGGCGCAGCATTCTCCTTTTCGCTCTCCTTCACGTTCGTCTTTAGCTCCTTTTCTGCAGCCCCTGTCTTCTGCTCGCCCTTCGCCTTGTCGCTCCCTGACTGTCCATTTACGGGTTTCTCTGCAGAAGCAGCCTGAACCGACGTTGACGCCGGAACGGATGCCGGAGCAGTAACAGTAGCTACGCTCTCCTTTGTATTCACGTCCGGAGTCGCAGTCAGGTTCAACGCGCTGATCCCTTGGCTCGCAAACGAAACAGGGCGCGCCTTCTTCTCTCTGCCGTCCTTCCCTTCCTTAGACTCCTTGGCGTCTTTGCTACCCTCCTTCGTAGCCGCGCTGGCATTAACGGCGTGCAGATTGGATGAGCTTTGCATGTGCGGCGGCTTGGGCGGTATCCACAGTTTATGGTTCGCATTGACAACAACAGCAGACGCGTTATTATTGTTGTTTCCACCCGCATTCGAATCCTTGTTGTCTTTGTTGCCACGATAGCCTAAAACGGAATCGTCCTGAGCCTTAGTTACGGGCACAGTCTTCTTAATTTGCGATTGAGCTAGAGGCTGCGGTTGCGGTTGGTGAGAATGAATCTGCGATTGAGACTGCGTGTGCGAATGATGAGGCTGCTGGAATTGAGCCTGTGCGAGTTGGAATGCCTGAGACTGCACGGGCGGAGACTTGAGAATGGAAGTAGTACTAGCATTTGCGTTTACACTAGCGTTTTGCTGAGCAGAATTCACGCCCTTCTTCGCGTTAGATGCATTCGCATTCGGGTTAGCGGGAACATTCGAGCTCGAGTTCGCACGGGCTGGCGCAGCTGGTGGCGGTTGAACAACGGAAGTAGTCGCATTCGTCGCGCCCCGTTGCTGAGTCTGAGCTGGTTTCTGATTCTGCGCTGCACCCCCTGCAGAAGCGTTTTTTGTCGCAGCGGGCTTTACCTGAGCCGGTGCGGTCGCAGAGGCAATCGCAGATCCAGACGCGGAAAACGACGACGTTCCAAGACCCACAAGCTCAGGACGCGGTCCCATGAGGGGAGAAGCCGCCTCGCTCTTACTCGCGCCTTTCGCCTTCGCTTGCTTCGCATTATCGCCCGCTTTAGTATTTACGTTCGCAGCCGCAGTCTCAGAAGACTTGCTCTTACTATGCGAGGACGACGAGGTGGTCGAAGAATCATCCGGGAAGGCGGAAGATGCGGAAACAGAACGCGGGAGCGAAATCGTTCCCGATCTCCCACGCCGTGCTGGCGTCGGAGTCGAGGGTGAGGACGACAGCGCATCATCATCCTTGGCAACACCCTTCTTCGCGGCAATTGCCTTTGCCTTTGTATTGTTCGATGAGGTGTTCAAAGACGGCGGAAGCTTGCCTGCGAAGATTGTAAATATTATTTGAAAATAAAAAAAACGAGGAAATTATAGACGCACCAGTTTTTGTTTTACCTCCCTTGGTCTTTGTGGGTTTTGCCACGGGAGGACGATCAGTCTCGTCCTCCGTGCTAGAACCATCATCGTCTTTCTTAGCAACAGCAGCAGTTGAAGCAGAAGCAGAGGAGGAAGAGGCAGAAGTCACAGAGGCAGAGGTCGCACTAAATCCGCTGGTGCCACTACCAGCGGGAGCAGTATTCCAAGAGGAACCCGGTCCCGAGCTCGAACTCGACGACAATACTGAATTGCTACCACTAGGACCAGCACCAGAACTCATCGCCGCCGCAGGCGTCATCGTCGTCGTCATCGTCGTCGCAACAGCAGCAGCACCCGACCCACTCTCACTCCTACTCATCCTCATCGTCCTCTCAAGCTCCGCCTCCTGCCTCGCCCGCGCCACGACCTCCATCTCCTGCATCTGCGCAATCCGCTTCAGCTCCTCCATAAACTCCTCATACATCCGCTTCTTCTCCCGCTCGCTCAGCTGCGCGTCCGCGTTCTTCGCCGCGAACTGCGCGAAGAACTCGCAGCGCGCGTCTTCTAGCACCTCCTGCAGGCGCACGGAGCCCTGGTGCGCGAGTCGACGGCGCGCGGTTTCGAAGATCGCGGAGAAGCTCGTCGACGACGACGACGACGACGATGAGGAAAGGAGGGGTCGAATGCGCGCGTGTGCGGCTCGGGCAGCGCGATGCGGAAGAGGTCGTTCGCTGGGCTCGAGAGCGTCGAAGACGACCTGGACGCGGATGTGGATGCTGCTGTGGAGGCGGAGGCGGACGAGGTGGACGGCTGCATCTGCGCGGTGCGCGCCGCGACGGTTGAGGGCCCCGGGCCGGGTAGGGCGCCTGGTAGGGCGCCCGACGATGAAGATGCCTCGCGTGGCATCGTCGTCTCGTCTTGTCTCGCCTCGCCTACTTGATGGCTATCTGACTGTGAGCGTGGACGAAGGCGAGGGGTGAAGGGTGAAGGTGAAGGTGAAGGAGGAGGTGGTGGTGGTAGAAGGGTTAAGTAACAAGTAAATTAGCAACCAAGTAGTCACCACAGCACGTGTTTCGTTCTCCCTCGTGCGTGCGTGGTCACTGAATGAATGACTCGACGCGTCGCTCTGTCGTGTCGTGTCGACGTCGAATAGATACCCAATAAAACTACTCCCCGCTCGTTATATAGTGCTATAAACTACGAGAGAGACGAAATGCGAGATGAGAGAAAGAAAGAAAGAAAGAAAGCAAGCAACCCAAGCTACACTCACTCACACTCACTCACTCACACTCACTCGCACTCAGTGACTTTAATTCCCTCAAAAATTTCTGTGTGTCCCACCCATCCCATCAGAGTCGGAGTTTCAACTTTTCTCATCTTACTTGCCACGCCCTCAGCCCTCAACCCAATCCAGGTCACATTGCCTTTTATGGCGTCTACCCGTTTAAGGCCAGCTGTCCCTTTCCAGTAGCGCATATATACCCATCCCCATACCCATGGCTCATGCCTCCTCAGGGCACGGACGCCCGCCAGCATCTTCTCCAATTCACTCATTCGCGGCCCATTCACTTCAGCGTCTATCTCCAAGACCCAAGTCGACCGAGTGGGGCGTATCTGATCTGATATTCCCTCTCCTTGCTACGCTTACAACAATATAACATAAGAAAATGCATAATACCGTGCATAGAGAATATATATGCATATTCAATATGCAACTACCTGACTAAATAAAATGCAACTAAGTTCGTTCGTTCGTAACAAAAAAAATAAAAAATAGCGGTACGGGAATGGTAATGCATAATGCGAGTCAATCCGAGTCAGTGAATGAATGAATGAATGAATGAGAAAAACAACGTGGTGACCATGCAACAAAACAAACAGAACAGAACAGAACAGACAGACAACAAGGAACAAAAAGAGATACAGACTGACGAAAAAAAAAAACGCGTGGATCTGGAAACGTGAACGATCAATGAATGAATACTGATGCACAGAAAAGATAGATCATCAAAGCGAGTTGTCGAGGCGATGCTACTACGCTCAGGTCAGCACATCGCCATCGACTGCATCAATATATAGATATATATGCTAAAATGCGCCAAAAAAATGAAGTGAAATGAATGAATGCATGCATAGACGATCAAGTGCAAGTGCAAGTGCTGGTTGACTGGGGATAATGCTGACAATCGTGGTCGTGGTGATGATACACAAAACAAAACAATATAGAAGCAGCACAGAGCAGAGAGCCAAGTTTTAAAAAAAAAAGAAACCGAAATGCATTAGAATAAAGCAGAAATGAGCACAGCTCAACGTGCAACGCGCCTTGCGCACTTCAGATGAGTGCGTCCGCAGCTCCGACGAGAGCATACACGCCCCGTGCACGCGACTGGGGCCAAGGGCGAGGCGAGGCGAGACGAGGCGGTGTCCCACGCGCACACCACCCCCGGGGAACAATCGATACGGCGAACGAACACGAACAACGAGTCCACGCGTAGGGGAAATAAGACGAGACGAGAGACGAGACGAAGTGGGGCATCAACTCTACAGAGATGCCGTTGGGGAGATTGACGATCAACAGTGCTGAGATGAGATAGCAAGTATGTGTGTGTCTATGCCTACTGGCCAAGCTTCAACGAAGAACAGACGCCGACGACGTCTACGCCTCAGCGCTAATCCCAAGATCCCTCCTCAACGAACTCGCAAAGTCCTCAAGCTGCGCAGCATACATCCCTCCAAACCCAGTCCCCTCTCTCCCTCTCCTCCCACCCGAGCCGGGCATCGGAGTAGTCGAAAGTAACGGAGATGGCGGAGCTCGCGCTTTCCCCTTGCCCTTGTCTCTCCTCGGCGGAGGCGGGATCTCCTCCTCGTCGTTATCTTCCACTTCAACGCGTCCCCGGTGCGAATGATTAGAATGCCGCGAAGTTGTCACTCGCAATACAGGTGCGGCGGAAAACGCTTCAGGAACAGGCGCGTCATCATCCACCAACGCACTTCTATTGCTGCTCGTCCGCGATCCCAGTCCCGCGGTCGCCTGCACGCGTTTCACAGGATACGCATTCGTTGGCGCAGGCGCATCGTCGGGTTCCCGATCATCCACAACACCCTTCTTCCTGCGTTCTCTATCCTTCTCCCTTTCACGTTCCCGGGAAACAGATGTAGGAACAGGCGGTACACTCGGCGCTCTCGGAGGGCCAAATCCTGAACCCGCGTTCATACTCGCCGTGCGCTGTCTGGCATATCCGCTCGCAGAGCTTACAGGCCCTGGCGTCAACGCCCTTCTCATCCCCGCTCCCGCAGCAGCAGATTGCAAGTTTCCATTACTCGGTACGCGCCCATGCCCATGATGCGAGGTCGAATGGACCGCATGAGCCGCATGGAGGTTCCCAGAGCTCGGCGTACGAGAATGCATCTGCACCGTCGCATACATCGACGATTGCAAGTTGCTGTTGCTTGCCGTCCTCGGATAAGGGTACGCGTGACCGTTCGCAGCAGTCGGCGAAGGCGTCGGCGCGTCTCTCTTTATATGCCCATGCGAAGACGCAGTAGACCAATCTCGCCAGCTTCCACTCACGCTGCCCGGCCTATCCTTCCCTGCACTCCCATTGCCTCCTTCGGTTGCTGTCTGGACGTTATTGTTGCGCCCAGGGATATTAATAGGGTTGCTCCCTGTTCTCCCTTGCCCGCTCGACGTCGTGCTAGACGTCCCTGGTCCAGTCGACGGTATCCAGCGGGTATAAGCCGGACTTGCCGGACGGGCGCTACTGGGTCTGACACCGGGAGCCGTGACAGCAGGTGACAGCGGTCGGTTAGCATTTGACACGGACGGATATGCGCTTATCGGCCGGGCCGGATACCCCGCCCCGACGGGTGTATGCGGGGTACGTGGCAGCGACGGCGGCTGAGTCTGCGTAGCCGACATTGGGGCAGCCAAAGGAGGGTTTGAAGATTCGGCGAACGGCGGCGTAGCAGGAGCAAAGTGAACCTTCCTACCCGCTGACGACGACAGTGGCTGTTGTTGCTGTTGTTGAGCAGGCGTAGGACCGCGCTTGATAGTTTCCCAGATAACCTGCTGCTCCTGTCGCACCAGCTCTTTCCATTTGTCCTTGCCGCGATCACGGTCGCCCTCGGACGGTCTGCGGCCATTTTCCTCGGGTCTCCACGTCCATTCATCTGCCATCTCGTCTTCCACGAGGACATCATCATGGCGCTCGAGCCCATTCAGAGGCCGAATCTGGGACGAAGGATGAGGAAAAGAGGACACCCCGCGTCTGCGCGCCTCTTCTCGGATAACGGACCGCATCTCCTCCTCGTACTCGCGCTTAAGTCTCGCACACGTCCGTTCATGCGCGTCGGTCAAGCGCGAATATGCCTCATCAGAGCCCGGATCCTCGTCCGTGCTGCCAGACGTCGTCGATCCTGAAGAAAGCGAGTCGCGTCGACGCGACGACGCACTCGCCGCATTACGTCGGGCAGAACGCACCCGATTATTGAAGGCCACCTGTTCCTCGTTTAGCCGGCGCATATATCTCGATTGCGCTTTCAATGTGGCCTCAGTCTTCCAGATCTCCAGAGCATCGGGGTCATCAACCCCTTCACCAGGAGGGGCCGGACTGCTACGACGCTGGGAGTCTGGTGGAGGAGGCAATGGAGGGAGCGGATGTTCGGCGGAGGATGATAAGGCCGCCGCAGCCGCGGAGGCACTCGAAGTCGAGCGATGACGCGACGACCGAGACTGGCTCGTCGGTGCGGGTGTCGTCGAGCGCGGAACCCACTTTGTCTGCACCTGCTGAGTGGGGGCAGCACTAGCGGGACGTGCCAGTGGTGGAGCCCCTGAGTTCTGGACGGACGAATTGGAGCGGGAGTGACGGCCTCCTCCGAAGACCGAAGTAATGCTGGAGGAGAAGCTACTGAAGCTGCTGAACGAGGGGCGAATGGACGAGCTAGTCGTCGATGTCGGATCGGCCGACATAGGGCGGTCTGGACCCGTGAAGAGGCGCTTTGGATTGAGAGCGGTGGACATTGTGGACGGGGTGGACGGACTGGACGACGAAGAGGATTGTGAGATGAGAGATGGGAAAGCGATAGAGAGGACTTACTTATGAGTAGGATAAGTACTAAATAGAACAGTGTTAGTGCTAGTACATGCAGGCAGGCAGGTGTAGGTGCAGGTGTAGGCGCGTGTCTCTGGTCACACTAAAAGTAATGCTCGCTTGCCACGACGTCGATCACGTCGCTCAACTTATCGTCGACCAAGCGTCGACGACTCAACAGACACTGTCTACGATAAAAGCGAGGATGAACGCAGGAGAACAGAGCGAGCGTATCTATCGCACCAACGAGGAAGAGAGAGGCAGGCGCCAGGCTCATCTATCTCATCCAGCAGAGCAGAGCAGAGATTAAGTACGAAACACGTGTAGTTCTCCACACGTGACAGATGATTATGCAATCAACCCCACACGTTCTCTCCTCTCTCTCTCTCTCTTTTTCACTTTCTGTCCTCTCAACTCAGCTCATCAATATCATACCTCGGTTGGAACAGAACATGTCATGGGACCATCGTCTTCAATACCATCTTTCAGTATCCAATACACGTTTCTTCCCTCGTCATCACCACTATTCATTCTTTCTTCCTCTTGCACTGCGTCATCAGGAAAACTCTCTCCCCTCAATACACTACACTCTTCCTCCTCTCTTGCTTTCCCCCGTCCTGAGCCGCTTGACCGTTGCAACTGCTGCCTCGAGGTGATGTGTTCCCCACACAAACTTATCTTCATCCATTCTGCTCCTTATCTCGGCCCCACTCCTAATTTGGTACATGTCCCGATTTGGACTCTGAACTCTATCTGGATGCAACTTTTATTATGATTTAGTAATTAGTGTCCAGTTCAGTGCCACGGTCGAGATGTGCATGCATGATGGATGCCGTGTATCATGGACTTGCGTCCGCAACTCATGCACATCTCATCACCTCATCCGACTAAACCTCGCGTCACATCTCTCACTAAATCTTCGATAAATACTCATCACCGCAGCTGGATTATTTTCTGCTCGAAACCACAACATCGGGGGGAGTCAAGATCCATCATCAACTATCGCTCGTTCCGAAATGGTCAATCGACACAGTGATATCCGCTCAATCGACTCAGGTCATTATTTTCTAACTTGACCCCTTAAATCATCCTCTCCTGAGGTAGCACTTCGTAAACGCGTTTTGGACTGGACTTCTCGCCTCCTCATCGCTTCTGTCCCGCCCGCACCGCTGTTGACATCACTGCGGTAGATCCATCCATCCCATCTTCTCATCTATTCTCAACTACCGAAGCGCTCTAGAACCCACGGGTCTCTTACTGTTCCTTCCTTCTCTGCCTCCCCCTTGCTACCAGCTCGTGTTCATCAAACGCAAGACTAGGGTTGCATCATCATCATCATCATCATCATCATCATCAGCTTTCTTCTTCTACTGTACTGTACCCCTCCTTCGGAATCACATCCTATACTTACTCAATATTTACTCGGCATGCCGAGACTGGTTCCCGAACGTGGACTTTTCACTGGTCCATGTACTTCACTTCCTCTAGCTTCTGGACGGAATCAATATACGCCTAGGTCCTGGATCTGCGAACTGATGATGAGTCCTTGGATGTATCCGACAGAACCCGGAATCGGGCCCGGAATTATTCAAACTCGTGGTTATGACGTACTTCGTGACTGCCCCTCCCACTCAGGGCCTCATCTACTTACGCGTGCCAGCTCAACCAAAACCAAGAAACAGAACAAAGACCTCTAAAAATTGAACATTTCGCCAAGGACAAGCCTGGATAGAGGCACTTGACGACTCCTCTCACACCGTCCTATCCTTGCGTACATAACTCCCCGACATTTGTTCTGTTTCCTTCGCAGTTGAGCACAACTCCGACTACTACACCATACACGCCGCGCTACATGTACATGTACGTGGGCCCCTATCAGCAAGAAACAACACAACCGCAGCACCTTCCAGATCAAGATACCCCAGCACATCTCAAATTACGCTGCACCTGCGTACTTACCAGATCGGGTCTTCCCTGCTCATCTTCATCTTGCCTCGCAGGCACCGGCGATGCACGAAGAACGACGACGGTGTTGATGTATTAGCCATGCGATGGAGATGACTCGGGTCCACACATATATATATATGATTCGTCACCGTGAAGACATGAGGTATTCACGAGCTTTTGCGATATTCTTTTCCGCAGCTTGCGGCCGTGAAGACGAAGGCACTATCATTCCCCTTGAATTTCTATTGTGATTGAAGCTGAGATTTGATCTTTGACGCTTTTTTTTTGTTGGTTACCTCTGAGGTGTGAAACCGGAGGGGTAGCGTGAAATTGTTGCTCTGCTGATGAGCTCTGTATCCACGGCGAACTCGATGGAAGCCTAACGACTCGCATTGTGATACGTCCGTAAACATTTCATGAACTCAAGCTATCTTTCTCCGAGCATCTGCGAGGAAAGGACTTTCCCATGCCACTTAAATAATCATTCTGCTAACTTTCGAATCAAAGACTCTCAGATTCGGCGGTACTAAGTACCCTTACTGATCTTGCGAACCTCTCGCGATATGAAAACGATAGTGTTTCTGACTAGGCTGGGACTAGATCCCAGGTGGTGCTCCAAGATCTCACGAGGTAACACGAGCACGCTGCTAGCGATTTCCTGTCCTTTTTTCTTCGCGCATTTTGAACATGTCATCGTGCTGCACACGGGATGACGGAAGTGATGCTCGACAACCGGTCTGGTCTATAGATGTGGGTTCAACTTGTCGACAAGCTACTGAATCAAGGATCGAATTCCGAGGGTCTATCTTTTTAAATCATTAGACATAACGATATTTGGGTGAGGCTGTATGAAATATCCTCGAGCCTGGTGCTCGCTGCTGACGAAGAAACGGTGCTAGCAATGGTCGTCGCCTTCCATAATCGTTCTAGTCTGGTTCCGACTACTTCGTGAGTGAGCTTTTTGGCATTGGTAAGACGGTGGTAAGCCTCCTCCTCCAAGATAGTGCAGTTTAGCTGACTTTGACTTTGACTTTTTTTGGATCAAAGGCTCTTAGATTCGACGCTGGGTATCTGTGCTGGTCTTGCGAATCCCCGTGATATGAAACGATAGTGACTGACTAGACGGAGCTTGATTCCAGGTGCTCCAAGTTCTTCTCGCGTGATGCGCGAGCTCGCTACTGGCGATTTTCTTCTGTTTTTTTATCTTACTTCTCGGATGAGTCTCGAACGCTCATCATGATGGACACGGGATAACGGAAGTAATATTTGACAACCGGTTTGGATTTGGGTTCAGCTTGCTAACAAGCTCTTGTATGATGGATCAACTTCCAAGGGTTTATCTCCTACATCATTGGATAATGATACTAAAGAGGGCCGTCATGAAAGATCTTCGAGTCCAGTCTTCGCCGCTGACGAAGGAATGTTGCTGGTGACGCCTCGAGGCTCTGCTGAAAGGGAGAATTCCGGTGGGCCGTGTTGCATTGGCATGGAAATGACGTGCGACCCCTGAAGAATACACAGGTGAAGGACGGATGATAGTTGCTTCGGGTTCGGTTCCAACGGAGAAAAGAAGAAAGGCACAAAGTTTTTCCGTAAGTTCTTTTGATATTCGATGTGAGTAGTAGACGTTGACCGAAGACGTAGTCGAGTCCTTCCAACGGCGAGGACGTCTTTACTTCTGAGACACTGCTTCTGAACTTTTCTCCGTCAGCCAAAAAAAAAAAAAAAAAGAAGACATGCCCGTCTTGCTGGTCATCTGGCTCTGAGAATCAAAGTAGTAATGCCTTGTACCCATCTTTTGCGAATTCCGCGCGATCTGAAGGAGATGGCTCAAGACTGGACCGCCGATACTCCACAATCTCGCAAAAGACACGTTCCCCGTTCTCTCATTTGCGACATCCCGCTAGCGAAGCTGCGCGCAACAGCTATTCACCTAGCTAGCCTACGTAGCTCACCATGCCTCAAGACAGACATCTCTCGGACAACACGATCGTTATCCACTGCCAATCACCGAGGCTGGTATTCTTCCAAAGTTACTCGTTTTGGTCAGTGGTCGCTGATTTCTTCGTGGATGTGATACATTCTTTCTGTTCTTAAGGGGCTTCGATCGTGAATACAGTGCGAGATGAACGGGTGGTCAGCAGAGCAGGTGAATGCCGAGCTGCCTCGAGGCCTCCGTGCGCAAACGAGTACGAAGCGCATACGATATGTGAATGGTTCGGCGAAGTTCTGGCTGAACTGTGTTTTTTTTTGCGCATTGCATGGACTCATACGTCCTGATCTCTTAAGCCATAGAATAACTACGGACAGTTGAGTAGAAGCCAGCCTTCAGGAACGAGTAGCAAGTGCAATTACCAGTCGTGTGCCTCCACTAATTGCGAGTTCATCCGAGACCTCACGCTCGGAGGTAGTTAATAATCGCCACTAACGGTGCGCCTATGTATGCATGTTATGATGAGCACATACGTCACGGTCGAATCATTCGGCAATGTGCGTCGTTCCTCGCCAGTCTCGCCGTGCGGTCTTCACGAGTGATGAAGCGACGATGTACTACTCGTGTGCCGTACCTTGAGATCATACTTACTTTGCCGTTTTTTGCGATCGGTACTACTCCGTCTGGTCTCATGGAATGTGCAATATGTGGCTGCAAACCGACAGTACTCGGATTTTCTCGCCTGCTCTAACAAAACTTGATTGAGGATGGTTCGGATGAACGAGGACACGTCCAGGAAGTCACCGCTATCTATATTTTATTCGCATAGACAGTATCAATTCTATTTCTTACTTATTACTTGCTCCATGGAAGATTCTCGGTGATTAAAAGAGAAAGAAGAAAAAAAGGCAGGTATTGGAACGAAATTCTTGTTCGGAGAGATTTCTCAAGTTTTGACTCGTTCTTCACACCCTCCGCGTGAAATATAAACGGCCATTCAGGTCAGCACTCTAGATGAATGGGATCGAAGTTAATACACCATACTTCCATGGATTCGCTGTTGGTAATAGTATTCCACATTAACACAGCACAACTCGCTCACTCAGGCTCTCCTTCAGACCTCTTGCGATTCTTCGATTCGCGTTTTCATTAATGTTGCCTGGAATCATAATAGAGAAGATCATAAAAGAGATGTTGGATTAACAAACTGTCGAAGACCCGACTGGTCTCAGAAATGAACATAAATAACATATATGCACTATGACAAATGTTCGTTTTCGAGACCAATCAGATCTCAGACAGTTTCTCTTTTTTTTTTCTCTAATCCAACAAAAGAGTCATGAGAGGTGTATTGTGTTGTCTTCTTGTGAAATAGGAACTACGACAATTAAAAAAATCGAAGTCAGATTCAGAGATACGCGACACGTCGCGGCAGCTATGAATGCATCAAAGTGTGGTCAGGTAGAAGGTTCCCCAGAGGCATAAGTGCTCACTCGGCAAAAGAGAGAATAAGTGCACATAAATGAGCAACTCGAGCAAAATGTCCTTGGATGAACTATTTAATAATTTAATAAAACATCAAAAATAAAATAAAATAAGTCACGTGAGTATCACGTGGCTCGGTAGCGAAACAACTTTCACTACGGGCAATTTAGTATTTTACATCGGATGATAAATGGATTGATATGTAATTTGATATTTTCAATATCATTCAATATCATACTGAATATCCTCATTAGGGATATTAAAAATATCATCAAAGTATTTAGAATATCATCAAAGCAGATATTCTGATTGACCAATCGGGATAATTTTTAGGGATATCTGCTTCGATGATATTTTAAATATCCCTAATGAGGATATTCAGTATGATATTGAATGATATTGAAAATATCAAATTACATATCAATCCATTTATCATCCGATGTAAAATACTAAATTGCCCGTAGTGTTTACTTTCGCTACTTTCGTGTATGAATTACCGTGTTCCAACAGATCATGGCTTTCAGTTCAACGTCTTCAGACGTTGGATTTGTCGTCTACATGCCGGAGAATCCGCACTCTCTCTGCCAGTGTGTTCATTTGTATGAGCTGGTGACACCACTGACACGGATTCACGCCCATCGAAGTTTCGAGCACGCCCGAATTTCCAAGAACGTTTCACTCCAGATAATCGAGTCTTTCACTTATGCTAAGGAAGTATGTTGTTCTGCTTCACTCAGTTTCCTCTTCCGTGCTGTGAATTACTCATGGGGACGCCAATCGAGCGTTATAATAACGTCAAGGATAAGCTTAGCACCCATAAAGACAACACAATTATGGAGCTTCCGAAGGATCTTAAAGACTACTTTCAAGCTTGTAACAAAGACTGGCGGCTTTGACAACATTTTGCGTTATATGCCTGCCAGTCTCGCTAGGTCGGATTCCGGGAACGTTTTCCTTGGACTGACTTGGAATTATGTGCGCGGAAGGTATCATAATTATTTGCCCCTGGATGGTTTTTCTATATCCTAAGTCCTTTTTTAGGCATCGCTTTACCGCTAGGCTTTTGAGCCACTTATTGAAGTTCGCTTTTTGATCGCCCCACACGATTTTGAATGCATTTGTCGAAGTCTCATGCAGATTCATTCCTTCCGATGGTCAACATTTCGGTCGAGCTGGAGGAGGATATCTCAGATCTGAAGGAGGATATAGGCGCGACAGTATCCCTTGATTTCTCTAAGATTATGAAAGCTGTGTTCACACTGGCCGTGTTTCTCGTGGAACCGGGCTTTGCTCGCTTCGTCGGTGCCAAGAAAGAGGATGTCGTTGTCGACGAGCTCATCGTCCTTCTTTCAGCAGCACGTCACCTTGACTATCCATTGGGTGAATATGTCTGGGACGCCCTGGACTCCACCCCGTCAGGCACGGTAAAGGTGGTAATTTCGAAACATCCATCGCGTACTACATTGCGTGTGCGTTTGACAACGAGACTAAACTCTCCTACATTTTTCACTTTGGAGAGGGCGCCCCAGAATGGGCCGACGAGCCCGCTGAATTGGTCTCCATCTCCTTGAAGACTGAAGTACTAGAGGCTAATTGCTTCCACCTGCCGGATTATCTAGCTTCTACATCAGCTATTGGAGTCAAGTGAAAGGATATGCAGAAGACGATGAAATGGTTTGAAAACCCATCATCGGCTATATGTTTCCCTGATATCAACATGGGCCTAGATATCGTATTCTTTATCCGCCTATGGACTGGGCTAATTGTAGCCGTACTTGTGCATTGCAGAGTCAGAGACCAGGAAAAGGTAGATGAGAGAACATTGGATGCTGCGGTCTCGAGTCCAGATCTCTCCAAGATATATCAGAGGAAGGTGCGCGACTGGAGTTTAGGCATTATGGCAATACTTACCTTACAGTATAGTCGTTAAAACATGAGGATGCAGTGAATGCTCGGGAATGTGTTCTCAGTCTGTTTAATCGACTGAATGGACCAAATATCAAATTAGATGGATGATTTCCGGATGGAGTGCCTTTGTTGAAAATTATCGCGTCACAAGGCGGTTCCAAACCTCCGCCCTCTCATACGATATTGAACAGAGAGAGATGTGAGGACATGAGAGAGACGGCGTCCATACTGGAACAAGTAGCACTATCATTTGGGAGCAAGAGGACTTGGGAAAATGCCTCCGCGAATCCATCTCGCAAAAGACAGTGGACGAGAACTGGTGGGCGGAAATACTCCGAGTCTTTCCACCACGAAATGCCGATAATATTGTTATTGTTATTTTGAAAAATTCGTTCTTATTTTCAGTCTCCGGTCACCTATGCAAAATACGATCTGAGTTTCTTGGACTCAAATTCAAATTGCATCATATATTGTCAAAGTCAATGGAGGATTATGTAACACAAATTACTGATATTGCAAAATCTGACGGCTACTGCACCACATCCCTCCGCGGCGGTGCACCCCTTCATATACAGTGCTTTCCATACTCCCTTCCCTATTTTCAGAACCATCTCACCAGAACGTGCCAGACTCAAAAAGAAAAAGAGACCTTGTCAAAGCGGATCAGCGCAGAGGCTACAAATCCCATGGATTATCAGTGTAAGACATCGTTACATCTTGTATCGAGCAAAGTAATGATGAATTAGACACTAGACGCACTATTGATCATGGCTTCTATCGTACTACTACGCAAAGTAGTGTACTACGATGTCCTGACATAGGATACATCTACTGAACAATAATAGTATTGGATTCTAAAATAAAATAAAATAAATGATGAAAGGAACCCTCTCGGGATCACAACCCCCCCCCCCCGCTCTCATCTAACTAGCTAGCCTCGAACCGAACCGAATCGAATCGAACGCGGACATAGAGCGGTCCCACTCGTCGTAAGTTCATCCCAGATCCAGATATAAATAAACCCAATAGATCCCGGCAGCCTTGTCTTAGAGTCATCCTCATCTCATCTCACTAGTCAGCCCAGCCAGAACCTCGCTCATCTCGCTCCTTCTGCACACTACTTTTCGGGCATTCACCTTCTTCTAGGTCTGTGCATGTATTGATCTCTCTGGGACGGGGCGAGATCCCCACGATGCCCGTTTAAAAGAAAGGCAATGGTTGGACGTACGCACGTATTTATAGTTGAAAGCTTCCGATGAGTTACTAGGCGTGTACTGTAACTGTACTGGTTCGCTTGGCGAACCGAGTTCCTTCTCTGATTCACGTATCTGCTAATAATGCTACTGAGTGAATGGACGTGTATACCTCCCGGTATCTAAACAGTCTATACATAGGAAAATAGTCATGTTTACTGATATCGTCCACGCAGCGAGCATATCAATCTTGCGGGATTTCATCAGTAGTAAACGAGATCATCGGAGAAACCTCAGTGTTCATTGCTTCAGTTACCCATTCTGTCATGCTGCTTCCCCGATACAGGGCTTAAGAATGAGTGTGAAATTTCTCCGTTCAATCGGCGGCGTTTAAATCGCAAAAAATGCAGAATTCAAATCACTGTTCAGAATAAGAGTTACTATTCTACAAGGAAATGGTTGTATGTATAAGTGCATCGCAATAAGTCGAGATCAATCCAGCAACGTTTCACAGGAGAACTACATCTTCAAAAGGGGAAAGTCACGGTCGCGATCAAAGTGTAAACTGTCGAAAGCGCAAACGGATTTTCGGGGTTCTCGCCCGCAATCAAACCAAAAGCTTAGAAAGAGACCTTCGACACCGTCTCATAGAACGTCTTGCCCTGGATGGTCGCAATCTCGAGCTCAAGCGCAGATGGCTGACGGGATCCATCGCCGCCAGCAAAAGTACCAGCTCCCCACGGCGATCCACCATGCACCTCATTAAGGTTCGTTAGATGCGCGAACGTGTTCTTGTAACCCAGAGGTACGAAGATAACACCGTGGTGCGTGAACGTCGAGATCGCATTTGAAACTGTCGTCTCTTGTCCGCCTCCCGGAGACGCAGTGCTCACGAAGACGCCCGCATACTTCCCGTACAGGGCACCCTTAGCCCACAACGCACCTGTCGCGTCCCAGAACGCCTATAATAATAATAATAATAATAATAGTATATAAAAGGATAAAGAAGCCACGTGAGCATATATGTAAACAGGGCCGGATGAACAAAACAAGACGAAATGACGAAAGGGGGAGGAACAAGGGAGGCCGGAAAGGAAAGGATGAACGAAATAAACGGAGAACGTACCTTCCACTGGCCCGGAAAGTTACCATAACGCGTCGGGATACCGAAAAGGAATGCGTCATATTTGACTAGATCATCCGAAGTGATGACGGGGTACGATGGCTTGGGCGGAGCGTGCATGAGTTTGAGAATGTCCTCTGAGAGCGTCTCAGGGATCCTGTGAACAAGTGCAAAGATCAGCCAAGGCGGTCGAAGAGATAACGCGAGATGGCGTTGGCGTACTGGAAGATAGTCACCGTGCCACCCGCCGATTCAACGCCCGCCTTTACGGACTCTGCCACTGCACGATAGTGAAACATACTTCAGCAATCATCACTACACTAGGGAGATGATCGATTTTCACATACACTTTGCGATGTGGCCGTACATGGAGTAGATAATAATCGCGACTTTGGGAGCCATTTTAGCAGCAGTCGTGGAGATTGCGGTAGTAGTGGTAGTCTGAGGGTGAGCAGAAGACGAGTCCTCTGGTTGTGAACTGGGCTGAGGTTGATCTTTGTTAAGTGGAGCGGATGGTTTATCCTCTAGATTGGCCTTTGTGCGCTTCGAAGGGAAACACATGAGACAGGGAAAGAAATCGCCCCGTTTTATAGGTCTGGTAGCATATATATACTGCCGAGCGAGCGCGGGCCATATCCCCTTTTTCGAGCATGTTCCATAGTATCAAGGGCTCAATCCTTACATGATGTATGTACCCATGGGAGTAAATGTCCTCCAAAGGGTAAGACGCGCATGGGAACCTCCTTCCCCTTTTGGTGATCCAGTTCACACGGTTACCGGCCCTCCTGATCTGATTACATGTATCGATTACATATATCTCGCGTAAATCTGGCATGAAATATCGTCATAATCATATTTCGAATGAGCTCGACATTCCGTTTCGGACGTCGATTATTCATGAATCGCGACTCGGAGTCTGTCGACCTTGAAGACCGGAGTGAAGAAGGACCGATCAGTGTAGACTGAGTTGACCTACTAGAAGTACTAGCTGCAAAACTCGCCTAGAAACTGAGTATCCTCTCGTCATCTTCTTTCTCTCTTCTGCTGCTTCTTGTTCTTGACTGATCAATGGATCAACTTTGTGGTACTCACTTGACCCCATAAGTTGTGAAAATTCGCAATTCAAAACGACTTCGCGCTGAGCGGTATACTCCGGGATGTCTGCGACTCATTGTAAGAACTCCACAATATTCTTCTTCTTTACGATTGAGAACAGAAGAAGAGAATCCGAGGTCTGGACATTCTTAGAGCTAGAACTTCTCGGCTTCAAAGAAGACCATCATACGTGTACTCATCCAAATTCCGCATACGGAACCTCTTCCAGCTCAAGTGTTTCCTATATGCTAACTTTGCCTTGGCTGGCTCCTGATTTAGACTGATTTTACCAGACTGAATGCACGCCAAGATTAACAGCAGAGCTTAAAGTCATATGAGCTGACTTTGAACTCATTTTACTTATCTACATAATGAACGATTGGAGGGGAGGAAGGGTTTCCAACTTTCCATAGAGTCAGACTCAAGCTTTCCACATTCAGTCCTGACTTACTTTGCCTCGTCTCGTTATCTTCGCCTTTGAATTTAACTAGCGCAACGACCGTGCTCAATGGTGCAATACTTGAAGAACATGCATGCATTCGGTTAAAGAAGAAACTCAAACCCCGCCTCGGGGGGAATCGATAATCAATTTATCGCATAAATAATGCTGTTTTATGTACTCAAGATAGTCTTGGTCGGTATACAATACTGTCGATATCCGACTCGGGACTATTCTTCTCCAGGTTATCTGTTCATTCGACAGCCAGTACTAGTCATATGGGATTACAGCAATATGCAAATATTAATGTTCATTCTACGTCGTACATGGCACTTCTGAGGTTGGTGCTACTGCGA
The DNA here is from genome assembly GCA_009806525.1 of Sanghuangporus sanghuang. Taxonomy (NCBI): domain Eukaryota; kingdom Fungi; phylum Basidiomycota; class Agaricomycetes; order Hymenochaetales; family Hymenochaetaceae; genus Sanghuangporus; species Sanghuangporus sanghuang. The sequence goes on along the minus strand of VVIT01000012.1, from coordinate 288,100 downwards.
ACACTAAGCACATTATCGTCGACTAAATACCACCCAGGAAAGGGCCTTCAGGATATCCTTCATATGTACCTTCGTATTACGAGCTGCAGACCCAGAGCGCGTCCTGGGTCGTTCGCCAGGCTTCGATCGCAGTGTAGTGCCAAGGTCTAGACGAACAACATAAAATATAAGTACCATTCGATACAAAATGAAAGTGAGGAGTGAAGAAGCGCCAGAACGAGCGAAAAAAAAAGTAAAAAAGCAATGAATGAGGAGCAGATTTCGAAGTTGGTATGTAAACTGAACTCTTGAGCCAAAACGCGCAAATGAAGGTGAAGAAAGAAAGAAAGAAAGAAAGAACGCAAGCAAGCGATATGGCGAGGCGGAAATAACGCACAGCAAAAGAGATCACTCTACCCACCCGTCTCTTGACCGACGAAGTTCCCGGGTCTATTTGATTCTAGATCTCCCCGACTCGGAGTCATGGTATGCTTCTGTTGTTGAGCGCGCTTCTTCGCAGCAAGCTGCAATTCCATCTGCTCGAACGCGCTGAGGCTCGCCTGTTTCGCCTTTACCAGGTCTTTCCCCGTCAGGTCCCTCTTCTCCCCTCCTACATTATCATCCTCTCCCTCAGTAGCCTCGGCACTCAGTCCGTAATGCAACTGTCTCGGCCACGTCTCTTCAGCAACGCCCTTGTCGTGTAGAGCACTTCGGATGCTTCGTAGCGTGCTCTCGTGCGCGTCGAGCGCCTCGGCGTACAGATCGTGCACGCACACCGCGCATCCTGACATACAGCATTCTATGAGATTAAAAAAGAGAAGCATACAACGTCGAGAATTAGAAGTGAGGAACAGTGAATTGAGTATATGACGCACCATCTGGACCTGGAGGCTTCGGAGCCTCGGGTATCGTATATCCCATAAACACAAGCGGCTGCTTTCCCTTCCTCCTCTTCAGCATCACATTAGTGTTCTCTTTCCCCTTCTCATCATCAACGTTTGCATTCGCATTCAGACTCTCCTCCTCATCCCGAAATTCTTCAATCTCCCGCTGGTACCCCTCCTTTCCCCCTCAACGAGCGTTCGAGGCGGAGATACCGGTTGCTCAGATCTTGTCCGCCCCGGGATGGGTGCTTCAAACGTTCGAGCGGGCTTTGTGAGGAGGAATTAGGCGCTGCTGATGTTTCTGGCGGTGGCGGGAGGTGCCATGGTTTGCTCGAGATCCCCAACGATTCGTTTGTATCAGCGTTCAGTAGCATTATTTCCGGCACTGCCACTAGCAAAAGCCTCTGGACCCTCTAAACGCAGCAGTAGAACCAATCCACCGCCAGTGAGAGGCCCTCGCCGTCGCCGGGGCTATAAACGCAGTCGCATAGCAGCAAGTCGAGCTATTAGCACCATATACCGGTCTAAGAAGGCGTCTCGCGAAAGCACCACTGCCAATGCTAACGTACATGCATCAGTCAGTATCGTCGGTCGTTACTATCAGTTGGCCGTCGTGGGTATAGTCCGTCCGACGAGAATATTTTCGACTTGACGGACGTTGACGTTGGTCACGACCAACAAGTTATCCAGAGAAGAGGAAATTTGCGTTGGCACCAGCCTCAGGCGCTGACGGATCGGAGGGGTGACGTTGATCAATACGCCGATCGGAGAGTCGATCTTGACGATCGCTCAGGTTGCGATGACATCACCGATAATGCAAAACAGGCATTTCAAAGTCGTGAATATCATTATCATACTATGGTATACACAACCACATTAATATTACAGCACATGTCTGAGAACAAACAGTCGATTGACCGACTTCCTGAGAAAAGCCCGGATCCTGGTAACCACGTTTATTTGTCTCTTCGGAAAAGAAAGGAACGATAACTCAATAGTGAGACACTAAACCAAAAATTGCAGACACTCGACAACCAAAACATAGAAGAAACACGGGTAAGTACTAAGTAGCGGAGAATCTTGGGTGGAAGTGCGATACGAATGAACGCAGGCAGCGAGAAGGAAGGGAAAGAGAAGTTTACTTTATGAAAATAAGTGTACATGGTTGTGAAAATTGTTGTGTGGATATGTGTAAAGGATGGCAAAAGATCGTAACAATCATCAACAGGCAGACTCAAAAGGATCGAAAAAGAAGAAGAAAAATGAATAACCAAGGATCTTATCCATCACACCACCGCAGATTCTCCATCAGGCGGCGGCCCATCAACGTGAACTCGGCCCTTCTCATCCATACGTGCATTGACACTGCTCGCATCGACACCGCTCTCAACACACGCCCTCACCTCGCCCTCGCTCAATCCCAGCGCATCCGCAGGTATCCACACAATTCGCTGAGGCACCACGGTCGCAGGGTGATAGAAATCCTTCACATCGTCCTCTTCTGCGTTAGACCGCCGCATAAGTGCTGTGCGTTCGTTTGCGGCTTTTTCAATGTCCGAGCCTGAGCCTGAAGCGCGGCCGGCCGTCATGTCGAGTGAGGACTTGCCAGCGACGGGGCTACTACTGACATTCTTCTTCTCGCCATCGGTAAGGTCCGAGTTTGACCGTGCTGGTCTGCTACCTGGACCTAATCCAGTATTCTCCTCTGCACCTCCATTGGTGTGGGCTTTGTCTGCGAGCGACAACGGGAGATAGTTCAGCAAAGGTCCGTACGAGTTATTGATCATCAGATGAAACAACGCCTTTAAGACACACATAAATCAATTTTACTTCGCAGAAAACAAAAGGAAAATTTACTCACGGTTAGAACAATCAGAACAATCATTAGTGCTCCCTGCGGGATCGCACTCGGATCTCCACTCGAATTCCGCGACAAGAAGAACAATGCAGCCAGACAAACTTGCTGGAGGTACAGTCCTGTGAGTACGTGCTGGATCGCCTTAGGGAAAAACAGTCCTCCGGTGTCGTGCTCGGCCGGCTGGTCGAGTTGATAGAGGAAGAGGTATTTGTACAGTTGGTAGAATAGGAAGAACGTGACACACGCGAGGCCGTTGATGATGGGCGAGATGACGGAATACGTGATGCCTGATGGACAATGACAATGTCAGGATAAATGATGAGAAATACAAATCGAAGAACTTACTGATGACGACGATGAGCGTCGTTGCCGGGAACAAAGTACCCCAGCTGACGTTTCGTAGGGTATACTTGATATTATACACAGATCGAGGGGTACTCCCAAGGATGAACAACTTCGCATAGTAGATCACGAGCGGAATGGCTTGCAGGAAGCCAGCTGCACTACCAGATAGGCCTTGCAAGATGACATACCTAACGGGCAACAGTAGTCAGGAAATTGTTGAAGCGAAGGGATGAATGCGGACATACGTTAAGAAGAAATTAGATGCCGAAGGTAAGTTCTGCGCAAGAATCGTCGGGATAGACGCTGGGTCATTCAAAAGCTCAGGAAGGGCAGCGATGATACCAGACGCTAATGTGACAATCAAGAACGAATGCTACGCAAAAATGGTTTATCAGTCATATCCATATAACTTATATAAGATTCCCAGCAACTTACGATGATCTGGAAGAGAAAATAACGCGACATCAACCTGAGCTCCACTCCACTCTGCCGCGGGACTCCCTCGAATTTAGCAAGGAGACGCAGGATAATTGGTAAGAGCATCATGAGCAGCGCGAGCAATACTGGTGGCAAGACACCCTGGACGATACCAAGAACGACCTTCGGGAGTGTGCAGATCCAGCTCAGCCAACTATATGTTTGGCACAGAGATGCGACATTCGACACAGCACCGACAAATGCCACTGTTCATCGATCCCAACTCAAATCAGAAAACTTTGTTCATAGAATGAAGGATGTAAATAACGCACCAGGGAACGCCCAGCCGATGATCAAACCTGCCGTCGCTGCAAGACCAATCACCTGTCTCATCTTCCTCTCATACGGGTTCAGTCCCAAATTTCCCCAGATGATATCCGCAGGCGCGACACCGATCTCCCGCTCATACATCCGGTACGGTTCGTGGTGTACAAGCACCTGCGCTGCGATATGCGCGGCGGCCTGGTTGTGGAAGAGTACGAAGGCGCTGTTGAGAGGTGGATAGGTGAGGGAGGAGCGTTCGGCAATAGAGCCTTCACGTTCGCCTTCGCTGGAAGTCACTACTCGGGCAGCATCGGCTTCACCTGAAGTTCCATTCTCACTCGTGCGTGTGCTTACGCGAGAAAGCTTGTTCTTAGCGGTACCGTCAGGTGAAGTATGCCCATCCGCGTGAGGTTTCTTTATACCAGGAGCACGCTGAACCAAGCCAATGACTCCACCAAGCTTGCCCTGTAGTTTCTCAGCCGAATGATCGCGCGTATACGCTTCCTCCTCCCTCAAAATCTTACGACCCTTTTCCAGCTCCGCAGTGGTTGTCGCGATCTCCTCACGGGCCCATTCGATCGTATTCACCTCGTTGCCTAGGCACAAGAACCCAAACGGGATCTTGCCCTTCGGAATTTTATGGCTTGGGCGCTTCTTTTCTGGCACCAGAGCGTCTAATGACGTCACAGGCGCTTGAGACTCAAGATCGGCGGGAGAAGCCTCCGAATTTGATTTGGGCTTTGATTCAGCCTTAGCAGCTGCTTTAAGCTGCTTTGAATGTGCCTTTGTGGCCAGTTTGAGAATTTTCGTCTCCGCGGATTCGAGCTTGTTGAGGGCTTTCACACGGCGGTCGTACAGATCCGGCAACTCTCCTAGATCTCGGTTGATCCAAACTTTCTTTACGCCACCAGGTGCGTGCGAGAACACTTCGCTGATGGCGCGCTCGGATAGATATCGCGGAGGCACACCAGTAACAAGTACCGTGTTTGCCTGTGGAGTTGACGAAAAAGTGGGGTCGACGAGGTACTGTTGACGCGTGGTCACAAAATTTGCCATTTCCCGCTTGATATTGTACCAGATCCAGACTGAAAGGAAAACAGAAATTCTGAATACGCCCGTAGAGAAATGAAGACCAAAAATAGAAACGTACTTGTAAATAGCCATGCGAGGATGAGATGAGCCGCGTATCGTGTCTGTTGATTTGTGGTGATATTTCCAAACGTGAACTGGTCAAGGCCATCCTTGCTTGGAGCGCCCAGCTTGACGCTGTCGATGGGCAAGAGGATGGCCCAAGACAAGGCCCAAATTGGTACGAATATCTTGACCATCATGCGGAGAAAGCGGACAAAAAAGTAAGCGTCCATCCCATTCGACATACGAATATCGCGATAGTCCGCCTTGAGGATAGCCCATGGCCATTTCAGAAAAAACGAAGGTAAAGGTTTCGATCGTTTGCTGCGGAGGACGTATGCACTTAGCAACTATTGTTGTTTCAGAGGGACAAAGAGAAATATTGACGTACTTTTCTGGAGTGAGGAAAGTACGCGGTTCATAGATCGACCTGAATCGTTTGTAAAGGATAGTAAAAGCGAGTATCTCTACGCCGAAAACTGCTGCGTTAAGCCATAAGGCAGTTAAGAAAGTACTTGTCGACGCAGAGGTCGCGCTGCTTATGTTCGACCTGAGACAACATACAGGAGTTAGACTTATTGCGTTAAAAAGAATGCGGAAGATCATACATGATGGCGAGTGCGGAAGGAAGTGAGGAGGAGGGGAGAGGAAAAGAAATGCTTGTAGCATGACGAGCGATACAAGGTACACTTTATACGCGTGTGGAGCGAGAGGTGAGGCTGGTTATTGGATGCGACCGGCTAGGGCCCAATATCTCCGGCCGGAAGCACGGATCCGGGCCGATCGGACTTGCCATATGAAGATGTATGTCATTTCCTGATATGGGAGAAAACAATGAATAAAGTGAGAGGCTGTGATGTAACCGAGATCTGCACGGACTTGAAATAATAATACATGTCTGACCCGCGCCACCACAGAACTCAGAAGTCGATCCTGAGGTATGAGCCTCCACTGACGATTCGTCCATACTTATCTTATCGTTCTCTAAATGTCGGGCGTCATCGCGGACGATGACAGTACTAGTAGTACTAGTAGTGCGGACCGGCTTCCAAGATAACCTAGACCTCTATCTCGCTTCAGCCATGGCCCGTCAGGGATACTTAGCTTGGTTTTAATCTCCCATAGTTCATCTGCATCCGAAATTTTGCTAGCTCCCAATGCATCATTTACACATGCTATGCTATGTAGCACTGTTTCTTTCTTTCTCTTGTATGTGTTCTCAGTCCTCCAGGCCAGCGCACAGCCTCGTATCGCCTCTGTGCATTCCACCGGGGTTTGCATTTCGCCTGCTACTTAGGCGGAAGTAGTGGATGGCTTCCGATTTGGGGCACATTTACATCAATGGACTTTGTCTGTATAAAGGCAAGATCAGTAACCAGCTTGTCAGACTTTTTTCTGGTTATAATGCCGAAGAGCGAATTCCGGACTAAAATTTTTAGGTCTTCCTGACGGTGAAGTGCGTCAGCACCGGCTTCTCCAAAACTCCACAACGAGAAGTCGACGGGTGGCAGGGAAGCCACTGGTACTCGTTAGTTAGACCACACACATCCATGTATTGAATCGATGACCATATGAACTGCGTCATTCGTGTGCACGAAAAATCAAATTCTGGGTGATTTTCAAATTCCCAGTGTCAAACTCATGGCAAGAGCCACACCATTCTTACCCACTCTGCTTATACTCGATTCGCACTAGCGATCGCATCCCCAACACATTCTCACATCTGAAGTTACATATGTCTCTATCCAAACGACTCGTCCTGGTAAGTCCATCGCAGAACTGCTCCATCATCGGTTCACTGACATTTTTCGCTTTTCGTCTATGCATCATTCATTCCAGGTTGCATGGAGGGCACATAGTATACACGGACACACTGCCTATATTTCTGACTCTTCATCCGAATAGAATAGCTTTGGCTTTTTCAGGAGTCAAAATGGAGCACCTGTCGACGTTACCAGCTTGTATCTTGGTCTACATTGACTTTCACTCTGATGACTCTGGTGACACTCTCGGGCTCGGTTCTGCTTGTTGAGAGCTTATGTCGTACGCTCGTTCTTCCTATCTCTCTTCTTCCTGTTCTTTCGGATTGACTATCCCCCGTGGAGTGGAGAGTCTTCAGTAGCCGGAGAAGGAAAAGAAGCTGGCTGCGGTTTGTTGCTGCCTGCTTGGCTGTATATTACTAGCCGTACGTTGAGGGTGTTTCTGATAAGAAAGTCGTACGGGATTTATAGCCATGACTCTTGCGCCTGTTTGGTTACTTTGCGACTCTGCTACTCGGTCGAATTCGAAGCAAACGAGAAAAGCCAGATATGCTGCGACGGAAGCACAAATTTACCTGGTTCCTTCGGTTTGAGCACACAGCGACCTTGATTTCCATGATTGCATTAGGCTGCGCATCACTGCACGGAAAAATGGTTCGGGGGTGGCGAAACTTGAATGTTTTTGGTTTTTGAGTTCCAGGCTAGTTGGAAAAGGTGAGGAAGAAAAATGCGGGAGTTTCTCCTCGACAGGACTCTCTCCATCGCGATCAATGTTTCCAGATTCCTTTATCATAGGTGGGTAGTGACCATATCATCATGTTTCGTCTACAAGACTGGCTCTAACATCGTTCCACCTTTACCATTCTTCCGCTCCCAGACACGTTCCGTGGAATAAACCACTTGTCCTCTTTGATATATTGACTCGCGGAGATGATGGTTGCGTGTAGCTCTGACTCCGAGAGGCTGTTGCCGGATCGACTGGTGATTGAAACTGAGGTCCATGATTTCGACCTAGCGCCGTTGAACTGGTAGGATTCCATATGTACCGTCTGTAATGCATGCGTATATTTGGTTCTGAAGTGAGATATGCATTCGTGCGTATATCATACGGCGCACAAAGCATATACGGAGCCAGACCGACAAATATAGTTTTTGAGCCATAGCACCTCATGCTTGAGTGAGAAAATACTTACACAGTTCTGGTGCGCATAACTTGAGATAGCCAATATAAATATTGTTCTGAGCATAATCAATGGGACCATGTCAGATACCGCAATATGGACGGAGTTCAGTCAAGTTTATCCTTACACATAATCAATACGGGCAAGCACATAGTTTGCCTGCTGACAATGAGTTGGTCACAGGGTAAAAGTTATGTGTTCCTGTATCGTGGGGGCATTTGTACAATATAGTGACGGTGTATGTCAATAAACCCGAAGCCAGTGAAGGTACCCGTCCGCTACACATCCATATGCAAGCGTGCTGATTACGGGGACATCTCCTCATAGATGAAATTCATTGGATTCTTTCAGTTCCTACAGATACGGATACATAGAGACACAGCGGTGTTTACTTTGGCCTGAGCAGGGAACGACTTTTTTTGCTTGTTCCAATATGACTACTCGTCACGTTTGGACGTGAATCGACCCTGAACCCAGTCATCTTTACTGGCGCTCGAAAGCATAGAAGATTTTTCATGAAGATTTCTGGTTTTCCGAGTCTTGTGCGGGTCGACATATATGTCCCTGTCGTTAATTTGTATTTTCGGCACGCCCGAGTTTATCGAGTCGTCATCGTCTATTCTCCTTTTCTTGCCTCGCGGAACCGTGTTGCAAGTGTTGCTTCCTGATTGACTGCTGCTCTCCTCCATGGTGTAGTAATGTACTTCTTCTGTACTTGAGCAAAGGTTAACGTTCTCTTGCCAACCATCTAAAAGCTTCCCTAGCTTTATAGTATTCCATGTTGCTACTATCTTTGCTGCCTGCATACCCGAGCGGAAGCAAAGTGAATGCATTCTCTTAAAACGTTATTAGGAAGGGAAATAAAGCAATGGAAACAAACGGAGGGATTTCATATGTATGTCGTGAGAATCAGATGCCTTGTGCAGACACTCCCCTACTCCACGCCACGCGTTTGTCCGACGCGTTCTGGCTCTCCTTTCACCAGCGGATCTGAGGTTTTCAAGTTGTCTCAAGCAGAGCGCAAGGAGAGCCTGCAAAATAAAGAGCCTAGTTGCTCAATAGCTACTACGATGGCTTCTGGTTCTAGTACAGCTGCCTCAGGTTCAGGCTCAGGCCCATTGTCCCAAATCTCACTCGACGCCGTCCTACACGAGATCACGTCTTCGCAAGACGATGTCCGACTTAACTATTTCCTGAGAACCTACGCGAGAGAGTCGAGAGAAGTTTTGTATGCGAGCCTATTAGCGAGTGGTCAGGACCCGCTTTCCGTGTTGGATGCGCGGAACAACACACTTGGGTATCTTTACCTTCTGTGAGCACGTATATATGGTGTTATTTCATGCTACTATAGGTTGAACGCTGTGACTCGATAGATCAGCGCGCCTGACAGTACCCAACACTAATCTCCCACCTTTACAGGCTATCCAGCAGTTCTGTAAAGAGTTCGATCCTGTAAAGGCCCGCTTAGCACCTGAACGAAGTGCGTACTTTATTGACTGCGGGTATTTCATTATTCGTTTTCTAATCTTTTCATCAAGTCACTTTACTCGCGAAGGGTATTGTATCGACGTATGACGCGACCGCTGTCGTATGTGACAAAAGTACATCGTTTCGCAAACAAAAGAGTGACTCATCACTTGTTTAGGTCGATCAGAGCATACCTCTTCTCCTTGATCTCATTACCAGGTACCCGCCTTCGCTTCACCATCTTACAACAATACATCCTATTCTTCTTCGCATATGCGTCGCCACACGTCACTTCTCCGCCGCGTTACCAGTACTCGAAGTGCCGATCACGGAGATCGATACTTCCCTCTCGGACCTACATTACAACGACAACCTCATATACCACTATGCTGGTGGCATCGCTCTGGGAGCACTTAAACGATGGGCTGCTGCGGAAGAATTCTTCGAGATAGTTGTTGGAAGTCCCGCGCATATACCCGCGGCAATTCAACTTGAGGCTTTCAAGAAGCTTGCGCTGGTGCAGCTAATCCTATATGGGAAACTCAAAGATGCGCCTAAATATGTCAACCCGACGCTCGTGAATGTATTTAAGAAGTCTCCGTACGGAGCGTTTGCCAGTAACTATCCACTGCAATCGTCTCAGTTGGAAAGCCTGGCCGAAAAGGAGCAAGGATTTTTTGAAGCGGTGCGTTTTTGTATGTAATTGCCACCCTTGTCACCTATACTAACCATAGGTATGTAATAGGATAAAAACTTGGGCCTGGTTAGGCAGGCTCTTGCACGTTCAAGACGATGGGCGATCAAGAAATTGACGGAGACGTACATCACGCTATCACTAACGGAGATTGCACAAGCAATCAACGTGCCGGAGGAAGATACCGTGCGATCGCTGATCCTCAGCATGGTTCGCCTTCGATCCTTGATCTATGTTGGTATCGACTAACATTTTCCCTTCTGGTCTACATTAGATTGAAGAAAACGAGATCCGCGGCACCATATCCGGTGACGATACAGTCACGTTCGAGGACACCGTGCCGACATTCAGTAAAACACACGTTGACCGGCTACTTGCGTCGGCACAACAACAAGGCTGCAGGTCTTGTGGAATTGGACTAGGAAGGTGGCGCGTAGTCGGGAATTCCTTACCAAGGTACTCATCTCTTTTTAGAAGATCTTGCAAAAGTCAGACAATGATATCTGATAATCATGATCATAGTCCCTCAAAAACAAAGAAGGGAACGACTGGTCGAATGTGCCTGATGAGGACGTGTTCGCGAAGTCGAATGAGAACTGGGCGGAGGAGGCAGTGTTTTGAGAATTGAGAATCGAAATCGCGAAAGTGAGGGTGGTGTATGTATACATTGATGCAACTTTTGTAAAAGTAATGTTAGACTATAAACAATTCAATAGGCTCTTGTCGGGTGAAGTCGACAGCGTCGCGCTATTGATAGCGTCTTGTATTGCGATGGATTAGATATCAAGGCGCAGGCACGACTCGGCTTGCTTTCCGGGCCTCTAACTCCCAAGGTGCGCTGCGATCGGTTTGTCTCCGTACATCGCTCAGCTTTGCATCGATAGGGACAATGGTTGTCCTAAACGCTGTGATGCATCTCTCGGCTCACTTATCCCAAACACGAATATATTACGGAAATCTGACTATTTTGGGTCTTCCTGCTATGCATCCGAGCAATTACAATCCGACGCCACATCGAGCTTTCATGGTAGATTAATAGATACTCTGTGCTTGATTGGTAGACCCGATGAAGATGGTGCGACCTCATGCCTTAGTGGATATCATCCCTTCGTCCTTCTATAGCTACACTGTTTGAAGATATTGTTGGTGATGAAGAGGAGAAGCCGTTTAGCAGTAAGTGGGTTAATCTAGTTCAAGGAGTGACCCCTTACATCCTTCATATCTTTGCTTCCTTTAGAACTGTCGAGGTTCTCTGGGCAACTTCCGACTGCAAAGACGCTAGGAACGGCTAGCCTTCCAGCTATTCGACCAAACAGCGGCCTCTTACACGTTTATCACGTAGTCCATGTAGCTTTGCATCTCGCCACATGGATAATCTTATTGGCGTCCGGGTGCCTTTCTGTTTGTCCTTTCCTGTATCTTTCAAGCATCATTTATAAACATCGCTGGCATTGGGACGGAGTGGCGATAGCCACTCGTTACAGTGATTAGCCTTGCGATGTCGTCTTCTCCGATGTTGAGGTCGCCGACTGGTTCGGACATACGACGAATAGAGAGCGCGCCACTGTTGAGGGACAACACTCACCCTGACGGATACCTGTATGGCACGGTAGACAGCGAGTCGATTGAGCAGACTTCGAAGAGCAAGAAGAGTGTTACGCCTCTTCCTCTGAGGCAAGTGCTGCTGCTTGCGCTCATGCGCATGTCTGCGCCGATTGCTTATTCGCAGATATTTCCCGTGAGTGGGTTGTTCATGTCAGGAAAGGAACTAATGGCTGACCCTCGTGTATATTGTATTCGTTTAGTATATCAATGAGGTTTATGCTTCCCTAGCTCACTTCACCATCGTCCTCTCTAACCTCATCTTATCAGATGATGAATGATATGGGCGTAGCTGATGATCCGTCACAAGTAGGATACTATTCTGGGCTTGTGGTGAGTAATTCTCAGAACCTCGCTGGTGTCTCAGTCGCCCATTTACTTTGAACATAGGATAGCACATTCTCATTCGTACAACTATTTACCTGTCTACGAGTCGGCATGCTTGCAGGTACGTTCAGATCATACACATTGCAGTCAAAGATTGCCATTTATATCATACCCAAACAGACCAGATAGGACGAAAGCCCGTCTTGCTCATCGGACTCTTTGGTATTATGATATGCACAATCCTTTTTGGACTGTCGAAATCATTCGCGTGGACGATCGCCACACGGGCAGTGGCGGGTGCACTTTCTGGGAACACTTTGATCATAAACAGTGCTGTGGGAGACATAACAGACGAGACGAATCAAGCGCAGGCGTATGCTTGGATTGGCCTTGCGTACAATGTTGCGTCTGTGCTGGGACCTGCTATCGGGTATGATCTTCTTGAAGGACCACATATATATAAACAAACAATGCTCACTTTTCGTTGTGGCAGGGGAACATTTGCAAAACCGGAAGAGACGTTTCCAAATACGCTTGGCCATATTGGTCTTTTCAAACGATATCCGTACCTCTGTCCGTGCGTCATATGCGCCTTGGTTGCATTTACTGGTCTGGTTTGCTGCGCCCTGTTCTTCAAAGAGGTCGGTCCAGTGTACTTGTTACACTTCAAGGAGGAAAGCTAATCACAACGTCTCCACCAATAGACTGTTACTCATCGACGACCATCCTTAAAACAAGTTGCAAGCTACTACTCTTCCGAAGACGTTAGTGCAGAAGTCTTATCCGCTAGAGACCTAAGCGCTTGGCAACTGGCACTCAATCCAGTTCTCTTCTCGATATTCCGATCGTTCTTCATCCTCAACCTTCTGAATACGTCAGTCAGCGTTGTGTTTTCTCTGTTCGCATATACTCCCATAGAGAAAGGCGGACTCGCACGCGATGTAAGTCACCTTGACGTTGTCACTCCATTCATTCAATAATGTTTCTGAACTCCTTGAATACAATATAGCCAGACGAGATAGGATACGCTATGTCATTCAGTGGCGTTTTATCAGGAACGCTTGAAGTCATGTTCCTCGCTGCACTCCAACGTCGTTTCGGGGCAGTAACGCTTCTAAGATGCTTTACGGCGCTCTGGCCTATCATCTTCCTTCTCTTTCCACTCACACATCTTATTGCGCGACTCACTATGGACGTTCCCGCCTTGGGTGGCGACAACACAGTCTCGAGCGTACTCACCAAGGGAGATGGGTACGGACATGAACATCCCGGCTCAAGCGTGGTTGTATGGGTAGCTATCTCAATATTACTGCTATTGCAGCGGATTGCAACGATGGCCTACCCGTAGGTCTCTTTCTCATCCCTTGTTTAAGTCTTCTATATACTGATGCTTATTGAGTGTATAGGGTAAATCTCATCTTAACGAGAAATGCAGTGCCATCCGACGAAATCCTCGGGACTGTCTTCGGATTATCGCAGCTCATCGGCAGCTCGGCGCGGACGATTGGACCTGCGTTCATAAGGTATATCCCGCTATGTTCTTCACTTATCCATGTGTATCTTAAACTTATGCTCATCGGGCTCAGTTCTCTGTTCGCCTTTTCGAAGGAGCACAACGTCGTCAATGGTAATTTCGTCTGGGTCGTCATGTTTGCAATTTCGCTACTTGGAATATGGGCTAGCATGTATGTCAGTGATGGACAGGAGGACGCGCCGACTGAAGAGAATTTGGACGAATGATACGATTCGTAAGAACGCAAAATGAATTTAACTCTTATTTGCGGTAGAAGGTATCCAAACACAATCTTCGCAGAAAAGTAATACGGGTATCCTTTTGTCTCGAATAGTTATTCATGAATTACCTATCCGGTATCAATGATTTCCCGAGAACAAAAAATGAATCTATTCTATGTGATGTACCACGTATCTATGTACAAGATAATACAAACAGATTGCGCTTTTGAGACAACAATTGATCATAACAGACAGTACCAGTGACATCTCGACATCTATAAGAGATACAAATGGCCATGAGCCAAATATACAACATACATACTCCCTCTCCCCTCCGCCGAGTTGCTCACATCTATGCGAGCTACAGTTGTCAATGTTAAAACATCTCCATCTCGCACTCCTCTCCATCTTCCTCCTGTCCGATGGAAGAGCCAGTACTGCGGCTCGTTAGACGTTGATACCCACTCTCAGGGTCAGGTCCGTCAGTGATGTACAGCGTACTCCACCACCCGCACAGGGCGATGCCGAACATGATTACCCAGACGAGGTTACCGTCTAGCAGGTGGTATCTTTTGGATAAGGCGAAGAGCGAGCTGATGGAGTAGTTAAAGGAACATGGGTCATCAGTTTAATGTGCAATTTGATAGTGAGGTACAAGTGAGTGGGAAATGAATAATGTTGACGCCCAAGACATACCTGACGAATGCGGGTGACCCCGCACGTGCGACGCACGCGACGGTCTGTGCGAGTCCGAACGTAGCTCCGAGTGCTTCTTGCGACGGGGCAGCGTTCTTTGTGAGCATCACGTTCAACCTGCTCGAAACGACGGCAAATACACACACAAAATCAGATTAGATCAGCAAACTCTGCGCTACCACCAAGAAAGGAAAAAAGAAAGAAAGTTACTGACGAATAACACATATGTCCGCATCTAAGCACAGCGAGCACAGCAGCAATCCCCGTCCATAACATTGGTCCGGCAGGATACGCGATGATCGCATCTCCCTCTAAATCGCCCATATCCACACCAACATTCACACTTGAAGAGGAGGATGGATTGAGCGCCTCGGGAGGGGCGGTCCATCTCGCTAAGATGCCAAGGAAGGGGAGCATACCGAAGAGTATGGGCCAGAGGAGCATGAGCATACGATACAGTGGGACACTGTTAAAGCGACGCTGCAGGACGGGGAACACGAAGACCTGGACGATTGCTCCCGCTGCTCCGCTGAACGCCAGCGCGTAGCCGATTTCGTCAGGCTAGACGGGATTCGAACCGTAAGTCAACGAATACTTCTCTGAGGAGAGAATATACTTACCGTACGGGACAGTCCACCGAGGTGGACAGGTGTATATGCCAGGAGGATAAACACCACGTCAAACGACGTGCCACATACGGATAGAAGGAAGTAGTTCCGGAAAACGGAGCGGATACTCCTGGAAGAAAGAATAGCCCGGACCGAGATGTCCTCTTTCGAAGTACTACTCTTACTGACCTTCTCCGAGTACCGTGTAGAGATGGGAGAAGGGAGGCCGGGGTCGAGTCGGACTCTGGACGGCAGTGACTGGATACCACTAGAGTGTCAAATGTCGGTATTTTGTGGATTGAGTGGACCGTGCTTACCTCCTTCATGAAAATTAATCCAAAGAGGACAGATAAGATAGTAATACCCGCGGAGACGAGACAAGGGAGAAGGTATGGATAGTCTTTGAAAATCTGCATCGCTCCGAACGAATTTGGGAAACTCTTCGCCGGATTAGCAAAATTTCCTCTACAAAAAGGCGCAGAAACACTATTCAGTACCAGAAACCCCCAATTGGTTTTTTGCCTATGGGCTTACATACCCAATCATTGGTCCGATAATGCATCCTAAACTCCACGAGAGGCCCGTAAGCGGGTACGCCTCGGCCTGATTCGTCTCGTCTGTTATTTCACCCACGACGCTCTGCACGACCGCGGCGTTCCCTGATAATGCGCCTGAGAGCGACCGCGCGAGGACGGCGAACCAGAAGGAGCGCGCAACTCCGAAGAGGAGAGTTGAGATCGCGACACCGGTCAGTCCAATTAAGATGACTGGCTTTCGTCCGATACGGTCTATAATTAAAAGAAGAGGTATTTGAATCGATTAGAAATCGGTTGATCGAGATAGGAGAGTTAGGAGTCACTGACCTGATAGTCTTCCCCACTGAAGCACAGTGAACAGCTGGCAAATAGCGAATATACTATCCTGTTCATGTCTGGATTAACCGCCAAACATTATATTCCAAAGAGAGAAGGTTTGCCCACCACAACGCCAGAATAGTACCCGATTTCCTGCCTTTTATTGGTAACCTTCATGTCTTCCACCATCTAAAAATGGTAAAGACATTAGTGAAAACTGTGCTTAGTATGCCATGAGTTTACACAATGCCGAAATAGAAGCAATTATGCTACCGGCGCTGCCGCCGTCACGGGTAAACCCGATATGGTTCTCGCGAAGGTTGTGATCCCCTCTGTGAGCGACAAAAGGATCGCCAGCTCCGAACCAAATTTAGATTCGGACGGACCCTGTTGGGGGGAAGTTGGTTTACGGACACGGACACCAGGCGAGTTCGACAAAATTTGCCCAGAGCGTGGGTCTTCCTCATGTGTATGTCGACTCTAGCCAGCTTTCTCCTGCCCCACAGTGGATAGGATTCAAATTGTAAAGGGATTGTGATACCAACCTGGTTAATGTACTGGAAAGAAAGTAAGTAAAGTCAGTCCAAAGAAAATCGCAACGGGTGGTAGCGTTTTGACTCACCGGAAAGATCTGGGTATATGCTATCGGCTCTGAAAGACGCGTTCCGAACAGGACGAAGAGCTGTCCAAGGGGCAGAGGCGTTCGGCGCTTCAGCTTTGGTGGCTCCCGCTCGTCATTTCGACGAGACTCGGACGCTTGGGTACGGACATGCAGCTTATAGTCCGAGTTCCCGGGTTCGGCACTCGTGCTCGCAACACCGCTATTATCGTCAGCAGCGAGGAGCGGGAACACCGTCTCATCCTCGACGTCACTATCGCGCTCTCGGACTACGATGGGCATCACTGTACCTTTCCTGGAGTTGAAAAAGTACGGTGGCGTTGGTGGTTGGCAACGAGAGAAGAGAACGAGGCGGGGAGGGGGGGAAAGACAGCCCGAAGGACATTCATTCGTCCATCCTTCTCCTTAGTCAGTGGAAGTGGATTAATCTGATCAAGCAGGTGCTTCGTGGGTATAAACAAGGGTAGATTTGAATTCTGACTGGGTTGAATATGTAAATGATTCTAGGCATATCCATGGTATGCAGAAGATACCCCCATACCTCGGAGTCAAAAGCAAAGCCGACGTTGCCGACCTCAAAAAGGGTCGAGTCACATGTAGATATGCAGACAAGATGGTAATAGAACATCGAAAATCTTAGTCGCACAATCAGATAGACATGCATGTTGACGTGTTCGGAAATCCTTGTCTAACAAAGGAAGGCGACAAGCGACTCAGTGAGCAGGGTTGCATGGCTATTTTCCATTTAACAAACTCTGTGTACCGGATTCGTTAGAAGGAAAGAAGGAGGACGTGAGAGTCATTTGTGCTGCTTACGTATAGGGCGCCTATGCTCCGGCCCGGTAGCCGTCCTCTAGCCCATCACGTCTTCATCTTCTATCGCACTAGCATCGCGCACTGACATGTGCTTTTGTCAGCCTCGAGAAGATGGATTTAGCAAGCAGTAACCATGAGAAGATCCTAAGTTCTACATAGTAGGGAGATAACAAGTCCATCTTGTCCTCTGTCACGGAAGAATCAAATCCAAGCCAAGAACCGTAAATCACTTCCAGAAATAATATGCAACATATCTCTTTAGATAAGTCCTATACGAGACCCGATGAGTAGACTAACAAAAACCAAAATCAAGAATCTCTTCCCACACATGGTCGTCCATTGCAACAAAACGGGAGCATAGTCAAGTCCAAGTATAACTCACAAAAGGTAACCAGTTCTGCGTGTTTGCATTCGCTATAAGATTTTTGCTCTTGACCTGGAAAATGAAGGCGATAAGGGGACGTATTCCACGGACTTGCGAAAACCTGAGCGACACAAGCCATTAGCAATGAGCATCAACAACTCTTCCCAGAAGATGAGCAACTACGAGGATTATCACGGATAATCTTCACGGATAGAAGACTCAGAGTATCAGATCAGCGGTGTAATATACGACATCCCATCCGGTGAAGAAGATCGGAACAGAGGAGGAACGAAAGGGAGAATCATGAGCAAGTTGCAGTTCCTAGGCAACGCTGCGAATAAGTCCTTCCAGGGCAAATCAGAAGCGTTAGTGTTCAGATACCCCAAGGAAGAAGATAATTTAGAAGCGGATCAATCCATGCGAGAAAGAGTGGGCTTTGCAGAATTGTAATGGCAGCTGGAAAGAAGAAAGGAGAGTTAGGTGGTGGATTCTTACCTGTTGCGGCATTTGTTTGTTTATGAGCGAACCCGGATATATTCTATCTACATTTGAGATGGGTGGAAATGTCATACGGATTGACGATGTGGATCGGGAACGTCAATTTGAGGCCTACATGAAGATCAAAGTACAACCAATCAGAACTTCCGATTCGGGCGAGTGATCTCCTTTCCCTGTTTCGGACGCAGATCACTTTCCCAGAATAGAAAAGATACTGTAAGCCAGCCAGAGAAACGCGGTCACCTGGAAATCGAAAACAAAACACAGCGCGTCGCGTCGCGACGCGTCGACTCAGCCTTTAGAGGCAGGCAGACCAAACATCACTCCATACGATATTTTATGAGGACAAGCGCGATACTATTAAATACGGAATACACGACATGCAATCCAATACAGATAGCGATAAAGCGAAAACCAGTACTAGAAATGCAGGCAGATATCAAGATATTTTGTGGGAAAGTGCGAATAAATACCAGTACAAATGGAACCAAACAGCAGGTGGGGGAGTAGCTCTAATGTAAGATAGCATCGTCGACGTAAGCAATGCGAGAGATTAGTGGTATTAGTGTACAGCAAGAGAAAACAGCGAAGGCAATCGTTTTGAAGAGGAAGAAAATTAAGAGATGAAAAGAAAAGACGTGCGATGGGTGGCTTCAATGAGCTAGCCCTGGAATGAAATCCCAGAGTTTGTTGACCGTGCCCATAGTTTTAGGGCGCCATCCCCACCTCCTCGCCGCCTTGCGGCACTTCGTTTGCTCTCCGAGAAAGTGGAGATGACGGTTAAGAGAATCGGGACGAGAAAATCCTTCTTCGCGGCACATGCCCGGGCAAAAGATTCGTTCGCCAAGATGAACGTGCTTTATGTGTCGGTCTCGGCCACGAATATCAACGAAAGTTACATCGCAATCTTCGTAGATGCAAGGGACTCTGTCTTCGTCGACAGATGATGCGCGTGGAGTGTTGCCCAGTGAAACTGATGACGAGGATGCGGAAGGAACCCCCGCAGTGGACTCCGGCGATGTTTCACGACTAATCGGTGCTTCATCTTTTACAGGAGAGGGACTGGCATCGAGTGCTGGCGGGGTTGGCTGCGTATACTCAGCGGTGTCCTCCATGACCGGAGTGACCGCTTCTTGCTTGATCGCGTCGAGCGACGGAAGAAGAGGAAGCTCAATTTGCGCTCCGATCTCGAAATTTTGAGAGAAATGAGAGCCCGCAAAGCCCGTCGGGTCGGCTGGAACCATAATCTCCTGTGTCAGTGACGTTGTAGATGATGTGGACGATGTGGGTGGATGGGCAAACGGGATATGGGGATCAGTATGCAACTGATAGCCGGCCTCCTCCATGACAGGGGTGAATGTCTCTTCCTTAACCGAGTCGAGCGACGGAAGAAGAGGAAGAGTATATTGTGTCTCGACCTCGACAGACTCGAAAAACGGTGGGGGCAGTCAAACCACTCGGATCAATTGGAGTCATAAGCTCTAGGCTCAGTGACTCCGAGGATGAAGTTGAAGATGTTGGCGATGGCGTGAACGTTGAGAAGTCGGAATTACTTGGGAGGTAATGGTTGTTGAAGCCACTTGCGGATTCGGATGAGAAACCAAGTGGCTCGAACTTCTCTGTGGATGGTTCCGAATAGCTGTGGTCGTAGCCGTCATGGACAGATGTGAGGTTCTAACGTGTATCGTTATGATGCATTCCTTTGGATTAGAGAAAGCCGAGTACTTACCATCCCTCCATAGATATCGTTGAGCTCAGGAGTGAAGATCGGATTGTCGAGTCCATGCAGCCCGAGTGGGACGTCGTCGGAAGGCACAAAGGTAGGATGGATGAAGCCGCCATCGGTACCACCGAAGTCCGTGATCGTAGACATTGTTCGATGGCTCCTCATTTTGTCCGCCTTCCAAGAGGGACAGCGAGTGTTGGGAAAACGAGGCCCTGAGAGGGGTAGGTTCGTGTAGAACAGAGTTGAAGTCTCCGTGGTAGTAGTCCATGAGGAGGATCGATATTAGCAAGGAAGAGAACACAAGTGGATGTGGAGGAAAGAAGAGAGCGATGTCGGTGGTTGAGGTTCAAAGTGGCGACTTAAATACCAGGGATTTGTCAAGCCGCAGAAAGCACAAACCCAACAGTCTGTCAAAGCTGAGTATCAAAGTTGAATACCTCTCTTTCAAAGAAACAGTCAAACCACACTGATGCGTAAATTAAACGCGTTGCCTAGTAAGGACATCGGCGCCCGAGGGTTTGGTCGAAATACAGGTACTGCGGCCAACGGACCCTGTGGGCCATGGCGTTGTACTTTAGTAACCTTGACAAAAAATGGAGCACTTGAAAAGTGACAATAGGGCCAATGCCAAGGCTACAGGAGCTCAGCTTCCTCCGGGCAGATCGGTCTATGTTCCGGACGAATTTTCTTGCAAAGCGGCATATATACATATATTGGTGTACGCAGGTGATTCCGTTTTGCGCTTGTCAAATGTATCGCTGCGGCCTAGGGTATCAAATATATTCACACAAAGAAACTTCACGTTTCATATCTTTGCGCTTTGATCTGGTGCTATCACCCTAAATTATGCGACCCCAAAACGGAGAAACAAAATTAGTGGTATGTTCGAGATTAATGGAACTCATTCTAAACAAACTCGCCTCATTGTCTTCTGGTACAGTGCTACTTCTGTATTGGGTAAACCCAGCGTCGCATTCAGAGATGAGACTCAAGAGTGCATAGATGATGAACATCTTCAAAGATAGAAACGCAATATATATATATAGCTCCAGGTGCAGAGTCCGCCAGCAAAAGAGACTAGAAATCCTTTTGGCGGTACGGTAATTTGAGCAGACTTAGAGGAACTCCGACATTCTCAATCATCTCCAGTGGGCTGAGAGCCTGACCAAGAAAATCAGTAGACAACAACAAAGATCAAATCATCTTGAAGCAATTGCAGCTGAGTCCCATCGACGTGGAAGTAATCGAAGGGCGTACTTTTCTTCTTCTTCCGCGGATATCACCAAGAGTGTGACCTATTACATAACACAAGCAATCTTCGTCTCAAACTGTCTACTAATAGTCCCTTCAGTCGCTCATGACGAGTCCTCGATGAAACAAACTACCATAAGCAATCATCATATCAATAGCATGATAGCTACTGTAATGACTGATGTCATGGTTGAGTTTCTGTCTACGGATCCAGCTTCCCGTTCCTTACGCACGAATCTGATTCAGTCTGTTTGAGTTATAGTTCACGCCTTCTTGTCGCCGCCATTTTACATTGAGTATGTTATTTTTCTCAAGAGCTCCAAGGTACTGATTTCTAGAAGAGAGTCAATTTTGAAGTATTGAACGTGTCTGTAACGCCAGGACCTTTATATTGCTGAAGACATACAGTATATTACCAATGAGCTTCGCGGCATGTCGCTACCGCATTCCACCCAAGCTCCGACCTGAGATTCCTCATGTACTTCAAAACTTGAGTAAGTAATCTTTTCAGGATTATCTCGACTTTTTTTCGACAGTTCTGTACTTGGACAACGATATTTTGTTCGACTTCGCCATGATCAGGAGTCTTGTTTCATGAGCTGGTCTGCGACTTGAAATACGAAAATCACAATACTCAATTGTGATGACGACTCAGTTGGATCGAAGATAACGCATTTATGGGCCATCTTGCTGTATGCTACGTGTCACTACTTCCTTAAAGCTCCAAGGCACGTGTGTGTCTACGCTTCGGGTTCTAATTTCAAGATTCATCGTACTCAATCAATGGGGTTTAATTATTTTATCGCGATTTCCGGTGCGCTTCCTTTGATCATTCATAGTAAGAAGAGACGATGATTTGCCAGGGTTGAGCATTCGGAACTTCGAGCTCCACCTGAATTTTTTTAATTCATTGTGGAAGTGTTGTTCTAGGATAACAAATTTGACAACGATACGTCAAGCAACTGTTGTACGACGCACAGACCATTATCTTCACGGTATAAAATCAAGAGCGAATGGCAGGTTTTTCCCAGCAGTCGAACAGACCCCCTGTCGTTCTAAGCACTCTGAATATGTTCTCCAAGCTCCCCTCTCGAGCCTTCGCCATTATTCTTGCGGTCGCCACGCCTGTGCTGAGCCAGGTTGGTATTATGTTGAAGACAGCATGCTGTTTTTCTGATATCAACTAATTTTCTTCCGGCAGTGCGACACTTCGACCAAAGCGATGTGTTGCAGCAGCGTTGCACCCGCAGGCTCCACAGCGATTGCTCCAATCCTTAGTGCGATCGGTGTTGTCGTCCAGGATGTCAATGTTCCAGTCGGGGTCGGCTGCTCACCGATTACCGTGATTATTTGTTAACGAACATCAGAAAATGACGGTATTTATGACGCTTCGCTAGGTTATTGGGACTGGAAGTTCGGGATGTGATGCAAGCCCGGTTTGCTGCACGGATACGAGCCACGGTAGCCTTTTCCTTTGTTTGAGAGACGAGTTAGGTGACTTACTATTATCTAGGCGCCGTCGCAATCGGATGCCTTCCAGTTGGTATCGACATCTGAGCTAATAAGAAACATCAACGAGATTGGACGATAATGCTGTGGACAGTCTCGAAGTGAGGGTTGGAAAGTGACTGATCCTTGTCTTTGCATTTGTAACTGTATTCGTTCCCCGAACTATTTGTGATCCGTGTCATTCCATATGTAGTCCAAGCCTATGATTGGACATATGAGCTGATATATCCCGTGTTTTGCAGCAGAAAAGCCGATAAGACTGGACCGAGCCTATCAACACTTGGTGCAGAATCCGTTTGAGAGTAACTGCTCGTTTTCTGGCCAATTGTCAGACATGATATTCCTTACCAAAAAGTACAGTTTTGATTCGAAAGTAAGACCTTCCGGGCCGATTGCAAGCGAGCTGATAAGAGTCATACCAGTAGCAGGTCTTCAGGCTGACCATTACGAAATGACACGTTAGCTCAACTCCGTGATCTATGAGGTGTGGTGTGACTCGTCAATATTCATCAAGGTTGAACATGAGTGTGCAATGACCAAATCGGAAAGAGAAAAAGATAGATTGACCTGATACCGAGCTAGAGAATAATTTGCTATTGATTGAATGTACATCTACCGGATGCTGCAAATTTGCATAGAAATGTACATGTTGTGCTGATACTAGGGAGTACGTATTGAAAGGGTTTACGTAACCGTGGGTTGGAGATGACAAGACTCACGGGAGCCACCACCGTTTATCTATCACGTTGCTGGTGGTAACGACGCGTTTGCTATTTGAGGCAGAGTCTTTTGTATTTCGGAAATTTTCGGCGATGCCAAAATACAGTAAACAAGAACCTTTTTTTTAATCGAATGCGTGATGAGATCATAACATTCTGTCACACAGACCACGTCACGCCCCCATCGAAGATTTGACGAAGGGAAGGCATCATGTGTTGATTCATCTGCCTCCCTCCCACATACCGTTACAGGCTTATTCTTCTACTTCGGCGAAGTGACCCTCATTCGCATACTATTTATCGCATTTTTTGCCATATACTCTCCCTAGAGGCTCCCGACTAATCGTGTTTGATACTTGTGCGACACTCTGATTGTGCTGATGAAAAACGGTCTTGACAGCCCGGATGACATTGCTCAGCAACCTCCATCGAAAAAGATTAAACTAGAAGAAGAGTGAGTTCCATTAGCTCATAAAGGGTATGTGTACTGGTGTCTTAAACTATCTTACTCTCGTAGTCCAGTCGAGGAGGGCCGATTGCTATCGCAGAAGAGGCATGGTAAGGGTGGGCGCAAGAGCAAGTCTACGATAGAGGAGAGGGCTTTGGTTCTCCTTAATGACGATCGAATAAGTGCGGTTGAACCACAGCAGGTGCTTTGTAGGATGTGCGGACACTGGGTGAAGCTTTTCAAACATACTGATTTCTCGCCTGCAAATTGGAGGACACATGCTGAGAAATGCGAATCTCGTTCAAGGCGAGTTTAACTATTCTACTCTTGAACCGGCACTGATAACTGAACTATATCAATCACCTTATAATAGATGGAGGGCCCGTATACGAGCAGACCCGGGTTTAGCGTTCACTCTGACGATCCCTTCGGTTAACCCCGATCGCCCGCTTCCGGCGCCAGAATCGATTTCAGCGCCTGCTGCACCCGCCGTGACCACTTCAGCTACTCATGCGTCCGATTCAGCAAGGGATGTTCAACATGACAATGACGACACGTCCGATGATGACTCTAACGAGCCGCTGGAAGTCGATGCCATGCTTCTTCCTCAAAAGCGAGTAACGAAGACCACTGAGGATCGACGACGCGAGCTCGAAAACGATGCGCGTTGTGAGAATCCGGGACCTCATTCTGTACTGTGTAAAATGTGTGGACAGTGGGTAAGACTCCATAACACGCGGGAGTACGATCTTTGGAATTGGCTACGGCATGCAGAAAAGTGCGAAGTGAGGAACGGATGGGTCAAGGCCGAATCAGCCGGACTTCGGGACTCAAACGCAGTCTCAAAAGCTCTTGGAGAAAGTGCCAGCTCCTCGGAACAGTCATCTCGGCTGGAAAACAGAGAGAACTCCGATACGCTTCATGTAAGTTCTCATCCAATCTAAAAATACTTGTCGTCTAAAACGTACCTGGATATCAGTCTGGTAAACCATCTATGCAAGGTGCTCGTGAACTTCGAAGACGCATGTCGATCTCACAAACGTCAAGACCGGTGTCGTATCTTGCATTGTGGGGAAGAACAGCAACAGCGATTTTGGAAACGGATCGTCCGGAGAAACCTCGATCACTCGGTAAAGCTCGTGCAACCGAGACACGAAGTGAACAAAGAGACTTGTCGACGGACCATTCTGAGAATGTATCAAACATGGTCAGAGTTCCTGCTTCCACTAAGCGCAGTCAGAAAAGGTGTGCATTATGTCGCTTCCAAAGTTAGACATGTTAATCTTATAGAATTTGGAAGCAGCCCTAGTCGAGCCGTCGATTTAATCAAACCTGAACCTAACGGTTCTGATCACTTTTTATTCTATTCTCCGCCTGGATTGAAAGCCGAGGATGACGAAGCATCTGCGTCGGCTTCCACAAGCATGAAACGGCGAAAGGGACGCACTGCTGAAGAACGGAAGCAAGCCCTCCTTAGCGACCCACGCGCCGGCCAGGTTCTGCCGAACGAGGTGTTTTGTAATATGTGCAAGAAGTGGATCAAGCTTTACAAGGAGGTCGAATATGTTGAGTCGAACTGGATTCGTCACGCTGAGAGATGTAGTGTACGTGTTGCAGCCAAAACGTGAGTGATCTCATACTCTCATCACTCGGTTCTTATACTCAAACGATAATTGTGTCGTCCCAGTTCTCCGAAAGCGCGTGTTTCGGATGCGCTGGTACTGACATCCGCATCTTTTAATTCCCTAGGGAAGCGATCACCAATGAAAACCGATGAAGAACGCCTGCGTGATCTACAGGCAGATCCGCGAATTGAAGCTATTGAGCCACAGCAGGTGCTTTGCCGCATTTGCAAACAGTGGATCAAACTTCAATTGTATCGAAACTATGATATATGGAATTGGAGAAAGCACATCCCGCTTTGTGAGCAACGTCATCCGTAAGTTAATACATTTACCATCTGGAAGCTCAATACACTGTCCTTACACAATTTGTTTGTTTGACAGAGGTACGGATGACGGTTCTTCACGACTGACGAGACTTCGAGCTCAACCATCTGAGTCTAACCGATTGCTGCGTTCCGTCAAGGCCGAAGAGCTTGGAGGCAGACCATCCTCAGGGCCATCGGTCCCCGTTCCCCTAACTGCTCCTCCGGCGTTTTCATCCTCTGCTAAGTCAAAGGATGAAACTTCAGTCGAGGAACGTCGCGCCATTCTTGAGAAAGACGGTCGGTGTCAGAATATTGAGCCGCAACGTGTCACTTGCAAGCTCTGTCAACGTGTTGTTGGCCTTCACGTGAAGAAAGACTATTCACTCTCGAACTGGTATAAACATGTTGCGAGCTGTGATAAGGTCACTGGGAAGTAAGTCGGCAAATCCCTCGTCAGTGTATCATGTTCATTCGTTTTCCCAGATCTTCGACATGGTCCATCAAAGCACCGCTTACTGTTAATGATACCTCACGACCTGCTGTCATTTCGACAGAGCAATCCACCCCTACTCAAGCGTTACCTGATGATGGTACAAACGGTGGCACGAAAGCCGCAGTCGATGAAGTAGTGCCGAATCGGGATGAGGAAGTTCAACTTATTGCTTCCGCACCCCTGCATGTAAACAAACCACAGAAGAGCACCCCAGCGGAGCGAAGAGCGAAGCTTCTTGCAGACAGTCGCGTAGAAGCAGTGGAGCCTAATCGTATCAGGTGCAGATTGTGTCAACATTGGTTGAAGCTGAACGAGTTCATGGAGTATGCACCATATAATTGGTACAAACATATTGAAAGGTGTTTGATCCGTACGAAGTGAGTGTATGCGATGGATCCGTTAGTTTTTAGCGGTGTGCTAACGGAACCTGTTCCTTCTCCATAGTCTCAGGTTTCAAGGTACCGCCCAAGAACCAATCTTTGTAAAAGAAGAAGAGGTAGAAGTTCCAGAAGTTAAGGTCATCGAAGAGCCTTCCATTTCGTCTGACGGAGGGTCACGCAAGCGGACGACCCCTGCGGAGCGACTGGCACGGATGCAAGCAGATCCACGTATCAAAGTGATCGAGAAACATCGGGCTCGCTGCGGTGTGTGTGATAAATGGGTCAAGCTTCAGAACAAGACCGAGTATGATCCGCACAATTGGTTTGCTCATATCAAGAAGTGTGCCGAAAAACCAAAGTTCGTCCTTATCGCTATCAAATTAAGTTATCGTTGATCTCCTATGTAATCGTACAGTGCAGTACCAGTTGAGCAGACGGTCGCACCTCCTCCTGTCGAGAAGCGAGAACCATCACCTATAGTCATTGGTGATTCTGACACCGAGAGAACTGGCAACTCCACCGTCCTCGGGCGACGCGCTCTTCTTCTCAATGATCTCCGTGTCACTGCAGTCGAGCCACATCGTGTCCTATGCGGTATCTGTAACCAGTGGATCAAACTACGCGATGGGAAAGACTATGTTCCGTACAACTGGTTTAAGCACAAGAGGAAATGTGAGAAGCGACATGGGTATGTACTGCATTTTTCATATGAGAGATCTTTATCTCCTAATGTCTATATGATCAGGCTTACCCAATTGAGTGTGCCGCCCAACGAGGAGGTTTCTTCGCCTGCAGCTGTAAAGAAGGAACCAGAATCTACTGATATGGTGCTTCATAATCATGGTCAGCGTAAAATTTCCGACGAAGAGCGAGAAGCTCGTTTACGTGCTGACCCTCGGCTGGGCGGTGTGGAACCAGGCCGTGTTTTCTGCAAGATGTGCGATAGTTGGATCAGGCTCAATATGGCTACAGGGTTTCTTCCAGGGAATTGGCTGCGACACGCCCAGCGTTGTAAAGGAAAAGCAAGGTACGTCTGATATTCCCTTGAGGTTGTTCCTTCTCTTGATACCCGTTTCTTCGATTAGCTGGCAAGGCGCAACTCCCGAGTACACGGAGGAGCCGCCTGAGCTTAGTGCTTTAGAGGTTATAGATCTCGAATACGATGGGTCCTCAGGACACTTCGGTTTCATCGAGCTTGGGCGTCTCATCGGGAAGTTCGAGCCGACGGTTTCCTCCACAGACTATGGTAATCCTACTGAATCGAAGCTTCCATCTGCAATTGCACCAGCATCGACGAAGCAGCCTCCGTCTGTGCTGAACCTGCCTACTCTTCGCGCGCGGCCGGGAAATTCCAGACTAAACAGTCCGGCGCCGATGTCTCTCTCCCAGCACGAAATGAAGATACAAGATCCTGGTAAACGCATGCACCGGACAGAGGAAGAACGTAAGCAGGAACTTGAGAGTGACCCACGAACGAAGATAGTGCATCCAGAAAAGATCCTCTGCAGAATGTGTGACCGTTGGATCCAGATGCGTCGTGACGTTTCGTATAGTCCGCAGAATTGGCTGAAGCATGCAGGCATCTGCGAGCAAAGAACAGGGTATGTTCATTCCTCGTCCATTCTTTGCTAACTTGATCCTTATTCGCTATTTTCTACTTTCATGCAGCTGGATGAAGAAGCATGATACAGAGGTTGAAACCAATGGAGTGTTGTCTGTCGTCGAGAATGTAGCGGAAGAGCTGATGCCGTACAATGCTCGGAAGCGTCTGGAGGAAAAGGAAGTCAATTTCGAACCTCCACCACTCAAGCCAGTTGACTGGGGACAGATAGTCACTTCTGATGATGACGACGACGATGACGAGCATTCTAACGTGGACAACGTCGTACCTTCTACTGGGAAAATGTCTACATCGCAAGGGTCAGATCAACGTCCAATGAGTCGTTTAGAGAACCCGAGCACGAACGGTGCGCCGAATGCTGCCAGTACTCCGAAAATGTCTGTTCCGACTCCCTTGGCTGCATGGCGTGCTAATAAAGCCGATTTGAAGGCAAACACATCATCCACGTCCGCTAATGTGGACTTGAAGAAGCCAGTTTCGGCTTCGCCTCCGGTTGTGGCTGCGCCTTTCACCACCATTCCGCTGCCTTTCTATCGTACCCCTTATGCACCCCATATGGTCCGGCATGGTTTCCCAGAATCCAAGGATGGTGTGCCTCCTAAATCCGCGTCACCGAAGAACGGCAGCTCGCAAAGATCTATACCATTTGTGGTTCCAGCACCATCAATGCTACCGCACCTACTTCCTCGCCCCGTTCTCGTCCCTATTTCACACACGTCTAGACATGTAGCCAGAACGGTCTCGCCCTTGTCCCTTCCAAGAACACCTCCCGTACCGCCTGTAGGGTCAACGAAGGGAGACGGAGTGCCTCATATGCACTCCTTAAGTCCTCCACAAGGCTCTGAAGCGACTAACGGCTTCGGAAGCCCCCAGACAGGTAATCCTGCAAGACCCGATTTAGCAAAAGCTTCAGGATCTAGTCGGGTTGCGGTGCCGACACCCGTTAAGCCCGTTGACGGGATGACGACTGAGACCAACGCGGAAAAATCGATTGTTTTGCCGAAGGAAACAGGGCGCTTTGTATCTCAGCGCACGCCGGATATCCAGGCATCATCGCATACGGAGAGGCAGGTGAATCTTGCGGCAGACGCGTCGACAGTACTCCAACTTGGGCCAAGGAAAGACTTACCTCTCGAGAGCGACAGAACGAATATGGACCGAGACAGAGATAACGCTACTGTGGAGTTGATGGAGGTAGCATTTCAAGCCAAGTCAATTCCAGATGTTTTGCAGCTTGGACCAAGAGTAGATTTGCCCGGACCTGTCGACAGGCCCCGGGAGAAACGCACGAGCGAAAGTTCTGTATCGGATGCATCAGTGCCTTCTGGGAATCCGATACTGGCCGCTAAGACGATTCCCAGCGTGTTGCAGCTTGTGCCCAATCCTGAAGAGCTTCACAATAAGGAGACGCAGAACAAGCAGGTTGATGTTGTGCAGGAGGACCAGGATGTAACAATGACAGAGGAACGTCTGGACGCTCCCGAGGGCGCGCCTATGACGGTAACGCCTAAACAGGATGCGATGCTAGTCGATGCTTAAGGCGTTCTTAAGTTATCGTTTCCCTACCTTACTTGCTAAATAACCTCTTCTACAATCCTGTAATTCCATTGCTACGTCATCCTGTTCTTTCTTCTCCTCACTATGTTGTTCATTGTTATCTTTATGCTGTCCTGTCTTCAGGCCTTTTTTTTTGTTTCTTCTCCAGAGCTTACACGCATACGGGTCTTTATAATCGTGCGGATCGGTGTACTTTACATTCTTCTAACGTATCATCTTACGTCGATTATTCGTGTTCTTTTGTTTGGTCAATTGGTCTCTACGACCATGCTGACCTCTTCCCATGTATTACATTACTACATGTAGCCCCGGAATTCTTCGCGGAGAGCACCGAGCTTGGTCTTAAACATCGGTTTTGAAATATACTGTATAACTCCCCTGTCATGGATCAGCATTGTTTTGATTTGAATGTGATGCGAGAGGACAGTATAACGTGTAACTCTATTCTCTTTTCCGATCAAATGGTCAACATGATAAACAAGCAGAAAAAGGGGACATGACAATTTGAACATTGAAATTGAGATCATGAACTGATGTATGGATTAAATGGAAGATGGTACGGAGGAATGAGCAGCTACGCGATACGTGGCTGATCCAAGCAGGAAAAGGAGACGGGAAAATCAAGCTTTCGACAAAACGATGACAGAGATGACAGACAAGAAAGCGTTGATAAGTCAATGACCGATGTGCAGAGAAAGGACAGTTTGGAAAAGCGATAGTGGGAAAGTAAGAGGTACCGCGTCGGCAGAGTGAGAATAGGATAGGTAAAGAGATGCATGCAAGGCGCTTGGATTAAACTTCGGAGTTGTACTAGTCCGGTTGCATGTTGCGCACGCGGATGGAATTGAAAACATATGTGAACTAAGAAGTGTGCTCATCGTCCATGACGCATCTATAGGCGAAGATCTCATCATGAAGTGTAGACAATCTGAGAACATCAATCAGATATCTGTTGTTCAGAACCAAGGACAAAACTTACACTACTGAAGGAGCAAGAGCGGGTCCACAAGGGCTTCGACTACTGGAAGAGTCTCTTAGGCGGCGTAACATGCAACTCCTCTTCATCATCGCTATCATCCCACCCATTACCAGCAACGAGGCTGGCAGATGGTGCCGCTGACGTTGTGGCATTGGTCGACCGGGTATCTACTTCACTGTTTTTGCCCTTGTGTCGTGTGGGTGAGGGTGATGCCTGGCGCCTCCGTGATTTCGGGAAGAGAACCTTGGGAGGACAGAGAGGGTCGGGAGAGTAATCGGGATGTTCAACGGGAAGAAGTGAGCGTTCATGTACTTCTGAAGGGAGATTGTACATCGGGTTGGCAAATTTGGCGCGTACACCCCGGCTGTATTTTATTTAAGGAAGAGACATTAACATGTCAATTACCACCTTTGCTGTGCAGAAAATTAAGATACATACAAAACATAAGCGATGGTGGGTTTCTCGGCAGGAATTGTCGGTGTACGCGGTTCCACAGGCTCGCCTGATAGCGATGCAGGCGAATCGTCTAGGAAGGGGTTGTTCGGAGAGTCTCGTATAGGAGAGTCCATCCGCTTCTTGCCTTTCTTCGGCGTGCTCGGCATAGGTGGCGAGTCGACAGCGGAAAGGTCGCCTTCCGGTTCAGCAAAGGGGTCCTCAATTGGTTCGGGCAGTCGCCTTAAACTTGGTTCCACAGACACTTCTATTGTCTCGGAAGAGCTCTTGATTATTGGTTCAGTTGATGATTCGTCCGAAGATTCAAGAACCTGGTCAACAAGTGGTTCGTCGAGCGCCGCTTCAATTTGCTCGGAGGGTGCGAGCGTGGGCTTGGCCGATGGTTCATCCGAAGATTCGGGGAGCACTTCTAGAGAAGGCTTGGAAGACGGCTCCCCTACCAATTCAGAAGAGAGCGTGTGTGCCGAACTCGCAGGTGGCTCCGACGTTACCGCCTCTTCCTCAATGACCGTGTCCATAGTGGCCTTGCCGCGAACTTTCTTCTTCCGCCTGTTTGACGGAGGAGGAGAGACTGGAGCCCTACCACGGAACGACAACAGAGGAGGGGATGGGGAACGAATCCGGACAGATTTATCGCCACCGACATGTTTAGTGCAACCACCTTTTTCGGTCCTCCTGCGTTTCTCAACATCCTCTTCATCGTCGCCACCCTTTTTG
Source organism: Sanghuangporus sanghuang (assembly GCA_009806525.1). Classification (NCBI taxonomy): domain Eukaryota; kingdom Fungi; phylum Basidiomycota; class Agaricomycetes; order Hymenochaetales; family Hymenochaetaceae; genus Sanghuangporus; species Sanghuangporus sanghuang. Next base: position 256,159 of record VVIT01000012.1, on the reverse strand, counting down.
ACATCGACTATCGACGCGTCGGTCGTTTTAGGTTTGGTCGGCCCGTCCCAGAACGGATTTTCGGCATCATCGCCCAGCAAGGCTTCTAACCTTGCATCCAGTTCCAGTTTACGGCGTTTGGCAGCAGGACCAAAATCCAGTCGGCGCCCAATCACTGCTGCAGCGCCTAATGAGACTTCTTCTTTCTCTTGTACTTCTTCCTCTTCTTCAGCTATTCGCTCTAGCTGTCTCTCGAGCCTAACGCCACGTGAGCGCCCGCGCGTCGGAGACTTTGTCTTCGACGAGCCATTGAGTGCATGCCTTGGAACGCGAGATTTCTTCTCTCGCTTTACTGTACGGGGCGGGGTCGGCGGCAGAGCTTGAGACGCGGTACGCTTGACGTTTCGACGAGGACGCGACGGAGAGGATATTGGATCTGTATCGCCGCCGCTGTCCGCGCGCGTCTGCGATGACTCGCGTTCGCGTGCGCGCAAAATGCGCGGCATAGTAATAGAGGTGGCGGTTGTCGAGAGAAAGTAATGGTTCGTGTTGAAGGCAAGGAGGTCAACCTGAACTGAACGCGCGTGGCTATTCGCGGCGTCGCAACATGCGCAAACAATAGGTCACATTCTGTGGTGTCACGTCGTGAAAGGTCTGGACACGTGATACGAGCACATTTTCTCTCTTTTCTTGAGTTATGCATTGTTTCCTTTGTTTTGTCACAATCTCCCAGATTCTGTCAAGGATTTCTCAATAGGATATAGGAGCAAAGGACTCTTTGTCTGCCTGGGAATGATGGTACGCATATCCAAATTGCTATAATATCACGCGTTTGAAAATTGGCAGGCACGGGGAACGTTGCTCATCGTCTGAGCATCGCTTCCTCCACGTATACGCAGAATAGGCATGTTTATGCATCAGTGTTTCTTGGTGTATCGCAACCTGAGAAGGCATATATGCGCAGATCACGTTAAAATCACGATTGGCGTTGACGGGACCTGTCTTGACCTACTTGGACGAAACTCAGAGAGCGTATTCTAATGCGTCAAATCTCTCCTTTCCTAGCTAATAGCCATCTCAGTCAGCGAAGAGATGGCAAGCTCTTCTCTCTTTATCACTCTCGATGTGTATAGAGATGGGCTTGACGAAGAGGAAGCTCGTCTTTACCTATATGCTTTTTGACGTATCAGAATGACGGGCTCGGGTTAGAGGGCTTGATAAACTGGCGGAGCGATGATTATTGCTTTTCGTGAGGTCACGACCTTGTAGTGCTACTCATCAGCAACTAATCTACGTTCTTGGAGGATGCAGTTCTGTCGTTGGCGGGAAATCGGCATCGAGCATTCAAACAACCTTGGTTGGAACTAATTGTAGACTAACAAACAAAAAGGAAAACCCCGGAAAGAGCATATCAAGTGTAAGTGTGTCCTAGATAGATAATGTTCGTTGCGACATCGCGTATGTCCTCGAGCATCCCTTGCTCGTCTGCTTCCCTCCTCTCGAGTTCCTTTCTTGCCGCTATCATTGAGTGATTTACCCACGCTCTATGATGTCGCCAAGCGCCGAATCTACAGAGCGTCCGCATCGATTCGCGAAGCTGGTCGATCTGGTCTTTGTTCCAGAGGATTGAACGGACGCGCTTGTTATACTCTGCTTCCAGCAGTTTGAAGTGCTTCTTCAGCAGTTGGCGGCGCAGGAATGCTTCGCGTGAGACGAATTCGAGCTGTCGTCCTATTATTCTTTCGCGGTTTTCTCTATGAATTACAACTGCGGATGAATTCTAGGTCTGAACCCATCTCAAGGGTATACGCACGAAAGGAACCGACTTGCAGTCTCCTCTAAGCCCTCGCGCAGGGTGGGGACGCGACTTCTCTTGGCGCGATTGACACATATCAGTGGCTCAGCGTGTGCCATGCGCGTTGAAGTAGTGGGAATTGGCATTCTCGCAGTTAGACTAAAAGAAAGAGGTGCAGACGCAGGCCAACTGACTAGTGACAGGTGGGGATGGGGTGGAGGACCAGGCTACTTAAGGTCCGAGCAGCTCCAGTTGCTTTCTCTAAATATCCACAGATTGGCCTGTGGCTGCATAGGACGTCCATTGTCTGGTTTTCTTTTTGCTCCGTTCATTGTTTCGGTTTCTATTTACGAAAGTAGGTGATGGGAGGCTCAGGACATGACGAAACTTCATTTAAATCGCGATCTTTCAAGCCCTCGTCGAAGCATCGAGCAGTCCTTACATCTCTTTTTTGCTTTCTTGCTCTACAACATGGCGTATGAACATGACAAAGCAGAAGTTCCCCTTGCAACCCCTTGTATTCCTTCCAACGCCTCCTATCTCTGTACCTCCAGCGCCTCTACATGGAGACTAGTGAGGTCGGATTCCCATCTCGCACTCGCACTCCGTGTACACAGTGCTTTGGCTCACTCTCGTGTAGGTGTGTATCACTGGGATGAAGATTGGCTTAACGCGGAGTAGCAGGATAGGGCTGGAGGAAAGCGAAGGGGCACGAAAAAACTGGCCAACCCTTACACTTAACTGTCTCCATATGTGAATGCGCGGCTTTGGGCTCCCCTTTCTTTATTTGATAGGGCATGTTCACACATGTTTGATGGATATCCGCTTATTTTCATGAGCATGTCACACAGTAATACAAGTCTGACGGACTTACTTTTAGAGGAAGACGTTCAGAGGGGATTGAAATAGAGTCTAGCCTCAGAAGTGAGATCAGAGAAAGGTGAGTAGCCAATGAAGCTTGAAGTTCAACCAGTCCCAAATACTTATTATTTTCATATCCAATGCGCAACATTATCTGTGGTTTCATAGGACTTGCATTACTCATTCGTTTTGCATCGTTCATTGTTTCGGTTTCCATTCACGGGAACGTGTTAGCTCAGGATGTCCTGAAGTGCGTCTCTCTTCTTATATCTTACAACATGTCGTCTACAAACGCATCGTCTTTTATACTGCTCGTCAATCTAAGCTGAGAATTTCTAGCGCTATCTCTCCCACACCCTCCAGTGCCTCCTGTTCCTGGCCCTCCCGCTCGTCTAACTCTGAGACCACCTCTTCCAACATGTGGAAGTGAGCGAGGATGGACTTCTTGCGTGCACTGAGCACGCACTGAGCACGCACAGGGACTGGATGCATCTCCTAAGATGATCAATGCGCTCTCTCGTCTGGATGAGCTTTTCGACACGCGCCGTATAGATGGCTTGAAGTTCATCGAACCGTTCTTTGAGTAAATGTTGATGCATTAGCTCTGTGGGCGACTCGAAGCGTCCCGGCTTTTGTCCTATCAGTCTTTGATGGTTTCTGCTGCATGCATAACTGTCAGCGACTTTTAGGTGCACGGTGGTTGGACATGAGTGTGCCTACAGGAGGAAGCAAGAGGCCTTGTATTCTACCCATTCTCTCATGGTCGAGATGCGTACAGGCTGCGAACGTCTGCGCACTTCCACAGGCGCAGCGCAAGGTAAGACGAGTCTGATGGACATGTTTATGGGAGATGAAGGTTGTAGTGATGGATAGAAGCAGAAGCGAGGTTGGAGGAAGACGAGGAACAAGAAACTGGACAAGAAACTGATCAAGTCTGAAGATCAACCATCGCCACCGTCCCGCTTTTTATTTTTAAACCTTCCACCGTGGTCAAGCTCGTATCGCCTCAGGCGACTGGTGTGGCTAATCTTTTCATTGTTCGCCGCTCTTTCTTTCTGTCTTTCTTTGTTTCCGTTTCCAGATTAGGCAGACAAATCGGCCGCAGAATCAAGTCCGGCATGGTGCCCGGTGGCTGGCTTTCCTTTACCAACGATAAGCGCAGATTATATGCGTGTCTTCTGACATTGTTGGTGCACGTTCCTTCCGTTAGACCAGGCTAGTAATGGTGAGGGCGAAACCTTTTGTATATACATGTTCGAATTGACGATTCACTCAGTCCTAAAATTGCTTCGTTTCTCATCCCTACAATTTAACTCACGTACACGAAACAGAACAAAAAAGTCGTCATCTATTCTTCTATTGTAGAGCGTCCTCAACATATGACAGATCAGGATTAATCCAAGCTGAGGATCTCCAATGCGACCTCCCGTATACCATCAAGGATCTCCTGTTCCCCAGGTCTCCCGTTCGTCTAACTCCCTAACGACGTCCTCCATCATGTGCAGATTTGCGAGCACAGACTTCTTTCGCGCATTGTGCATGCACAGCGCTGTTACACAGCGCCGAAGGTGGTCAATGCGCTCCTTAGTTGCGAATGAGTTCTTCGACTCGCGCAGTATAGACGGCATGGAGCTCGTCGAAAATTTCCTTGATAATGCGTCGTCGCATCATCTCCTTAGGAGGTACGAAGCGTCCCGGTCTCTGTCCTAAAAGTCTGTTACAATTTTTGCTATAATAATTGTGAGCGACTTTTAGGTCTGGCATAGCCGGACGTGAGTGTGCTTACAGGAGAAAGCGAGAGGCATGGTAGTCAACCCATTCCCTCACCGTCGAAACGCGGACGGGATGTGACCGTCTGTGTACTTCTGCAGGTGCTTCGCGAGGTAACACAAGTCTGACAGACATGTTTAGGGGAGTTAGAGGCTGGAATAGTGGGTGATCGCGGAAGAGGGGTTTGGAAAAGGCGAGGAACAAGAAACTGACCAAGCCTAAAGCTCAGCTACCACCCCCACCCGACTTTTTATACCTTCCGCGGTGGGGTCGAGTTCATATTGCCTCAAGGAGACTCGTGTGGCTAGCTTTTCATTGTTCGCCGCTCTTTCTTTCTGTCTTCCTTCGTTTCTGCTTCTAAATTAGGCAGGCAGATCGGCCTCAGGATCAAATCCGGCGAGGCACCCGGTGGCTCTCTTTCGTACCCATCCATCTATTTACCATCGATAAGCGCAGATTATATGCGTGTCTTCTGACATTGTTGGTGCGCACCCCTTCCGTTAGACCACGCTTCTAATGATGAGGGCGAAACCTTTTGAATATACACGTTCGAGTTGACGATTCACTCATTCCTAAAATTGCTTCGCCTCTCATCCCGGCAATCTAGCTCGCATCCACGAAACAGAACATTAAAGTCGACATCTATTCTTCTTTTATGGAGTGTCCCTCGACGAATGGCATTGGATCAATCTAAACTAAGGATTTCCAGCGCGACCTCCCGTACACCCTCGAGGAGCTCCTGTTCCTCAGCCTCCCGTTCGTCTAATTCTCGGACAACATCTTCCATCATGTGAAGATTTGCGAGGACAGACCTCTTCCGCGCGTTGCGAATGCACAATGCTGTTACGCAGCGCCTCAAGTGGTCGATACGCTCCTTGTTGTGAACGAGTTCTTCGACTCGCGCAGTATAGACGGCATGGAGCTCGTCGAAAATTTCCTTGATAATGCGTCGTCGCATCAGCTCCTTAGGAGACACGACGCATCCTGGCGTCTGTCCTAAAAGGCGTTTATGGTTTTTACTATAACAATTGTGAGCGACTTTTAGGTCTGGCATAGCCGGACGTGAACGTGCTTACAGGAGAAATCGAGAGGCATGATAGTCGACCCATTCCCTCACGTTCGAGACGCGCACTGGCTGCGATCGTCTGCGTACTTCTGCAGGTGCTTCGCGAGGCAACACAAGTCTGACAGACATGCTTGGGGGAATTAGAGATGAGAGTTGTGGGTAGTCGCAGATGAGGGTGTTTAGAAAAAGCGAGGAGCAAGAAACTGACCAAGCCTAAACCTCAACTGTCCGCTCCGACCCCACCTTTTATACCTTTCACGGTGGGTCAAGTTCATATTGCCTCAGGCGACTGGTGTGGCCAACCTTTTCATTGTTCGCCGCTCTTTCTTTCTGTCTTTCTTTGTTTTCGTTTCCAAATTAGGCAGACAGATCGGCCGCAGGATCAAATCCGGCGAGGCACCCGGTGGCTCTCCTCCTTCCCATCAATCTATGTACCATCGATAAGTGCAGAAGCAAGAAACCTTGTTTTATTAAAGTAACAGTCACACACAAAAAGAATACCATTCGCGGAATTGATCCGGACATGTGACATAGAAAAACATGAACCGCGGAGACGCGGAGACACAGCACGTAGGATAGTGGCTTGTTCAGATGCACAGGGGAACTGCATGGCTAGAGTCGTTAACGAAAGACAAAGAAAACTAGAGAAGGAGATATCCCAGGGAAGCCTGTATCGAAGGAGGGCGGGCTTGAAGTGGTGCGGGCTGTCCAGTTTCGCAATAAAAAATCTTCGACATAACGAACGAGAACTATCATGACGTCAAGATAGCAACAGTTTTCCTGAATCCGCATCGATCGCGACGATACAGTCAAAGCAAATTTAAATGAGGACAGCCTTGAGAGCAACTTGTTGAAAGGAAAAATCAGGTCCCAAGGTAGCAGGTATGTAGCAGGATCTTTGCTACTTTGGTTCGAGTTGACAATGTCCATCAGCAGAAGTGCTCGAGGCGGTTGGTTCAGAAGGTCCTGGGGTCGCAACGTCCTTTATAAAGCAAACGGCTCTATCATCAGATACGACTCTTGGTCCAGCAGCTGAAGCATCCCATTCATCAGAAACGATCTTCAAATTGTCTGCGCCGGGTGGAACGGGAAAGTTGTGCACAATCTCCACCCAATTCGATTCAAGAGATTCGTCAGTTCCATAGGAGCTTTCTGCACTATCTCCGTCTGAACTTGTTCGTCCGGCCGAGCGCTCTTCAGAACTACAATTTGATACTTCGCGCATTTCGAGGAAGTCATGCGATTCGCGTGGAAGTGCGTAAAGGTACGCGAGAACTCTTGCGTGAGAATTTAAGCGTACGCCTCTATATTGTTCTTCGGATGGCTGGACTGCTACCTCGACGGACGAGCCTCCTTTTTCAAGGTCGGTCTCAGCGGCTTGTTCGTCCTCCCTCTTGCTAGAGTCCTTCGTACTTACTCTCTTCCCGCAGAGCGACCAGAAGTAGCGAGGCAAGTATAAAAGCTTGTTCTTTTGTGTGTAGAAGAGCAGCAGAAAAAAGAATCCGCCAATAACGGCGAAGAACTTGAGCAATACCCCTATTGCTAAGCAAAAAAAAAAAAAGCAAATCGATAATTATCCAGTTAACCGAATTCTGACAGAAGCAAGTTACACTCACTCCCGTCATCACGCAAGGCAGACTGGGACATATCGAGCTGGAAAAGCGTATGTAGTGACAAGAAGGATGGTAAAATAAGCGATAATATCGTCGCAGTCATTCAGGTCACGACGAGGCTGACAAGGCTGACGATGCCACTGTTGGCACAGAAAGGATCCGTTCCTCAAGCTTGTATGCGGAGTGTAACCATCGAGTCCAATAGTCCAATGATTTGGGATGAGGACTGTTGCGCATTATCTTTCGGCATCCCTACAAGAAGCAGCAGCTCTGCCGATTTCATGAGCTTGGGATTTAAATTTGAGCAGTAGAAGTCAAACTTTCGCTATCATTTGAGACATATTTATAATGAGATTAAAATTCTCTGTCTCGTTCTCTTCACGTAAACTGCTCGTCGATTAGTGATGGATGATTTCGAAGGCTCATACTATCCGAAAATGCCTGATAAAATGGAATTCTATATTCACTGATTTCACTCACAGTCACGTGTTTCACAGGATGATTGGCGCGTTGGCACGGTCGCCTTTACGCCTCGTCGTCGACGTCGACGATGACCACGGTCCAGCAAGACTCAGCGACGCCGGCAGCGGCTGCGACGGCGACAGTAGAAATGACACCTGAGTCAGGCGCTTCTTCCAAGCCGGAAAAGAGTTCCTCGCCCCCTCCATCTCGTCTCCCACCTTCCCTCAATCAGCTCGCGGCACGAATCACTGCGTCGGGCAACGCGCCGCCTGCTCCAAACCAATCTTCCACACCGAGACCCCGTTTAGCCGCCCAATTTCTACGGACGGGATCTCAGATCTCTTTGACCAGCTCAGCTGTATCCAATGCTGATTCTACTGCCGTAAACGCGCCGACGACTCGCTCTGCCTCTCCTGCAACGTCTAGCCGCGCCTCTTCTCCTCAATCAGCGGCTCCTTCGGGTGGTGAGCCGCTTACGACAGAAAGGGTCGAGAAGATGAATGCCGATAGCGATAAGAAAGTGCCCGTTGGTTACAAGAACATCCCGAGTCTGGATGCGATCACTGCTCGCATGGCGATGACACGCTCTTTGAGCATCGATGGCTCGCATAAGCCACCCGAGCCGGAAACATACGAGGACCCGGCGACACCTGGGATACCGCAGAAGGTGCCGGAGCATCCTCTACAAAACAAATGGTATGAGTCTTCTGATTCTCGTGTCACGTTGTTATGTTGTCTGATTTAGAACCGCCTGATAGGACCATCTACCACGATTCAAAGTCTAGACCACCTGCTGCACCAGTTGCACCAGCCGCAGCTGCGGACGGTACCCATTCGCATCCACAACCTACTGATACGGGCGAATATGAAGCTGGTTTGACTGTTATCGGTGAATTCGACACTGTCGAATCCTTCTGCCGGTACTTTAACTGGCTCAAGCCACCTTCTAAGATTGAGCGCAATTCCAATTATCATCTCTTCAAAACGGGTATTAAACCTATGTGGGAAGATGAGGCGAATGCCAACGGAGGGAAATGGGTACTGACGATGAAGAATGTCCCACAATTGCTTGACCGGTGTTGGAGTTGGCTCGCAATGGCAATGGTCGGTGAGGAATTCGATGACTATAGCGAAGATATCTGTGGTGCAGTTGTCAGTCTCCGAAGCAAGGTTGATCGTATACAGCTGTGGATCCGCATCAAGGAGGATGTTGAGCGTGTGAATGGCATTGGCAAGAAACTTGTGAAGGTACTGGATGTTTCCGAGGCGGATGGAATCGGCCTCGAGTTCCAGGTTAGTCAAATTCCGGCGTTCTTTATCGTGGTATTTCTTGGTTTTCTAACTACAATCAATGTCTAATGTTTTGCAGTACAACAGCGAGGATCGTCCGCCACCAAACAAATTCCTTTCCATTCACTCTTCCTTCCCACAATCGTCATTCAGATCATCATTTGCCCAGGGACACGTCATAACTCCAACCTCTACGGACGGAGCACCGGCCAGTGCCGGACCCGGAGGTGCATTCAGTGGATTTGGAGGCGGTGGAGCAGGGTGGAGGACGCGGCGAGGCGGTGCAGCATGAAGGTGATTCGTTTGGACGACTCGAGGCGCGGATATTGTGTACGATGCAGCAAGTATACATATATGTATTATGAGCGCGTAGTTTCTCTTCGGCGTTCAGCTGAAGCTGGTTGTATGTTATCTCAAAGCAAAGCAGGATACAAGCATGTATGTACATATGTATCATAAGAAAGTGCGCTTTGGGGGTCGCTTTCGATTCATTGTTCATTCGTATTCCTTTCCGGGAGATTCATCCAAGAAGCTACATATCGACCAGAGGATACTTAGCATGCTCGGGATGAACGACAATGGCTCGTTCGACCGAAAAATGCTGAATATCAAAGTTACCGTATCCAATAGCACCTCTGTAAAATTCAGCGCAAACACGATAAAACAGGTCCTAAAGCGCTTGACGCGACTTACCCAAGTCCAGCAGCTCCTATCTCGATCTCTGCGTGAATGGTGGTTCCGTTGATGTTCACCATGCCTGTATTTGGCTTAATCAGACCTTACAAGAAAAATAGAAGACTAATACTTACTTGCGCGGATACGGGAGGCCACATCCAAAGCAACGTTGACGTTTCTGGTCCAAACAGAGCCTGAAAATGAGTAATCTGTCGCATTTGTGAGCTCGACTGCTCCATCAATATTGTCTACTGTCACGATTCCGACGACTACATCGGAGAAACAAAGAGAAGATGTCAGATATCACATATTCAGACGGAGCTCATGAACTCCCTAGGCCCAAAGCTCTCTCGGTCAAACGCTGTCATCCCAGGTTTGATACCCGAAAGTATATGCGGCTGAACAACCGCTCCATCCCTCTTCAAGTCGCACAATCAAGACACCGGGAGGTATCCCGACCTAGCGAAAAATATCAATATAACATAAAACCGTCCGAACAAATAAGAGATCACTTCATGCATCAGTTCGATTACAATTTCTTGACTCCAGGGGCTATATTCCGAAGACTTGACCACAACAGTATTGCCGCAAATGAGCGGCACGGCGATAGCTCTTACACACAGTACAGTGGGCCCATTCCACGGAACAATCGAAAGTCTACGACAGAACCAAAGCAAAGAAATCAGCAAGACCCTAATTCGAATGAATAGTAAGATTGACATTGCACCGTAAGTTCTTCTCTGGACAATGACATGTCCTCCAGATACGGTTGTAGATGGAAACGTCATACACCTCACTTGGGTAACCATGGAGGCTGCGTCTTGTAAGTTAGCATGTGCTCCCTACATGCAGAATCCAAGGACCTCGTTCGAAGCTGCCGTTTCATCCCAAAATGCTTTCGTGATTTTCTGCTTGTACTTGTCTGATAGGATTAGGTCAGCTGTCTTGAGGAACATGGCGCGCTTCTGGGAAGCATGAGTACGCTCCCACGCATCGAATGCATTTCCTGCCGCTTCGGAAGCAGCCTTGATAAGTTGTTATCCAGTGGAGTTTCAAGAGATCAACGCGGGCTCCGAAGACGGAGCTAATGCTCGCTGACCTTATAGCCCTGAGAAGTTGCGCAAGCGGATGTAACGATCCCATTCTTGTTCAAAGGGTTGTGGACTTTGAATGTGTGCCCGTCGCTTGCCAACTCGCGTTGGGCGTTTATCCACAAAGGAACGACTTCAGGAACCATGGTAGACTAAAATATTACACCTCAGAGGTAGAGAAGTGGCTCGTACTCTTTTAGTGCAGTAGCACACCGCCCAGATGCACAAGTGGTTTATCCACAACGTAAGGTGATTCGCTTGGCGTCGAGAATCTCTGTAGTGTGGGGATGCGCGGCAGTACGAAACTGAAACAAAGTTCGACTCTGAGAGACATGAGGCGATGTATTTGATAAATGCAAGTAACCAGTCTGTCGATTAGTATCGACGAAACACAGGCTGCACAAGCAACGTCAGACAAGCCGAGGTTAAGTAGGTTAGTTGGTTAAAATGTTGCCGCCGACGCTTGACTTCTTCCAAGCGGCGATGAATCAGGCATTGCTGACTATCCGTGGCACAAAAACTCGAGCTCTTGACCTTTCTTGGACCTGAAACCCGTTGGATATTAGAAGGAATGGACCTCCAAATTGAAATTGTCAGGTCTGCACATCCAGAGCAAAACAAAGATCGAAAGAACTGCGTGTGAATTTGAAAGTCCGTATATGCAAACACCTAGCAGTATAGTTTTTTTTTGGTAGTATTTTCGTACGCCTCATGATAGGCAGAGACGACAACAGATTACGTTCGGCCAGTTTGAAAGGGAGAGTTTATAAATTGCAGGGAGTAGTATAACCTGTTTGGACTGATTTTCCACAACACGACCTAGTAAGAGGGTGGCATAAACAAAGGGGATCGCCGTTCTCATATACATAATTATTTTCGACCTCCGCTCTAACTCAGGGTGATCCTCTCGATTATGTAATCTTCCGGTTCTCGCACATAGATAACTTTAACTTATGACACGTTCCCTGTCCTCGCTGCTCGAGCATGGCAGTGATCGGGTCAGACTCTTTTACGGAGTGATTACATACGGGCCATTCAGACTATAACACGCGAGTATACACGCGAGTATACACGCGAGTATACAAGGCTACATGTCGACGATGGGATATGTTGCCCGTTCGGGATGAACAACAATCGCACGTTCAACCGTAAAATGTTGAATGTCAAATTTACCGTATCCAGTTGCTCCTCTGTGGGAGACGCAGGTTAACAAGAGGCATCGTCACGCCGAGCAGAATCAAATATCTCACCCAAGCCCAGCAGCTCCTATTTCAACCTCTGAGTGCGTAGTGGATCCGTTGACAGCCACCGTGCCTGTATAAGAAGGGTTTTATTGAAGGTACGCAAAACACTTTAACACGACGCTTGGTGGAAAGGGAAATAAATTTGGACTTACCTGCACGAATGCGTGCACCGACGTTGAGAGCACGGTTGATGTCCCGTGTCCAAACAGAAGCAGTCAAGGAGTAATCTGTTGCGTTCGCAAGTTCAACAGCCTCATCTACGGTATCGACTGTAGTGATCCCTATAACTGAAAAGATGAAGAAATTTGTCAGATTAGTTATCCTACGTGAGCAACCAACGTGTAATCCGCTTACCAGGTCCAAAACTCTCCCTATCAAACGCTTTCATTCCAGGTCTGATACCAGAGAGTACATGGGGCTGCAAAACTGCCCCGTCCCTTTTCAAATCACCCACAATGACCTCCGCACCTTCCTTTTGCGCGTCGCTCAACAGAGTCAATACACTCTCCGCAGCGCCATCATTAATCAAGGGAGATATCTTTGTACTAGGGTCTGTGTGGATGTTCCCAGCACGAATGCTCGCAAAGTGCTTTTGAAGTGCTGGAATGAGCGTCGATGCAACACTTCGCTGCACGATGACACGCTCAGTTGACATGCAGACCTGTCCAGACCCAAGGAGGCAACCGAACGTTATTGATCGGGCCGCAAGGTCAACATCTGCATCATCGAGAACCTTCAGCGCAAGTAAATCCAATGCTTCTAACCTGTATGTATAACATAGAAGGTGACGCACTACTGCTGGAGCTTTGCCTCCTAATTCCAAAACGCATGGCTTGAGATACTTGGCAGCTTCTCCGGCGATGATCTTGCCGATTCTATCACTTCCAGTGAACTATTACGATACCTTCAGCCTGTTTTGGTTTCAGGAAGGAGGGGCAAGTTGATGCTCACATTGACATGTCTAATGACAGGATTTCCGATCAGCTCAGCGGTGAGCACCGGAGAAGTTTCTCTTGACACTGAGACATAATTCAAAACACCAGGAGGTATACCTGCCTACACCAAAAGAACGAAATCGGCTCAAGAACGATTCTAATTAGAGAGTCAGACAAAGCAGCCTACCTCATGCATCAGCTCAATCACGATCTCCTGACTCCATGGGCTGAACTCTGAAGACTTTACGACGATAGTGTTGCCGCAAATGAGAGGTATTGCTATAGCTCTAATAAGCAAAGCAACTGGGGCGTTCCATGGGACAATAGAAAGTCTACAATGAAGTTAACATCAGGGTAAAAATCAGCCAATAAGTGACAAGCTCGACGGGATGGACCGACATTGCGCCGTGAGCTCTTTTCTGAACAATGACATGTCCTCCTGGGGAGGCGCCAGACGGGAAACTCATTCCTTTTACCTGAGTAGCTTGAGAAGCCGCGTCAAGAAAAAGAGCCTGGCCTGCGAGGATGTTTAATCCCAGCATTTCATTCGAGGCTGCAGTCTCGTCCCAAAGTGCTTTCGCAAACTTCTGCTTGTACTTGTCTGTCAGGATGAGCTCGCTTGCTTCGATGAAGATGGTACGCTTCTGAGATGCAGGTGTCCGTTCCCAAGCATCGAAGGCTTTCCCTGCGGCCTCCGCAGCGTCCTAGAAACGCGAAAGAATTATGATCGAACAAAGACTCAGAAGGATTGCCGTTGAGGTAAATACTGACCTTACAGTCTTGCGAGGTCGCCGAAGCCGAGATGGCCACGACTTTCTTGCTCAGAGGATTTCGCACTTCAAAAGTGCTCCTATCACTCGCCAACCTACGCTGACCATTTATCCAGAGAGATACAGCTTCGGAAGCCATGAAGGATGGGATCGCTATCCCAACTACATCGAATAAACCAGAGCTTTTATACTCGGATTTTATTGAATTCGACTACATGATTCGCTATCTGACATTCGCGATCTCATCAAACCTGTGTGTTGCACCTTGGCACCTATATCATTCGACAGACCTGCTTGCTAACCATACCCCAACGGTTCTGACGGTGAGCGGACATGGGTAGGAACGGATCTGACGAAAGAAGCAGGAGAACAACGTTGTCTACTTACTTGGCAATCGGTACATTCGGTGTATATTTACATCCGCCTTCCTCGATCAAAACGATGGAACATCGAGATAATGACACACAATGAATAATGATACGGGAAAAACACATACAAAAGTAGGACCAGAGGAGAGCCAAGGGAATATACTATCGGGGAATAGTTTCTTCTTCATCAAATCGCTTCAGCCACCGTTGGCTCCTTGCGGAGCGGAGACTTGAGCGTTTAGCTGTTTCCTCTGCTTCTTGAGTATCCCACGCTCGCCAAAGGAAGTCTTGCGTATCGGAGACGAAAAACATACGGTACGTTCGCACACAGACTTTGATCTCCAGCCCACTTCGACTCATTGAAGGATCTGTCAACGGGTGTTCTTTGACTGCTCGGTAATTACTGGTTCCGTACCACTATAGTCAGATAGACGATATGAAAATCGGTGACACACGGACTACTCACCGTGTCAAGAACGGCGGCTTTATTTTGATGTCAGTAAGTCCTCGTGTTGTTTCATCCTATTGTAGATAAATTTTTCCATTCAACACCACACAGAAAGTAGCTCACCGATACATATGAATCGATATATGCCTGCCATCGGCCGGTATATACATCGACATCGTCAAAAGTTGCATCTTCCTTCCCAAGCAGCTGGAACGTCAACATGCGGGAGGCCGGATTCTGGGGATGAACTTTCGTTAGTAGTCTTTCAGTGCTTAGGAAGATTCAACGAACCCAATCAATTCGGAAGAGATTTTCTTCAGGGCCAACAACTCTTTCGGCGTTTGCGCGAATTTCATCCAAATCCAAACTTGTAGGAGAACCCATTTCCCTTTCCCGCTTGAGGCCTTCAAGAAGTACAAGGGATTTGCCATCCGAAATTATGCTTTGTACCTGGATTATCAAGACATTGGTAAGTTTTTCCGATGAAGAAAGGACGCCGTCATTATTACTCACTTGTTTAATGATAGCGCCGATGACTTTATCGAACGTGAAAGTCACATATGCCTGCCAAGACGGACATTCCGTGAAATGCACGAATTATCAACCGAATTGAGCATACCTTCGTGCCAAACATATGCCGAGTAATATCTTCGAATGCCTGCTGGTCAATAGAATTGTCGAACAGACGTTCACATGTTTCAAGCAAGAAGGGATAGAATTGTGCAGCAGGAGACTCTCTCTTCTTCAACTCCGCCAGCTTGGAGTCAGCCGGTTCCGTGTCCAATAATGCCAGGTCACTAGCCAAAGGGTTTGAACGGTAAGGGGAAGACGAATCATTTGCAAGCTTGTTGGCCAGATCTTTGCACGATAGTAGACGTGTGTACAGAAGCTACATAGCAGTGTAAGCTATTTCTCAACTTACTTAAGTTAGATGGCAGTTATGCTTACCTCGATCAGTCGCAGTAAATTGTAAAAAGTAGCATTTGTAAAGAATGCACCTCTGCGACCAGGCTGCAACAGTGCCACGGCTGCAGCAGGGTCGGGAATCTGTGTCTGCAATGGATTCCCGATTCCATTAGGTTCCGCAGCCGGAGATTCGTCACCCAATGCCACATTTCCTGGGAGAGGTGATGCCAAACGAGATCCAGAATTGGACTGGATAGTTTGGGCCGCCTTCCGGCTCTTATCGTGCGCATTCGTCTTCAGAAGTCTCTTCCTAAGGTCATTACCGGCCGATCGTCTCCCGTTCCTCCCGGTCCGAGAAGCTCCAGCAGCGGAGGCATTCTCATCGATCTCATCAATAAAGTTTGTGAAGTCATCCGTTAAAAAGAACTGTTGGTCGAGTTGCTGGTTTCGCGTCCGGAATGCTGCGTCAAAAGGAGCTGGGTCGAACATGAAGAACAGAGGGATAAATGAACGCAAGAAGCCTTCAATGCGCCTCCGGTCCGCTACGCTTATGTGATGTTGCATACGATCGAGAAGGGAGAAAGTGAGTTTTAAGAGATCCACGAGGACATCTACGTCCTCTATCATGAACGCTAGATGATACCGAGGCCTCGTGCGAGCGAACAGGGGATCAATCAAAGATGCTCGTCTCGATATCTGTTCCTCTCGTGCGGATTCGATCTGGTTCAAAAAAGTCTTTGCAGTGATCGCTTTCTTGTCCGACATTTTGAAGTTGACGCCCTGGTGATCCAGCGACTTCTGATAGTTCCTTTTCTCGATCTCTCTCCACACTTTGTTCCATTCTCGTTGCGCTCTTTTCCACTCTTGTTCCTTCTGTTTGAGTCTTTCGAAAACGATAGGTATCGCGATCGCTGGAGAATCATGCATGGCTTGGATAACCTCGAGCCCTGCTTCGCGTCCATAAATCTTCTTGATGATCCGCTGGTGTATCGCCTTGTTTACGCCAGACAGAGGCAATTTTTGCTTCGACGTGGCCCTCTCCTCAGGGGACAGCTGCACGATTTTTAAGTAGAATGGCTCTAGTGCCACTATCGTACGACTGATAGCCTCAATGTGGAAGTCGTACTCGTGTCGCTCCTCTTCAGTTCGATGGAGAGCTTCCTCATAGACGTTCTTCCGGTGCGTGAAAAAGCCTGAATCTTCACTTGCCCAGGTCGGATGCGTCACCCATTCATCATTGAGCACACTCTTGCACATTTCATCTCTGCCCGAGCACGGCACGTTTGCCTCCTGTTCCCGCGATCAGCCAGAGAGTATGACACATGTCAAAGGATTCCACTCACGCTTGCTGGTAAACGCCTGTAACTTGGGCCGTGACGAATACTGAGGCGTTCTTTGCTCAGGCGTTCCATGCCTTCACCATGGCTAGGCCCACCACTCTCCCAGCCCGAGTCCCATCCCAGAATTTCTTTGAACTGAGCGAGAAGCACGTCACCCAAGAATGTTCGACTCTGCTCGACGAGGCGTCTCATGTCAATAAAGCCCTGAGTGAAGAGGTTTATGAGTTTCAGAAATTCATTATATACGTCGCGATTGTCGATTAATTGTCGAGCTCGATCGAAGAATGCCATGTCATCCCTGGAGGGCATATCCAGAATTACGGGTAGTTGTTCGTCGTACGCAGTTGCAGCACGTTGCTGCGCAGGGTGCGCTGCGCGGGAATTAGAAAAATGGGGTGAATGAGATATATCCTCCTCAAATGGAGTATCGTGGACGTGGTACTTCATCCTCTTCGACTGAGCACGTTTCTCAATAAACTGGACTAATACAAGTATTACTACATACGGACCTTGGTTGTCGCTGCTTTCGATGACGCATCCAACTCTGGCTCTCTCTCCCTGTCCTTCTCGCGCGCGGGTGCTTTCCGTTTCCTCTTCTGACCACCTGTAGCAGTCACGGATGTGGAAGCAGAGTCGATAGCTCCCTTCTTTCCGAGCTTACCTGTCTTTACATCCTTCTCTGCAGAGATAGAACTGTCAAGTGCATTGAACATTTCGCGCGGAACGAAATGTTGTAACCCAGATAAAAGATCTGGCGCGTCTTGGAAGAGGTCAGATATCCTCCTCGCCAGTTGATCCTGAGTGATGGCGTCAAAGTATAGTGGTGAGTCAAGCAGTCAGTCGGAACCGTGAAAGGTGCCAGGGGTAGTGAGGCTGCTTACCTGATCCACAGGTGGGCGCTTATACGAGTTCAGAATATCGATGAACTCGTGATAAAGGTCATCGCGTCCGACGAAGCGCTGCTTTATTTTTGTCACGTATTCCATTGCTGGATATATCTGTTCATGTGTATACTGTAAACCATCTCCTATCACTGATGCAGTAGAGCTAGGTCCCCCATAAACTGTGCAAATCATTTCAGTTGGTATCTTACACATCGCGCGCTAGAATAGACAAACCTTCAATACCTTGGCTGTGTGTTGTCGTTCCATCAGGTGTAGTGACCGTAATGATATTGGTGTCGTGTGCATCAACAGAGCATTCTATACGATAACCAGCAGGAAGGAAGGTATTGAATCCTTCGATAAGTTGTGGGTATCCCGCGAAGAGGGTTGACACGCGTTGGATAACACCGGGGGTATCGATGCTTCGGAAAAATATCATTAGTCTCAGGGCATACCTGCTAACAAAAAATACATTACGTTTGGTTCTTGAAGTCTTTCATTATGTCCAGAAATCTGTTGTAGACACCCGGACTATCTGAGAACTGCCTCTTCACAGAATCAAGATAGGTCAGTGCATCGGTGACATTCAGCGTCCTCTCGCCGACAGGCTCTGATTCCTGCTGAGCAGGAAGCCTCGATGACGGACTTTCATCCCAAGCGGGGGCGCCATCCGGCCAGTTCTCATCTGCGGGGGAGTGTTTGATAGTCACTTCACCACCGGGCTCTGTAGAAGTCCTGTCGATTTCCATAGCTGGCGCGCTCTGCGACCTTTCCGCTTTTGTCGGGCCGCTCCCTGCTTCTCCCTCGGACACTGGCACATCATTTCGAGTTGCGCTATCCTCAGCAGGCTCATCTGCTTGGACCGGTACTTCCTGGTCCACCGTGGCCGAATCCGACGCTGCTGGGAAAGTGCCGTTCGTCGGTGCAGGATGTCCAGCTTGCTGGTCTGGCGCTGCCTGGTCATTCCGGGCTGGTCCTTCTAGTCGTGCTTCCTCCATAATGTGAAGATGTTAGTAGAAAGCTGAAAGCAGGACCCGGGGCATGAACGAACACGCAACAAAGAAGGTTTTTGACGGACCCAACTGATGGATGATCGACGTGCTCGTGATCGTGAGGTCTGATTACCTCTTTCTCTTTAACTGACGTTTGAGATGGACTCGGAGGGAAAACCTTCTGCCAGTGCTGACATGAGGTTCGCCATACCAAAACGAGGGCAGGCTCAAAACACACAAATGCACTTGGAACGAGAGAACATGCACACACGATTTATTCATGTCGAATACGCATATTGGTCACTTATTATTCCTGATGTCATAATCCGATGTCCGTCATAGGCAAGTAAATCCACAAGTGAATGAATCTTGATTTCCTCAGCATTATTCTCTAGCCAGCTTCGACTGATTCATGAGTGTTCATGAATCTCGCCCTTTCTTCTGCAATTGAGCCGTTTGGAACATTGAAAATATCACACGCAACAGATTGTTGCAAATCAGATCTAAGCTCCGGAGAAACTCGAAATAGCTTTGCTATTCGCTTCGATGGCCGATTCTGAGATGAATTTTGCGGAGAGTGAGTCAACCCGTGACACTGAAGAGGCTTGGGTAACTACATACCTGATCTACTCCGGAATAATCGCGAATATTATAAGTCGAGATAGCCGCTTAAACGCAGTTTTGCTTTTCCCACATATTCTTTCATAGCATTCATCTCCGTGTGAGTTCTTTATAAATGTCCATCTGTATGAGAAATCATGCTAGTGCTCAGACCAACTCGATTATTGCAAATCACGAGCCTTCGTTATTCCGAACTGGAGTCGGATTTTCCAATAAAAACACCTTTCCATTGGGAGAGCCTTCGAGATGATATCTGGGAGGAAAGAAGGCATTGAATTCTTTGATAAGGTGTGGATGCCCAGCAAGGAGCACCACGACACGTTTGATTACGTCAAGGGTATTGATGCTACAGAACACTATTCCGTCAGTCTCATACCAGTTTGCGGTAACATGTACAAACGTTACTTTTGACTTTTGACTTCCTTCATTATTTTGAGAAATTGATCATAGTTACCCGGATTAGCAGTGAGGTTCTCCTTCGTTGCATTCGTGAAGGAACAAGTGTCTGTAATATCCAATGGTCTTTCTCTGAAATAATAAACCCCTGGGTAGAAAGTGCCTCTACTTTAAGAGTTACTTGCCATGCACCTCTGTCGTGAGTGCGACTATGTCTTTCAGTAGTTTCGGAAAGTTTGGAAAGCTTCTTCGCAGCTTCAGAGGGAAGAGGTTGGAACATCTAAGCAACAAAGAATGTGGCTACGAAGCGATAGGAGTATTGCCGATCAATAAAGGAAGTTCGACGCAACCGTGTCAATGAAGTATATTTTCTTCTTTGGAGATCAATTTGGACGACACCCAGTAGACGAAATCTCTTTACCAGCATGAAATCTTGCTTTCGAGGTATCAAGTTTTCTTATTGAAGAGCTAAAGGCAAGTGAGTTCGAACGGGCCTCGCCCGCTTCATACTTGTAGAAATGATGACAAGTTTAGGTACATAAATGAAATAGCGATAGAAACTACGGTTCCATATTTAGCGATTGTGAAAGTGGCTCGGATGTAGCACTCGTTTAGTGATGTGCCCAATGGATCCCGATAGATTCCTTCAATCAGCTTCAACAGATCCATGTATATTCATGCTTCTGATCCTCTCTCCAACAACAATGGTGTCAAGATTGACCACCTCACGTGGAATGAAATACTGTAAGCCAGATAGGAGGTCTGGTGAACCTTGGAAAAGATCGGCTATCCTTAGCGAAAGTTCGCTTCTGATTAAGAAAGCAAAAAGCAGATGTGAAGTGCGAAGCCATGGAAGGAACTAGCGACATCAATTTACCTGATCAACGGGCGGGTCGTGAACTGCCCTGAGAATGTTGAGGAATTCTTGATACAAGTCATCTCGGAAGGCGAACCGCAGCTTGATTTGAATCACATATTCCATTGTATGGCGCATCATGTCTCGTGTATATTGTATACTGTCTGCTTGAAGTTCTGTAGACGAGCTAGATCCTTCACAAATTGCAGAAGTGAGATTACTTGACTAACCGTCCGAGAAGAAGAACACGGACCTATTGTGTCTTGACTGTCGCTTACCACAGTATTAGAAGGAAAGTCTGAGCTCGTGCTTGCATTGTAATTCGGCGTTGTGTATGTGGCTTGATATCCAGGAGGTAAGAAGGTATTAAATCCTTTGATCAGCCCGGGATATCCGGCGAAGAGGGTCGTCACGCGTTGACTAACATCATGAAAATCGACGCTGTATGTGTTTGCCGTCAAAAACGGAGCATGATATAGCGAGGAGTGGGGTCATTACCTCTGATGTCGAAGATCCTTTAAAATATCCTCAAGCTTCTTATATTCATCTGGACTGCTGGAGAATACAGTCTTCACATATTCCAGATAGGTCAAGACGCCATCGATGCTCAGAGTCCCTTCGTTTGAAGACATTGGAGTGAGCAAATCTGCTTCAACAGGTCCGACGGCAGGGTTTGGACCGCCCATGATGAGTGAGGTTGCGGCAGACACTGGAAGGAGCGAGTCATTCATACAGACTGAGTTGTTAGTCCGTCGATCTGTGGTAGTGTTCAGAGGGCATCCCGGATGTTCAATGGTATCCATTCCCGGTGGATACTGGTAAAGGAACAAGAGCAGATCGAGGCATGGTTGTGGTCTCTTACCGGCGGCCCATCAAGCCACCGTCAGAAGTTCAAGGTGGCAGTGCTGTAGAAAGATCGACGTAGTGGTGATAGTGAGTCTTGGTTACTGGCTGCAATATTAATGTAACCTCCGTGACCATCCCACCCATAAACGCGTTCCCAGTCAATCAAATCATGTAATCAGCCCCTTCATTTGGTCTCACAGACCGGATAAATGTCGCATTTTCTCAGATGCTCCGACTTTCGGTCAGAGAATTCTTCATCTGACCCCTATCTTGCAACAGTCATGTTGTCAGAACATTTGGATTTCTTGATATTCGTTGTTGTCGTCTTGTTCACAGGTCTGATTCTGTGGTATCGCGTCTTATCCTCGCAGAGCCAAACACCTCCAGGTCCAGCGGGAATTCCAATTTTCGGGAATGAGTTTCAGATTCCAGGAGATAAGCAATGGCTCAAGTTTCATGAATGGGGTCGGCAATACGGTATGTTATGTTTCCACTTTCCGATCTGGAGATGAGTCCATCGTATATTCAGGTGACATTGTGCAAATAACTACAATGGGTCAAAAAGCGGTGATCCTGAGCTCTGCTCAAGCGGCCTTCGATCTCCTCGAAGCGAAAGGTCTTATATATAGTTCGAATAGTTGTGTAGATTGACATGTTCATGAATCCTTATCAGGAAATATTTACTCAGATAGACCCAAAGCTATCATGGCAGGAGAACTGTGAGTTTTATCCAAATTCCTTTCTCATGTCCTTACCGTCGCAAATTTCTTCAGTGTCGGTTGGGACCGCGGCCTCGGATACGCACATTATGGCGAACGTTTCAGGGACTTCCGCAGGATGTTCCACCAAACAATGGGTCCAGGCGCCTTGCACGAGATTAATCCTATCCAAGAAGCGGAGACAGCACGTTTCCTTCTTCGTCTGCTTGAAAGCCCGAAAAACTTTATTGAGCACGCGCGGCAGTACGTTCACTCTATTTCTTTCAAGAAATGAGATGATTATTTATGCATGTATATCAACCGGTAGAAGCGCTGGTGCTGCGATTCTGATGTTGGCGTATGGTTACTCCGCAAAGTCAGAGGATGACCCATTAGTGAGAATTGCCGAAGAAGCAATGCTTGGCTTCTCAAGAGCCTCGGAGCCTGGTGCATATATAGTAGATCGGTTCTCGTGGTGTAAGTCATTAGCAATCGTCTTTGTTTTATGAGAGAGCAGACTGTATTTATTCTAGTGAAATATGTACCGGAATGGTTCCCAGGAGCTGGGTTCAAGATTGAGGCTAGACGTATGCGCGAAGACTTGGAGCGCTTGTATAACGTCCCATTTGATTTTGTGAAGTCCCAAATGGTAGGCATCAGTTTCGCACTTCAGTCGAGATCAACTCGTTGAGCCCGTCTTGCGTCTCAGGCATCTGACTCCTTCATTCCTTCTTTCACCTCAAGGTATCTTTTAGAGAACAGGAACCTTTCTGATGAGCAGGAGCGTTTTGTCAAAGCAGCCGCTGCCTCTCTGTACTCGGGTGAGATTGGATCATATTCCTTTTAAATCGAAACTTTAGGAACCATTATTCAATGAAGGAGGAGCGGACACCGTACGTGCATCATCTTTTACTCAATCTCACATATTAAAATTAGATTAGACACCTTCGTCTATCACTGCCTTCATTCTAGCCATGACATTGAACCCAGAAATTCAAGCTCGAGGCCAAGCAGAAGTCGATGCTCTTCTGAATATGCAACGTCTTCCGACTCATGCGGATCGAGAGTCGTTTCCATACGTGAATGCGATTGTCAAAGAAGTATTGAGATGGAATCCTGCAGTGCCTCTCGGTAGCATTCTTTAAATCAATCTTAATATGTGTGGTGGATTGATTATTATCTTCCTTTAGGACTCCCTCATCAGCTCACACAAGATGATCATTATAGAGGTTTCAAATTATCCAAGGGAACGATCGTTTGGGCGAATATCTGGTAAGTTGTCATTGTCCATAGCAATTTACTTAACTAATCATATAGAGAAGGTCCATTCTGCACGACGAAAACATGTTTCCCGAGCCAGAAATATTTCGCCCCGAGCGGTTTTTGCATGACCACGCGAATGTCATGACAGATCGCACAACCGATCCATCGGTTTTGGCGTTTGGCTTCGGACGGAGGTAGCGAGCTGCCTTCATTTACTCGTTCTTCAGATTTCTTATCTCGAAACTCTAAGAATATGTCCCGGAATGCATTTGGCGGATAACTCGATTTTCCTCATTGTCGCGTCTATGCTCGCAGTCTTCAACATAATGGAAGCTAAAGATGCAGCCGAGCCCGAAGTTAATTTTAGGGGATTTATCAGGTATGCTTTATGTCATAGAAAGAAACCGAATACGATTATAGCTTTGGCTAGCCACCCAGAACCGTTCCGTTGCGTTATTCGGTCCAGATCGGATGAGGCGGTTGCACTCATCAGACGCTCGAGTCTTTGTTTCACAACCTATTAGCGACGATATGACTAGTTCTAGTGCGTGCATTGTAAAAACGCGTTGTCCCTGTTGAATTTGAAAACAATACATACATTGCAGACAATCTTTGTTCTTGGTGAGCTCTGATTGGCCGGATAATTAGAGTCATATGAATGGAACGCGTCGCGTCGCGGTCACATGATGGATGTGAGGTTGTTTTCCCACAGGGCCACCGGTTTCAAACTCCGCAATTAACTCTAAAGACTGAAGATCGCAATCCTTGTTTCTTGTCTTTCATCTTCATCCACATCCATCGTCAACTTTTCTTCACAATCTCCTTGATTCAACTACAAATACTCTCTCAATGCTCAAAAGACCGCGACACGCCTTTGACACGTCGCCGGCGTCGTCGACCCCGCCAGAGCGTCCGGGCAAGGCCGTGAAACGCTTCCATATCGACTCAGACGCATTTTCCGACGTGTCTACATTCCATGTTCCTTCTGACTCGCCGTCGAATCCATTCGGGCGCTTTAGGACTCACTCCCCTCACAACCTTCCTGCGCCAACGCCTGTATCTGATCACCTCGTCCTTCGGTTCCAGCTCGATCGACAAAGGCACAATGTGCATCGCATTGTGGTTGTGCCCGCAAATTATACTTTCTGGCATCTTCATCGCCTTACTCAATTTCTGTTCAAATGGAAAGACTTCCGCACCGAAAGGCATCCCGAGAATAAGCACTGTCGCATACAACGCCGTATTGAGCACGTCTTTACAGTAAAGAAACGGATAGTTTTCTATGCGGCAGGCAAGTCTGTGGGGATCTTCAAAGACGGGATGGATGTTATGAGAGTGGCTGGGAACGTTAAGGAGCTCAAGCGTATGTGCTTTGATGATCTGCCTTGGGAGCGTGAGGAATGCTATACCCTTGCCGATCTTTGGAACAAGCCAAGCAGTTCCAGCAACGCGTCGCGCGGGATCGTTTATGTACGTAGATATCCTCTACCCACTTGCTACCTTGCTTATGACTTTTATAGGACTTTGACATCTTTTCGCGACGTAGAGCTACTGTTCACATTTCTCTTCACGACGGCGCGGATAGAATCAAAGCATCATTGGATGATAACGAGGAACTGAGTAATCAACCGCAGGTAGTGATTGGTTCCGGACTTCCAGATGACGACGACGACGATGAAGATTTTGCCTTGGACCTTCAACAATTCAATGAAGTCAATGCATTTGAGAATTTCATACGGAGCCAAGAAGAAGCGAACGAAGATGAAGAAAATGACGTGAGACTATTTATAGTTCCCCGATGAGCTTGTGCTAACTACTTATACAGTGCCCTTCCATAGTCCGTATTGCGGAGGAACAAAAGATCGCCAAGCAACGTATGTCTGCATCTCTGCCCGAGCACCTCCCTTTGGATGCGAATAAACTACCGAAGGCGTCAAAACCCCCAACAATGTCCAGCTTTGCACCTCCACCCAGACCAAGACATCACAGGATTTCTACGCATGGCACACGCCTACCAGAAGCAGAGGAAAGGCAAGAGGCAGACGGCGCCGTGCGTGAATTGTCGCCAGTAAAGAAAGGATTGGAAGATTCGGGCGTTTACCTGTCTGATGCGGAAGAGAGCGTCGAAGATTACAATCCCAAATCTATCCATCGCCCCCAGATCGCTGCGCGCAAATGCACATCTTCTATGCCTCGTCTTCCCGATCCTGAAGAGTACAGCGAAAACGGTGATGACTATCCGAAAGCTCCTCATAAACGCAGTGTGTCTCGCGCTCATCATTCAGATGATATTCACGACGTCCGCCCGACTCTTCGTGACTATGGTGGCCAAGCAATCGCACGCGGTGTGCTTCGTAAGCGCTTGCCTCTGCAACCTAGAGTTTCCGACCCAGAAGAGAGCGATGAAATCGATGCTGCTCCACGCAGACGCATCACTTCGCTCGTCCCGCGCCATCCCAATGCGGAAGACGAAATTCGAGCACGCGCACGTCATGTCATCGGCTCTCGCCGCCGGGTTTCGATGCTTCCTCGTCTTCCAGACCCAGACGAAAGCCGCGAGATCGGGGACGACAGGCCTTCCAAGCCTGTCATGCGCGATCGTCGGGCGAGCCTTCCTCCGCTTCTCGGACTGTTAGCGGCACAAGACGAGGATGATGAAGATCCTCAAGAAGAGGAGTATATCAAAGCGGGACCATTCCGCCATAAACGCCGCCACGCACCTTTGCGCGGCGCTCCTCTACGAGGAAAAAGCGCGGAGCCGAGAGTCCCTGTTAAGACGGACCAAGAAGAGGATGACTCCGAGGAGAACGACGAAAACGCTGCTCTTGTCGAAAGCGAGGCTGAAGTTTGATGTATAAATTAAAGTTAAGCATTTATGGTGGATCTACGAGTGCGATACCTTCGACAACTTCGCGTCACCTTGTCTATTATTTTCTTGATATTTCCATCATGCCTTCTTTGATTATTGCTCTCTATGCTCCATGTTTTCCGTTTTCCGTTTCCTGAATCATTTCCTCATTCATTTCTTGCGCTATGACTCACTTCAATCACAGCATGAACAAGCACAGAACATTGAACATTGTAGCTTTGATTTCCATCTCTACACAATCTTGCTTCGTCTGCTCTCTTCAACTCAATCGTAGATATCCACACATGCCTAAGCTGTATATCCACGATGTTTCAGGTTTGCGTTGAAATACAAGTTGTATAATTCACTCATCCATCGTCTAGTTGAGTTGAGATGGTACAGACAGAATAGAGATCAGAGTTTTTTTCTGACTCGTCTATGGCGTGGGTTCGCAAATCTACCATCCAATCACGTGAGCACTTACTTCAAAGGATATTCCTTTGAATTTTCGCACACACCATGTTGCATTTAGAGCGTCGAGAGGTGCACGCAAAGTTAAAGTAAGAATAGTTCCTTGAGATGTGCAAAATACGGATGCCATAACTCCAGTTTCGCTCATTCAACGACAGTCATAAACTAGTACTACAAAGTTTATTGACACGACATATACAACATGTACAAAGCAAGAACAGCGTATGCACATCTGAAAGCAAATGCAATACACAACATCATTCAATCGTGATCGGCGTAAATACAAGCTAGTCGCCCAAATAGAGGGGACCGACATCGTCCCCTTCCATAGCAAACAAATAATTGAGCGTGGCCGCCAGGCGGATTCCGCCCATCGCGAGTAACTTCTCCACAAGCCAAGCTTTTTTGATGGCGCCCGCATATTCTGGCGTGTCAAGCTCGAGGTACGAGTTCGCAGATCCAACGCTTTCCGACTCCGAGGTCGATTCAGCGATGGAAGTGTAGTTTTCGTCCAACGCAAGAGGCCAGATTATCTCACAATTGAGCTCGTGCATCGGCGACGCCCAAGCATAGGGACACACCACACCATCATCAGTTGGAGGGAGATCAGCTGGCGGAGCTTTCCTCCTGCCTGAATTCGTGCTTCTTGACCGTGAGTTCGTACCGAGAGGCAGCTGCTGGAACTTCTCTGCAGGCGGGTAAGGCCGTGGCGAGCTTTCCTCGACTGGAGGGCAGCTCAGCCACTCATCGACCTCAGACTCGAACCGGCCCAGAACACCCTCGAACATGATTTGACGGATGTAAGGGTCGTATATGGTCCCACGCAGTGCATTTTCAATGCGTCGGATCTTAAGAGGGCTCGTATAGTTCCTTGGGATCGTACGTAGTGATTTGGCGATTAGGCGAGAGTCCCATATGGAATGAAGGTCTGGCGTTGCATCAGAATATTCCGGGGCGAGTATTTCCTTGGGATCACTTACTTGTAATCCGACCATCGAATTTTACTTTGACTCCATTGCCCCCTTTATCGCGTCCAGTAAGGTGCAACGGCTGGTGCAAGTCGCCGATGAAATGGACAAGGAACTTCAACGCTTCCTCAGCACCAGGATAGTCCTTCTCAAGCCACATAGTCGTGTTCCTGATCGCGCCAAGCACGTTATGACCCGGTGCACCCGCCCAACCCTCGTCAGCCAAAGACACAATGCTGCGCAGGGATGATCGCCATTTCCGTTCACGTAGTGCAGAGTCGACGACCAGCGCATGTGCATGCGCACCTTGTCCGCCCATGCTGCTACCGGAGCAAGATGGCAGTCAGCATATTCCGGTAGGATCTCGCATAGCTGCTCAGTAGTTGTCGGGTGCAAGTGAATCTGCGCGATGGTCGCGATTATTTCGTGACCGACCGCACCCCATGCCGCGACCGAACTGATCCTCGCTGCGAGGGCCACCAAAGGGACGAGCTTCATCGTGCGTGTATCTGCGTGCTCGTCGTTGTCGTGGCTTAAGACGAAGGAGTAGCTGAGGTCCGAGCACTCAGCACAGACGACACCCAATCAAGGTTTGTTAGACGCCCAAACGCGTCCCATTTCGGTCACGTGTTCCAGACGCGTACGATCAGAACAAGCGCCTAAGAATTTGATGATGATTTCCCATTATTTATCAAGGCAAAGTAGATAATAAATTAACTCGTTACACAGTATCACATCCATCAATTAGCTACTTTCGAAGACCATCCAACCCAACATCCGTGTCCGAAGAAAAATAAATTAGATCCTGACGCGAGCCGGACTTTTCAACTCGATAGATATTTCAGCCTAGCTGTACAGTCTAAAAATGGACCAAAGACGAAGGCACAGGCAAACTTTTAAAAACGCCAAATAAGCTGTAGATGCAAGGATAAAGTACATTATGACGAGAGGAATGGGCAAAAATCGAGCCGCGGGAATGCGGAAGCATAGCGACAGAGAATCAAGGGTGGACCCCCAGATCGAGCAGATCGAACATGATGGGTATAGGGCCCGATGCAAGAATACCAATACCAGCATAGACGATGACCTTGGTCAATACTAAGATTCATGTTTGTCAGTCCAGATTCGCCACACATTATATTTAAAAGTAATAGAGCGAAAGGATATAGACGACGTACCATCTGCGTCATAATGCTTCACGTTCTCGCCATCTTCGCTCGCCTCGTCAGCTGCCGTATAAAGCACCTCGGATTTATCTTGGCTTTGCTTCGCGATTCCAACGTCGGTGCTGAACCTTCTCCGCCCCTTTCCTTTGCCCGCGCGTCTCTTCATGCCACCGAGTTCTCCATCAATGTCATAAATCTCCTTCTGCCCAGTTCTGCCTCCCTCCTCATGTAGCATGGTCGGCAAATCAATAACACTAGGAATCGGATGCAGTCCACCCTCAGGCTCCGGCACGGCACCGGAATACTCAGTCGCAGGGATATAAAACCTTCTGTGTGGCAGCACCATGCCCTTGGGGAGGATCTTAATCGAGACGAGACGGAATAATGCGGGAAGGCTTATGTGAAGGAAGAACTTGGCAATGAGGCGCCAGATGAAGATGAGCGAAATACCGAGGGTAAGCTTCAAGAGGGCCGTGGACCACCAGATGAAGGAAAGGCGCCAAGCATCTGCTGTGCTAGTAGATGATATAGGAGAGGATGCGGAAAGGAAAGCCCAAGCGATTCCGGGCATCTTCGACATTGATTTCCCATCCTCGTATCCGAGCAAATTTGACATCCAATGACTGATCAAAACCCCACTTTCGACGCTCACAAAAGCGATAGCGTCCTCAAAGCAAGGGCAGTCGTCCGCTGGCTGAGGATGCCAGTGTACGATCAATCCACATAAAAGCGAAATCAGCACAGGTGAGTACCAGTGCGTTCGAACCAGCCAGGTTTCGATACTTCCCCAATAAAGGGTATGGATAGCCCACACGAGAATACCAAGAGTCACCCCAGCGACGCAATCTACGAGCGAATGCATGCCTGTATACACCCGCCCAAGGACGATGGAAAAGACGTAGAAAAGGAGGAAGATGCAGGAAAAGATGTACGTCGTAGTTGCGATGGAGGGTGAAGAGGTGAAGTAGTGTATGTGGATGAGTTGATAAATGTATAATGCGATGGAGACACTGTTCGTGGAGTGTGTGCTTGGGAAGCCGTATTCAAGGTGATGGGAGCCAATTGCTTGAATAAAGGATAGATCAGCGCAAACTGGGTCGGGTTGGAAAAAGTTTGTTCCGCTCACTTAACCGTGCAACTGGAGGAACGTATGGTCTTGGCACACAGATAAGGTCCTTGATGAAGGACGAGACGTAGACTCCTGTAGCCAGGACAAACACGAGTCTGAACGAAGATTCGGCGTCATTCCCCAGTTTTCTGCACGTTTTCCGAAACTCACCCTCTACCAATGTCTGCAAAGCCAAAGAAAAACAGAGCCGGAAGAGCCATCATGAAGAATGTATGTGTCCCCAAGGAGCTCGTGTACACGAAAAACGCATCCAAATACGGTGATCTAACCTGTTCTTGCATCTTCGCGATCCATTCTGATTCCAGCTGGAGTCGCTGCATGATGAAGCGGCGCGCTGCCGCTCGCCATGGCGCGAGTGTGCGCGTGTAAAACTCTTCCGGGGCGGTGCCTACGGCGTACAAGAACTCGTTTGTCGATGCTTCGGCAGTTGAGGGTGGGCTCGGAGCGGTTAACGAGGTTGCACGCTTCTCGTGGTCTCCATTCTGCGTACAGGCCGAAGAATGGTCGGCCTGCGCTGTCATTAGATTCGAGTCGAACATGAGCGTTGCACGTTGTGCTCGTGTATGTGCACCCGGTCGTAAAGAGGTAGGAAAATAGATAGAAGACGAGACAAGAAATAAAAGAAATGTCCAGCAGCCA
This sequence comes from Sanghuangporus sanghuang, assembly GCA_009806525.1. Taxonomy (NCBI): domain Eukaryota; kingdom Fungi; phylum Basidiomycota; class Agaricomycetes; order Hymenochaetales; family Hymenochaetaceae; genus Sanghuangporus; species Sanghuangporus sanghuang. The sequence goes on along the minus strand of VVIT01000012.1, from coordinate 225,769 downwards.
CACCGGTGAGGGGTTGTCTCGGCGGTGTGTGCACTGGACTGGAGACACCGGTCGGATCGTGGTGGTAGAAAGTCAGACCAGAGATCACGTCAGGCAAATTTCGGGCTTCCTGCCATTTCGGGAAACCGATCAGTTCGTTCGATTCGGCTACTCCCGTTTGCTGCTTCTGACTGAGACCACCCGTCTCCGAGGTGGTTTTAGGGGTTTCTTACTGCAGACTCTTACTTCCTGGAAATACCGACTTTCCTTTACATAATACACACTTTCATTGGTATTGGCAGGTAACTCGCAATTTACGTCGCATACTTTGATCACTTCAGACCTTTTCCTGAGCTCTTGACTCGATTTCGTCTGGATCAGATAGCCGTCTGTTACATCTTACTTTGTAGTTTGCCTTTCATATCACTTATCTAAGCTCATCTGGCACGCCTGTCATCTTTCCTCAGTGTTCTCATCTACCTCTCGTTGTTTGGAGCTCACGTTGTGGTCTACTACAAGCATGTTTGTGTTCCAATATCTAGTCTGATCTATTGATCGGTGCTGGATGTAGTACGGAAAGATCGTATTGTTATAGGACGTATTGGTGTCGGCTGATCATCTTTTCCGGTGAGCAAAGTGCAGACATGATATTTTGAAATTAGCTTTAATGGAGGAAACATTGATTCGGCGTTGATACATAATACTGTGAACTCGGCTTCTCCGTGTCTTCCCCGTTCTCAGCCGCGCTGACGCGCCAACTTTGCAGCTTGTGGCGCAGGAAGAAGTAAACTAACCCTACTTTTTTTTAAAGGAAAGAACTGGGCGGTTTCAGCGCCAAAGGTGTCACCGGCTCTCTGTGTTCACTTAATAAGTATAAGGATGTGGAGCGATTACCTCTGAGCAAATGATATCATTCTATCTCGTCGGAAAAATGAGGGCGGAATTATCTTTGCTCACAATGAGCAGCTTTGAACTGGATGCTTTTCAGACGTAACTGTGGCCTAGCAGCAACCAATAGATGCCATAAACGTTTGCTTTGCGCATCTATTTAGTGCTAGCATTGCTGTTCAATCACGCACAACGTCTTCTCGTCCAGTTTGCACCTTCATATGGACATAAAGAATTCCAGCGCGTAACGTATAGTGCAACACACGGAGGGGCCACCATGTTGAACTCCTTAGAAAATAGCAAATTTCACATGTCTCTCTCAAGTTTGCCATATTCTTACACGCAATGAACGTTGAAGAAGATCGGGGCCTGGGCAACATACTGTCATTCGCGGTTATTACCGATATAAATCTCTATTGTGTGATTCAGGTTTGTACCCACAAAGGTAAACCTTCCTAGTTTTCGTTGACATTCTGGATTTCTGGCATTTTTGTTATCGATCGGGTCTTTCTTCTGTAGTAGTGGTCAATATGAGCGCTTTGAACCAATCAGGGAAATCAACGAGGTCGGAACCCGTAAAGAAAAATACCGGAATTTTCGGTTTCTCTAAAGATCAGAAGAAGGGACCGCCGCAATTACGGGCTAGTAGCGTCATATCCTGTAAATATGATAGCTTCAATTTGGTACCTATGCTGACTACCGCCAATGATACATAAGCTCCAAAGAAGAAGCCCTCCGCTCACACAAATTCTCCGCTGTCAAGAAAACTGAAAAAATAAAAGGTGTGGAGCCATTATTTGAATCTAGTAGGAATTGCAAAACCGACGAAAATCGCATTCCAACCAAGCCTGCGGATGAGGCAGACAGACTCGTTGACCCGGGCAATTCCGAATGCCTGCAGCAAGACCCCCAACATACTCCAGTAGAAGATAAAGGTAATGGCGGAGTTGAAAATAGGGACAGATCGAGAAGGAAGAGGCAAAGAAAGCGCTGTGTAACACAACACCGTCCTGCATCGAGCACAATACGGTTGCAGTGGAGAATCAATACCAAGACAGGAATAATCGAGAGCGACGAAGAAAGGGAGGAAACAGAAGTGAGGTCACGTAAACAGCGACATAAAGACCATAGCTCAAGTGACTCCAGCTCCAAACTCGGGCAGAGCAGAAATTCTAGGTCAGAAGTCCCATTCCTCCTATGACCTTTTGCGGAAGCCGAGGCTGGCGCAACACTGTCAGTTCGAGGAAGACGACAGATCATGAGAAAGAGACAACAGCCACAAAGCATCGTCGCAGTAGACTTGACTCGGAGCGTAGACGTGGCTCGGAGAACTGAGTTAGTTTGTTAGTCGTAAGTAAATCAGTCCTTCTTGATGATAGTTAGCCCTGTGTGGGCCTTTCAGGCCTTTGAATTTCCTTTGTCAGGTATGTATTGGCAAATGTAAGACCGAATGAAAGTTGCATCTTCTGACCTATCGATGATAGTCCGAGCTCTCTCCGTCTTTTATCCGCATCCGAAGTGACAAACCACATATCTTTCCCATCGTAAACGAGAGATATGACAGTACTGTTCGCTCATTTATGCCTCAATCAAACCATACCTCAACGACATCACCGAAGTCAGAATCTTGGCTGTGGAGATTTAATGTGCCGTAGACAGACGTCTATAGAGACCATGAGCAAGTGCTAAACTTACATCTCAGTCACGTCTTGCCGGGTTACAAAGATCGATGATAAACCACTTTCAGTAGCATCTATCGTTCTGTGTGAACCGTCGGTAAATTTATCGACACTTTATAAGTTGCTAAGTGATAGGCGCGTGCCATGTCAACTTGTAAAAGTGGATGTCCTATGAAATAAGAGTTGCAATCTCCTCTGGTATAACCGGTTTCGTGTTCTTCCAACTTTCAATCCAGCCAGCGCGGGCACCTTCTTTGCCTTCCGCAGAGGGTAAAGCAAAGACCGCTGTGACGAACCACGCGTCCTTCTCACGAGCCGGGATGTCGACGAGAAGCACTGGTAGTACTGTTCGCGCCTCAATCAAGTTCGAGTTCGCATCGAGACGTATGACTCCGCCTTTCCTCTGAGGCTGGTCGGCACCTTCAAGGGCGACAATCCCCGACGCGCCCGCACGAGATGCCGCTCGTGCTGCACTTCCGGACCCGGAAAAGCCGAAGCCTTCTGAGTTTTCCGCGATGGGATCTAAATGACGGCCGTCCCGACGCTGACCATAAATAGCGAATCCGCCTTCTGCAGCGCGCACTCTACGACCTGTCTTTACGCGATGGACACGTAAGTGCCAGAGGGGCGCCGCCGGACTCGGTGGGACAAGCCAAGTCTCGACTTCAACATCAGGCCAAGGCAGCCACCTCGAACGTAGCCACGTAACCCCATCCTTCCCAGTTTCAAAACGTGCATCGAGTGTGACCCGTCGTTGACGCCAAAACTCAAGTGCGGGATCTGTCTCAATGTCACAAAGCGCGAGCGCAGAATCTGGAGCAGCCTCGGCGAGCGTGCCTATTCCGACGGGAACACTGTACCCGAAGGCACTCGAGTACGCAAACTTACCGTACTTTGCTGCGCTCTGTTTGAGGGCGTAACTGCATTGCTGGCCTGAAGAGAGGATATACGTATGTCCGCCTCTATTCGTTGCGATGTGCAAAGGTCGTTTGAGGACTTGAACAGTTTCTCGAAGGCTCTCTGAATATGGTTCCTCCTTTGCGGTCCAATAAGGATGTGTAGGAGGAAGAGCGAGCGTCACAAAGGACTTGCAACACCAGTATGGCGATCCAGGGGAATTATAATTCTCCGTCATATTGTGATTGGGATAGTTGAACCCAATTGTAAGAGTACCATCCGGATTGAAAGCGCCAGGTTGCTTTGTCCAATAGCGGATATTACGCAACTGGAGGCCTTTAATAGCACCCCATGTGAGTGGTGGCGGCAGCTCGACGTCTGCAAAGGCCAAAGCTCCCCAGAAAGACGATTGGGCAAAGCGATATGTCATGCTACGCCCGAAGGGAATAGCACGGCCTGGTATCAAAGAAATGTAAACTTTCAGTCACAACAGTCGGAACTTGTGATTACCTTCGTGATCAAAGTAGCGAACAAAGTCAGCAGCAAATGCGGTTGCACGTCGTCTGTATTCTTCACATCGTTCCGGATCCTCATTCCGCATCAGCTTGGAATATACCAGCTGGGCAAATTGGATGGCAAAGGAAGAAGAATAGTAGTCAAATTGGCAGACGGTCTCCGGGCCGTCACGGGACCATCCATCACCGACGTAAAAGGTATCCAGGTGATCCAAGTCAGCTTTCATCCGAGCTGCATCGAAGCGGGCCGAACCAACTCTAGCAAGTCCAAGATTCGCAAACACCTTCGCGACAGTTCAGATTAGAAACCAAATAAACGAGGCCAAAATCACGGGAAATTTGCTCACGCGGAACCAGAGCCAATTCGTGTCGGGCATCTGCTTGTCGTTCATACTTCCAAGCCAGTTTTCGAAGTGAGTTTTGGACTCCTGAGGGAGAGGATCCCAAAGTTGCTCCTTGGCCACTGCGATTGCAAATCCGATGGCGGAGCATTCGACCATACGCTGATCCTTGTCCCGCATATCGCCCCAATATTCAGCATGTTTCGGGTCTGTTCCGCTAGAAAAGCCGCGAACCCATCGTTCCGTGCCAGGATAACTTCCTCCCCCTGCTAAGAGCGATGCCAGACCCCAGATGGGACGCGAGAATCCCTCGAGTTGCGCAGCAGTTTCATCGTAGTGAGTCGCAGTGTCTCCAAGATGGATAAGTGCACCGCCTGGAGAGGTATGAGGTGCAAGAGCGTCAAGTAAACCGATGAGGAAAGCCTGAAGCTCCTCTCGGCTCTCAACTGGGTTCGATGCGAATGGAGAGACACTAGCAGCTGCTGGCATGACGGTCCACGACCAACTGGTGACTTCAGTATTTCCATCCTTATACGCTGCACTAGAAAGTCCCTCGGCCCGAGCGGACCGCTCATAATGCTATCGAAGAACAACTGAGAACCCGCGGTCATCTCTCCTACCGTCAATTCACTAGCATTTCAAGCCATTTCAAGTTGCACTTGGCTTCCTGGACGAACTTGAACGTTGGGACTCTAAAGAAAAGTCCACACCCCAACTAAATGTTCCGCGAACAAGCCCTGATCTAACACTCGAGGATCAAATTAGATTTAGGATTCTAGGTACCCAGTCGTCCACATATTGCCAGGTGGCGTCGTGCTGACCTGTGGTAAGTAACTTTGCGAGAAAGAAAAGTCAGAACGATACCTTTCCGTCAGAAGAAAGGAAGAAAGGACAGAAGGAAATATCGTTCTGGAAAGCACGTGAGGAATGACCTACCCTAATCAAAGCAGCTGATGCTAGAAATTTTGCGAGCAAACTATACTTTAGTTCAGGGTGGATTAAACGGAAAAATCCCCTTGAGGTAGATATGGCCTAGGATAATGTGTGCATGAGATCGCCGTTTGCTACATTTTAGAGTCTGGGATGGTTCACAAATTTCAATATCCAGAGGAACTTGAGCGCCCGAAAAGTCGGTCATCCATTCGTAGATTTTCCATATCTAACATTTCAACCTTTTCCTTTAGTAGTCAGGAGCAACGCTTCCGGCTACAGCAACCAGTTATTACAGGTTATTCCCGGATTAGCTGCAGATCGCTTTCGATCAGCAAGTACCGCTGAGAGGCGCTGAGAGTGGCGGTGGTGATGCGGATACTTGACAGCGAATTCTATGATCCGTGATGCGCAATCCTTTGGGCGTGAGTCGAGCAAATCCCTCACTACATCTTATTCGCTCGACGTTCAACACGTGCAAGTGAGGCAATGGCTAGCGTATATGAACAGCGCCCTCTGGCAGCTTTGATCTCGTCGCTGTTGTACTCTATCTTTCCCGTTCTGTGTTCTAATCCGCGCCCAACGACTCCAGTAACGAAGCAACGTTGAAAGCTCATCTCGACTTTTGTGATATTATTGATCCAGAACACCGATCGTTTCCGAGATCGATTATGACTGTGAGGTTCTTCTTCAACTACAGTTTTAGGAGAAGAGAGACATTTCTTCCGATGTTTCGATTCCATTGGCACCAGTTTCCGAGACACAGTTGACTTCCGCCCAGTTTCAACCCCACTCCTTTGCCGACGCCAAAATTCTTTCCGGGAACGCTCTAGAGCCTCCTTGTTCATTCTACACTGAGATCGCTGGATTGACTGAATTCGACTTTTGACAGCCACCACGCGAGGTATTCACAGTTGCTACTCCGTCACATCAGGATGGTAAGGGTCTTAGCGCTCAGCGCCAGTAAGTCAAATATTCATCGCCTCCTGATTAAACAACCTGATACTCATTGATACTCATATTAAAACGCTGCGGATTTGACAGATTGACCCAGGATTCCCAGACACTTTTCGGTTTGCCTTCCCATACATCCCCGCCTGCCCTTTTTTACGCTCCGCAGCGACCGAACCTCAGTCCTGGAATTTTTTCATCTCCATCGCACTCCGGAAGCCTTTCTCCGTCTTTGAAAGTCTTACCTAAGGATTCTTCTTTGGGGACACCAGTTGCAACGATCCAGTTGCAGGCGACCAACGTTTTTCCACTGTCTCCTTCGGAAAAGTGCTCTGCACCACCTTACGCATCTCCCTCGGCAGGAAAAGTCAACATGCAGCAAGGAAATTTCGACCCCAAGTACGACTCTAACATCATGCCACCCGTGCCAGCATACGGATACCCTGGTCAGCAACCTCAGCCATATGGTCAACCTCAACCGCAAATGTCGTCTCCGCCTCAGATGCAACAACCAATGCCGAGCACGCGTGCTGTACAGACCATGCAGCCTGCCCCGGCTCCTGGAATGGATATTCGGAACGTCAAGGGCATCCCTCGTGATGATAACGGGGAGCGCGAATGGAGCCACGGATGCTCTGATTGCTTTGGTGACTGTGGGACCTGTGAGCTCTATTTACCTTTTGACGATTTGTGTTGATATCTAATCATTTTTTGTCCGGTTCCAGGCCTTTTCGGTTGGTGTTGTCCTTGCATGTTATACTCGCAGATTCAGACTCGCTACAACCATCTCGAGTCGCGCGGTACTCCTCATCCGGACGGAGGAGACTCATGCGGAGGGGACTGCTTCCTTCACTGTTTGCTCACTTCCTGCTTGTCCGCCGGTTGGATTCTACAGGTATTCTTCCTTCCCGTCAACGACTGTATTGGCCACTAACTTGATTACAGATCGGTCAAAGGCAGTCTGTTCGTCAACGTTATCGCATTCGCGGAGGCGGCTGCGGCGATTGCATGTTGGCCTGGTGCTGCACGCCGTGCCAGTTGACTCAAGCATCACGCGAGCTCGAGTTGGAAGAGCGCTCGTTCATCGGTGCGACGGCCATTCAGCAACCACCTATGTCAATTCACACACCGAACGCTTACCCTGAGAAGCCCTGACGTGTTACAAATACTGATGCACTTCTGAGTCGGATAAATGTGGCTTTCCTATATAACTAATTTTCGGCAGGATACTTCTTATAATTGAGACCGTTCCTTTGTTTATATTGTCTTGTTTCTAAAACACATTTGTGTGTACCTTTTTTCGCGTCTTTAAGTTATCATTTTGGTATTTCAGGAAACTTTCTTTCTCATTTTGTCCTAACAGAGAACGGGTGACAGAAAGCGGCGTTCTCCGAAGCGCCGCTTTAAAATTGAAATGATGAGGCATGGCGAATCTTTTCCATCATACAGCCATCATCTTCACAGCATTTTATTTTCCCGTTTCATTCTGATCGAGGCAGAAAACGGGAGGCCGTCTGGTATATATTTTCAACTTTTACATGGTGGTATACAAACTTGTGTTCTTGCCTTGTAGAGAACTGAATTACTTCGGCGATCAGCTTCTTGAAGAAAGATATTTCAAAGTGATCTCTGCTCTAGCAACATACTCTATGGATGTTTTGAGCAGTCAGATGATAGGGAAGATCTTGACTTAACGTTTGTCATCGACCAATACCTATTTAACTGTCGCCCTTGCGGCCACCCTGATCGCTTGAGCTCTTTATATAATTGCGATGTTGCTCCGGCATCGTAATGAGCGTTGGGGAGATGAGGTGGATCTAGAGAACGCGATTGATTTATGTCGTGATTCCGTTGCTCTCCGCTCTGGCGGGCGGCGGGCAGCCTATCATTCCAAGTCATTAAGTAATGATTTCTTATCGACGGAGTAAAATCTCGAAGAGTCAATTTCACTTTTTCGTGTTAGCTCAATTTAGTGGAGGCAGACCGATCACGAGCATGTTCAAACGTAAATCAGTCTGGCATAAAATGTGAGAAGCAACTGATGCACTTTGTCGCTGATTGTATCAGGTCAAGAGTTCCACGAAGATTAACGGTCTTTTAGTTCTAATGATAAGTGCTACATAGTGCACGTGAGGTGTAGCATGCATATGTGTGTGTGTGTGAAGCTACCCTCAACCCTTCTCATCATTTCTTCATCGTTCGAGTGAGTGGCAAGTTGTACTGACCAGTTAATTTGGTGCTAAGCATTTCGTGAAGCCCAACTTATTGATTTACAGTTCACTGCTAAAACTATAGGCAACCTCATTCTCACGATCTCATTCTCACTTGCATCGTCTGGAGCAAAGATGGGAAATTGGCTCGGACGGCCTCTGGTAATGCATCTCATCTGTACTTTGGAATATAATGCTCACTCTCGTGTGGCTTTCAAGAAAGAAAGTGGGCCTTGCCAAAGCAAATCTTTGGAACGTTTTCACAGGCCCCAGCTGCTCCCTACGTTGGTCGATTCTCTGCAAATAAATGATCAGAAATCGGGAGATTGGGAATACTTACGACATTGTCTTGGACGACCTGTGGTAATATATCTCGCCTGTATCTAGTAATCTAATGCTGACTGTCTTGCGATCTCAAGGAAAGTGATGTTTGCCAAAGCGCGTCTTTAGAACATTCTCATCACGGGCCCAAGTTGCTCCCTGTACTGGTTAATTCTTTATGGGAAAACTACCAGACATCTGGAAACCGGGAGTACCTTGATCTGACAATTGCTCTCGAGCAATTTATGTTTGACTCTTGTTCTCATCGTTCTTCTGCTTCCCGGATGGGGTTGTATAATCTTGCAGTTTCCTTCAGCACCCGTTATGAGCGATGGAATGAAGGCGATGATCTAGAAAGAGCAATTGCGTACAGCCGAGAAGCACTTTCTCTTTGTGCTGAAGACGATCCTAGCCGTGCAGCAACCATTAGTCAACTCACACGCAATCTCTTAAGTCGGTTTAAGCACAGCGGAAACATCGAGGACGTTGACGAATCCGTCGCTCTGAATCGTGAGGTATTACACCTCCATCCTCAAGGACATCCGGATCATCCCAGTTCATTGAACAGCCTCTCCAATTCCCTGATAACTCGTTTCGAGGTAATTGGAAGGGATAAAGACATTGATGAGGTGATCGAATTACGTCGTGCCGTGCTAGATCTCCACTCTAGCGAACAAATTGATTACTCCTCAGCATTATATTACCTCGCTGTTTCCCTTTCGACTCGCTTTGAGCGAGGCGCCAGGATTGAAGATCTTGACGAATCCATTGGACTTCACCGTGTCTCGTTGGAAATTCCCCCTGAGGGTCATCCAGATCGATTCAGCTCGCTCAACAGCCTTGCCTATTGTCTTGCGCTTCGTTTTGAACAGAGTGGAAAGGGAGAAGACCTTGATGAATCTATTTCACTGTCTCAGGAATTGCTTGTTTTGCATCCAGATGGTCACCCTGACCGTCCTGCGTTACTAAGCAACCTCGCAGCTTCATTGTCGACTCGGTTCGAACGCACTGGAAGGCTTGAAGACCTTGACGTGTCCATTTCACTGCTCCATGCCGCGAAGGATCTTGCCCCTGATAATCACTCTAATCGGTCAAAATTGCTCACCAATCTCGCAAATTCCCAGCTACGTCGCTTTAGGGTAGAAGGAAGGGGCGAAGACCTTGATAAATCGGTATCCCTGTACCGCATCTCTCTGGAAAGTCACCCTAAAGGACATCCCGAGCGTCCTTCCTCGCTTATTAATCTCGCAACTTCACTCTCAACCCGCTTTGCCCAGCGAGGGGCACTTGAGGACCTTGACGAATGCATCGCACTGCACCGCTCTGCTCAGGATCTTTACCCCGAACAGCATCCCGACCGTCCGACAGCGCTGAATAACTTCGCTAGTTCCCTCTTAACTCGTTTTTGTGCAAAGCGGAAGAGATGAAGATCTGGACGAGTCAATAATGCTTAACACAGCCGCGCTCAAATTACTTCCTATCAATCATTTTGGTCGTTCCACGTCGCTAAATCATCTAGCAAATTCCTTCCTTGCACGCTTCAATCGGAGAGGAAAACATGAAGACCTTGACGAGTCAATTGCATTGTACCGTGCTGCATTGGATCTTTATTCCGACGGTCACCCTGATCGTCTAAAATCATTAAGTAACCTGGCGACTTCGCTTCTAACCCGCTTTAATCACAGCGGCCAAGGTGAAGACCTTGACGAATCAATCTCACTCCGTCGCATGGCATTGGACCTTCATTCCGACAGTCATCCCGATCACTCCAGCTTGTTGAACAATCTTGCAATTTCTCTTTCAACCCGGTTCAATCAAAACAGGAGAAGTGAAGATCTGGAAGAAACAATTGCACTGCATAGGGCAGCACTGGATTGTAAACCAGTCGGTCACTCGGATCGGCCAGGGTCACTTAACAACCTCGCAAATGCTCTTTTTGAGCGGTTTGCATTGGGAAGGACACATGAAGATCTCGATGAGTCAATCGAATTACATCGGGCAGCGCTGGATCTATACCAGGATGGTCACATCCATCGTGTCGTCTCATTATCAAATCTTGCATACACTCTTTCTACTCGCGCTGAAGAGTTCGGAAGGGATGAAGATTTCCATGAGGCCATTGCACTACACCGTGCCGTTTTAGCCTTTCAACCCTATAGTCATCGTCAACACTCCGCTTCCTTGAACAATCTTGCCAGCACCCTCTTAGCTCATTTTAAGCATGCCGGACGAGTAGTGTTCCGACCGTATGCGTATAATGCGTATACGGCTTTCCGTATACGGGATACGGCCGTATCGTATAAGAGAAAAAGAATAAAATATACGGCCCGTATATATACGGCCGTATGCCGTATAGAGTTGGGAAAGAAATGCCGTATACGGGATATGCGCCATATACGGAACTCCACCTCGCATGCCCTTTGGAAGGGTATTTGTCCCTGCCTTCCATGCGGGGAGCAGATTATTTTCTTTGGAAATCATAATTTGAGTGTTACCAAGCACGGCAGGACTGATGTCAGCAAAAAAATTGGCAATATGTAACCAGGTAAGCGATTATTCACACACATCCGGTGATCACATATACGCTGATCTGCTCGGACAGCTATGAAAATCATCCCTAAGCACCATTATCAGTGAACAGAACCTTCATTGTATCGAGATAGACTTTGAACACTTTGAAAAAATATTTGTTAGTATGTCCTGATGTGGTAGAATTACGGAACCTCCGTATACGCCGTATTCCCGTACGAGACGAGGATCTGGAAGAATCAATAATGTTACACTATGCTGCTCTGGATCTTCGACCCCATGGCCATTCAGCACGCTCCCGATCTCTGATAAACCTCGCAGAGTCTCTTTACTCTCGCTTTGAGAAGGAAGGTCGCATTGGAGATCTGGAAGCTTCAATCCAATTTTTGAGTGATGCCTCCACCCACGTGTTCTCGAGCACATTGACACGTCTGAAGGCAGCACTTCAATGGACAATACAAGGGCGAACTCACGACCATCAGACAACTCTTGACAGCTATAAAATAGCTACATCGCTTCTTCTACGTGCCCTCGCCCTCAAGCCAACTTTACCCACACAGCACAGTTTGCTCAGTGGCCAAGCCCAATATAAGACATTAGCCTTGGATGCGGCATCGTATTCTATAGATAAAAATGACTTTACACAGGCCATCGAGCTTCTGGAACAGGGGAGAACCTTGCTTTGGACACAGATGCAAGGATTTCGGACACCACTTCATCATCTCGAGGAGATCAACAACGCACTTGCCGACCGGTTCAAGAGCATTAGCCATCGCCTAGAAGTCCATTTGACATCGTCCGAGTCATATTCATCTGGTCCAAGGGCGGTCGGCATTGAAACGCCTCAGGTTCATACAGAAGGTCAGCAATCGTTCGACGAGATCATGGCAGACATACGTCGACTTTCGGAGGAGCAAGAAGTAATAATCGCTGAAATACGACGAATACCGGGCTTTGAGGACTTTCTTAAAGCCTTGTCATTCGAAACATTGCAGCAAGCCGCCTCAGAGGGACCTATTATCGTCATTAACCACAGTAAATTTCGATGCGATGCCCTTATTGTTCTCTCACGAAGGGAGGAACCGTGTATCTGTGTCCCGCTCGATAAAGAATGGTATATAGATGCAACCAACCTGAGTAAAGAACTCCTCCGGTCACGCAAAAAGCACAAAGTCCACTCCAAAAAATATGACGAGACGCTCCGGCGAGTGATGAAGGTGCTGTGGGAAAGGGTGGTGTCCAAAGTTGTTCAGAAGCTCAAAGACAACAATGTGCGCATGGGATCGCGTATCTGGTGGTGTCCTACATCTGTCTTATCGTCACTTCCTGTCCATGCTGCGGGGCCATACGAGAGCGCTCGCGGTAGCAAAAAATACCTTTTGGACGATTATATCTCTTCGTATATACCAACTCTCGCATCACTCATCAAAGCACGGGCTGCAATCCAGAAAGGAGACGATAGGATGCTCTTCGTTGGAGACACGAAACTTCCCGCAACCAGGAACGAAAGCTTAATCATAAAAAAGTGGAAACACACCAGCAAGCATCTTCTAGGTGAACATGCCACTTGCGATGCGGTCATAAGTGCACTCCGCGACGTGGAATGGGTACACTTTACGTGCCATGGTATCCTAGATGCTGAGCCATTCAATTCATCCTTCAAGCTTTTCGACGGTCGATTGACATTGCTTAACATCGTTCGCGCGCACCTGCCAAATGCAGAATTCGCATTTCTTTCCGCCTGCCATACCGCGGAACAAGCGTCTGGCGTTGCATTCGATGAAGCTCTCCATCTGGCAGCTGCAATGCAATTCTGTGGATTCCGAAGTGTCGTCGGCACGATGTGGCAGTTGCTGGATAAGGATGGACCACTCCTTGCTAATAACGTGTACAGACGTCTAATGGACGACTCGGACGAGGAGGAATACAAGTTTAAGAGAGCTGCTGCCGGCGTCCGCGAGGCTGCGTTGGCGTTGAGGAACAGGGGCGAGGAGAATCTTAAAACTGAGAGGTGGGTTAACCTCATACATGTAGGTGCTTGACTGGTAGCTCGCCCTGTAATGAAATGATAACGTGCAACTTGATCACCTATTGACATTTGAGTGGTCGCCTACACTGAAACCGAGAAATCAATGGGTTGGAATGTCATAAAACCAAAGTAAACAAAGTTATCAACTAGGCATAGCTTTCAGCCTGAGGTGCATGGTACAAGCGATAAAGACAGCGGAAGGAATCAGAGTCAGAGAAGGACAATCTGATGCTACCAGCTCAGCACTACCACCGGACAAGACAGTCGGGCCCGGGAGAGTCGGGCAGGAACCGACTAAGCTTCTGAGGATATCGTGGCCATAAAGTTAGCTATTGGAATTGAATATACGCGAGAAACAATCATGACCGACTTTAACAGATGTTACCTTGAGATCTAGAGAACGTGGATATTAATATTAATGTTGTCCTTCGGGAGAAGAGCAAAGACTCGGTCCGGAATTACTTCGAGATGATCCGGGATTTATCCTTAACGGGCAGGTGAACCGGGACCATCACCCACAGACCAGTGAATACGGCGCGCACGCATTTCATCCTTGCAGTCACCACCGTCAACACCGACGTCGACGACGGCAACGAGCATAGTACTGTCGGCCAGACATGGCCCAAAATCGATCGCGAGCATCTTCTAGCGCAAATCAGCGTCCCAAGGCGACCAACGCATCGCCGAAACCGTCACCGAAAAGGTACCAGCAACAACAGCAGCGTCCTCGGCGTGGCTCATCGCAGGCAGCATCTTCGCCGACCGTGACACCAGCAAGAGCCGTAAGGGTGGCTAACGATAATGGAGAAATCGGGAAATCCACACGAACGCCAGAGCCAAGAGGGGATGTTGGCATGACCCCGGCAGAACGATACTACAAGAACTTGCGTGTCTTGCGTCGTCGGGACCCTCACATCGTCTCAATCTTTGATCAGTTTGCTCATGTAACGGTATACTACATGGTCGATGACATGAATATGGAACGGGCGGGTTATGAAGGCACCTTATTTTTCTTCGAAAGGTATCGTCTGTTTCTGCATCTTACTCAGTACCCTATCCTAATGGTCCACGCAGGGACATTGAGCCTCGATACGGTCTATTTATCTTGAACCGTCAGGGTATGAATGACTACATTCGTTATCTACTACATGATGATCTCTTCGAGGTGGTAGGCGAAGCTGTCTGGATAAGCACCCTATCGCCGACGTCACAGAATGCTATGGGCGACGAGGACAAAACTACGGGCTTCTGGACATTGGCCTCCGACGCGAGAGAGACCTTAGGAGATATGATGACGCGCCTAGCATCATACATTCGACGAGGTGAACGATACCCAGACGAATTTCGCTATGGCCCGGACAGAATCGTTCCGCAACAAAATTACGTAGCTGGTGGCAATCGGGACGAGGTAAAACATGATTTCCTAAGAGATTTGCCTGATGGGATGAGGGAGAAGATTATTAGGACGGTTCAGACGGCTAAAGCCAAAGCTCAGGCGGAGGATGCTGAGAATGAGAGAAGACAGAATGACATACCGGGCTCAGAGTCTTTGCCATCGGTTCAATCAAATTTGTCGGAACTCGATCAGTTATTCTCCAAGCTCGCCGCGAGCGAAGCTCCGCCTCCAGATCCTACTCCTCCTGCTCCCCCTCCTGCGCAACTACCGTTATCCGGGAAGGCACTCCTAGATTCTATGTTCGCGTCTGTTGCTACTCCTCCTAGCCAACCAAGCACCGCAGGACAGAAGTTAACTCTGCAACAACTGGGACTGGCGCCGCCAGTATCATCCCCTCCAGAGAACATGGAGATACTCTCGCCTAAGCCAAGCGCTGCAGGGCTACCCCAGATTCTCACGACGGACGTCATTGACGAGCTGATGGGCTTTCCAAGCTCAGACAGTCGGAGTGCCTCTCGCTCCTCGGCTTCGGCTTCAAATGTGGGCCATCCTCGGTCGCCCAGTTCTGCTGGTGCTCACCGAAGTAAAGAGCGTGGTTACGTTGCAGACTTCGGTGAAGACGATGGAGGGACATCAGAAGCATCGACGAACGTTGATCCGGACATGCAAACTAGTGAAAGTATTCTGGAGAGACTCTTACCAGGAGCTCGGACGACGTTCTTGAGCGCAGGAAGCAACACCTCGACGGGTTCATTGAAAGGAGATGCTACCCCCCGCGCTCGGACCGAGCAACTCGGTCATACATCCCCCTCGGTCAAATCGCCACCAGATGTAACGCATACCGTATCAGCAGGTGCGGTACCTGCTATGAACAAGAAAGGTCCAGTGCAACCAAATCAGGTATCGCGTACCGTCTCTGCACCATCGACTGTACGGATTCCGTTCCAGTCAGGTGTGGAACTCTGGCCGAGTAGTGAGTCTTCATCTGCGGAACTTATGAGCGTCGCAGGAGACAGCAATGAGGTAGTTGAGTTGGACTTCAGCGAGATCGGTGCCTTGGATAACATGCGTGCATTCGAAGCGAAAGCTCAGAGCCCAGCTCGTGGAAGGGAAACCAAGTTCAAGGAGAAAGTGAAGGCAAATGGAACATCTGCTATGCCGAATGGTGTCCACGCAAAAGGTCCTAGATCCTCTGCTGCTGATAAAGGTGTCAACGTGAAGGGACCACGTGAGAGGAACGGAGTGAATTTGCCTACAAATGTCCCCCAGATCGTTACGCCGACGGATGCGCGGCAAGACGTGGTGGGCCGGTCGTTGCGCTCCGCACTCGTAGCCTCCAACCTTCTGACAGCGGACGGCCAAACTCTCAGTAGAAATGTGTTCGTGCGCGAGGTTTTGACTCTCATCCATGTAAGTTCTCGAGAATAGGTCCTCGTTTGAGCTAGTCTAATTATACCTATATACAGACGGACAGTAAATTTGTGGACAAGTTGTACCAGGCGTACCAGGACACTGTTTCTAGCTCCACCTAACACTCCTTGTAAGTCATGCTCATTTCTCAAGCGTCCGAGCTTTTAATGGCTCAGTTACTCCACTGAAATAGACATAACCAGTCGTATTTATTGTTCTAAACATCTATATATAGCGAGGAATTCCAGGTAACATATGCGTAGAAGCAACATTCTTACGTGTTCCTTGTCTACATACATACTTTTCACAGTTGCACATCTCCTTGTTGTCAATGTTCTCTTCTTCAGTGCACGTTCATAAAGCTTTGGTCCCTAGTGCTCACGGATTTCAGAATGTTTCACTAGCCTTTCTTGTGATTCGCCGTCGCCTTATTTTGCTTTGTTTATCGATTTCACGAGAGTCAGCTCTTACTTGACTTGTCATCGCTCTTATTTTCTCAGTCCGGTCTTTTTCCTCGGTCCCTGCGCCGCAATGTATCATAAACACTCCAAAATAGTTTTTTGAATTGTGTTCTTAAATGCACTGCTTAAGGTCTTGTTGTGTCTTGCAAATTGTGTCAGATACATGACTCAATATCTCACGGTCCTCTTATCTTTTGTTTCTGAGAAAACTTCTTGCACAGATGTAGCGCTTCGAATGCATAAAACACTATGTGGCTCACTTCAAATTGCCCTTTCATGATGACCCTATTTCTACGCTCTTACCCACTCCATAATCCGTATCGGATCTCGCATGGTGTCTCCCATGTTTCACGTATATATTTCTCACGCTCCGTGTATTGGGAACTGGGGATACCTAAACGAACGAATAGTGAATAACGAGCGACGAAACACCCTGGATACAAGTTTATTTGACGAACTGAGATGAGAGGTCCGGTGATGCCTCTACAATTCAGACTTGAGCGCGAAATACGGCATGATAGAGAACAGCACAGTGATGCAGGAACAAATAATTCCGTTTACATGATGTCCACCATCTCTCTGACCACAGATCAAGTAGAACCCCATCTCAGAACTCTGGCACGAAGAATGAATTGATTCAAAAGTCATAGATAATTTATTTCCGCGCTCTTTCTACTCTTTTTAGTACGCCTCATCAATCTCTACTGATTCTACAAAAGGAATCTACAGACCTTTTAGGTCCACGAATAACCCCGCTTCTACACTAGCATTCAATAATCTAAGAGCGCCCTTTAGTTTCATCAAAACAACCCTTAATACAGGGCTTTAGAACGAAATTATGCAAGAAGTAAACCCGTCTTGGGAGAGTAATAAGGTTAGAAATGAAGAACAGCGGAGCATGTGCATGGAGAAAGCGTGAAATAAATTAGGAATCCCATATAGCGCCAAAGGCGGGAATGCCGCGACTCATGAGTCCGTACACGACTTTCTGTGTCAGTTTCTTGTTGGATATGATACAGACGGCTTCTGCGTCAAAATCCTTGTACATGCGATGAGCGAGCTTCACCATGTCCGGTCGACCGTGTTTGCGGGTATCTAAGGAAGAAAAAACGGATCAGCATTAAAGCGAAGAATAACAAATTATGAATGAGAAGGTATGTACCGTAGAATACAGCACCAGGCTCAGCCTCAAGAAGCGCATCCACAAGTGCATCACCAAATGTCTCGCGAACAGTCATAGACACCCAGAGCAAGCGAATCGGCATCATCCTCGCCAAAACATGTGGAGCTATGGGCGCAATGCCACTACCAGTCGCCACCAGAACAAGCCGCTTGAACATGGGCGCGATGCGCATGACTCCACACGTTGGCACGCCGCGTACCCAGATCTCCTTGGGAGGGTTGTCGATCATCCTGCTCGTCCAATCTCCTGCACGAGAGATGATGACGGAGTATTGGCCTGGCTTGTTAGGCTCAGCCATAGTGGCAAAGGAGTGCCATTCAAGGAGGGGGCTGTCGGAGATTCGGATAAAGGAGCCCGGAACAGCGTAGGCTAGGGAAGAATTGAGTTCAGCAAGAAACCCAAAAATAGAGCCTGAGAAACACTACTGACTTCCGTAGTTAAAGTTGATCCTGAGTGCATGCTCAGATAAGGCTTGCGAGTCAACGGTATATTTGCGCAGGTGAGTCCACGGAGCAATAATCGAAAGGGTCAAGACGACGACAAGCCAGAATGGTGGAGAAAGTGTCAATGCACGGCCCAATGATTGACTCGACTCCCGGTAATCATTTGTGAGAAGAATAATCTATCAACGACGGATCAAGGTTAGATATAAGTGGAAGTAGAAATCAGTGCAGGTGGGAACTTACCAGAGCCCAAACGAGTCCCACAGCGGTCCAACCCATGAAACGATGTGTCCTCTCGAAGCGATCATGGGCCACTGATCGGATTTTCGGGTAAGCAAAACCTATTATCGTGAGAAGGAGCGAAAGTATGATATATGTGATCGTCACAGTTGCGACACTAGTCTGATAGGGAAGAGTCAAGGGAGTCCATAGAAAGGAGACAAAAATGCACTGCACACCTTGCCTCCAGTAATCATTTCACGAGTGGCTTGTGCCGCAAAGAATACGAGCCAGATGGTAGCGGATACTGCGCAGCCTGAATGAACTGAGGAAAAATCAACGGGCGCAGGATTGTGGTGAAACAATGATGTGCTTACTTCCTCCGAGGCTGTAAATTCTGGCAGCGAAGCAACGGATCCAAAGGGGCCAGCTAAATAAGAAATGTATATCAGAGATTTCATTTGAAGGATAGAGATGAATACATACGAAGGAGGGACCGAGCAGAAGATGGTAAACAAGATGTTGACGACATGTTCCAGGCGAATAAGTACCGAGACGAAGATGTTCGCAATGACGATTTGACCAAGCGTCATAGCATTGAAGTCGCCTTTTATTGCCGTTGCGATGAATACAGCCATGTTCGTGATGAATACAACTCCAAAGAGCCGTCGGTAGATGACAAAGATCTGGAAACGCAAGTTGCGCAGATAATGACCATTCGTCTTGTCTGGAAGCGAGTCATTTTTGTAGTCTTCCCAGTGGTTGGAAGCGTAGCCTTTCTCGACTGAAGAAGATGATACGGAGTATTGATCGTCAACAGTGACTGACTGAGAGTCGCATTCCTTCTCTACGGCGGGAATGTCTGCAGATTTGGGCGTTTCGAAGGAAGAACGAGCTGATGAGGAGGAAAAGGGGGGAGAAGAAGAGTCGGATGCAGTCATCGTAGAAGCCATGTCAAAGGTTCTGAGACGAGGCACTGATTTCCCCCAGTTCCAACTGAGTGTCCTTTTATACCATACCACAGGTGTCTATAATCATTTTAATCGGAGATAAGTTGAGTACAAGCATCAAGGCCAATTGTTTGAGACCGCGGGAAATACAAAAAAGAGGTACTTGTGGCCCAGACATTCCGAGCTCTGGAATTGGGGGTGCCGAAGTCGACGCCCTGCAAATCCATCAAGGGCGCCACTGCCTTCTAATGCACGAGCAAATTTGACCCGGTAGCAACTGTCAAAGATCAACGCGGCTATCTTTGACGGCGGAATGTGGCTCCGGGACTGAGACTCGATTGAACCCGTCTCAGTGTGAGTACCAATTTCTTCCGTATGGCGACATTATTTTAGTTTATGATCTCAGTAAGGATATCAGTCGTTCAAGGTTATCGCCAGTATGCATTCTGACGCCTCCTGCGAATAGACTAAGGCTTCTGGTTCGGAGAAGCATGTTATCAGCTCGCGGCACATGGTGATTTTATTCTACCGTTGAGTCAGACCTGAGAAACTATGAACAAGGGATTTGAACTCACCAGGACGACCTATCGGAAAGATAACGATGGGTCCGGATAACTCTTGGTCCAGCTCCAAAGTGTTCCCTAAACCCACCGAGAACAAATTTTCTTTGGCAGAGTCTGTGGAGTGACAGAGCCTGGAGTGTCTATCAGGATAGTGGCTCGTGCAAGACCTGTGTAGGTGGGCTTGGCTAGGCAGGGAACACGACATATGTGATGCGATTTGCTCCGCTGTCAGGTGCTAGGTACCGTCTCTTCATCCGTAGCTGCCGCAATCGGACACTAGGTTTAGTGCGTCCGATGCCACAATGGACTTCGGGGAGAAGCCTGAATGGAATATGTACCTGCCGAGGAGGATAGGCTCGCTCAATTTCATAAAATCGGGGCTGAACTGTCCCTCGGCAAGTCTAATTGTAGCTCTGGAACACGCGAGAGGCCTGCAGATCTCGCTGGTCTGAGTAACAGAGGATGACAAGAACAAACGGGCGGTGGAGTAAGACTTGTGTTTCTCACAACTGCCAGCGGAGCCGCTGCCACGGAGCGGAGTGCACGCCTTTCGCCTCATGAAGTAGCAGAGACGAGAGCTCAGCAAGAGTGGCCTCGGCCGAGTCAAGAACTAGAGTATTGCAATTCCACAATAGATAACGGTCGCCGATAGGAAACGGCAGTGTACTATGCGCGACACTAGAAGAGCATGGTCAAGATCAGGAAAAGACATTGCCCCGCTGGCAAACTGAAGTTACACTAGCACTTGAATATAACCCCCGTGGGAGAGGAATAAAGTGTGGTTGCGAGATCTGATAACGGTGAAGGAACTGTTTTTCCGATGTCAAGGAAGCTGATTGACATTCCCGTTGGCCTTCTTCGTTATCGTCTCGTAAATGCCCATGGTGGTCGGAGTTAAAGAAATATGAATCCACTCCACAAGTAGGGTTGAGTGCACGTGCGTCTCAGGTGACCGTGGAAATGTAATGAGCGCCGATGATATATTGAAGCCACCAACACTTGGTGATGGTGAGATGGCCGAGCGGTCCAAGGCGTTAGACTAAGGATCTAATCTCTTCGGGGGCGTGGGTTCGAATCCCACTCTCATCATGGAAATGTGCTGCGTATTTTCTTTTTGCTATTGCTATATTGGAAGCTGATGCCATAGTTATTGGTCTGCATTGTGCCAAACTACTTTTCCCGAAATGCAGTAAAAGAAATGTTTCTGTGATATGTTGACCGAAGAGATAGATCACGCTCTCCCACAGGCACAGGAATGACCACATCGAGCATAAGCAGTTCTGTGGCAGTGGCGAGCATGGCCAAAGAAAGGCTTGTCTGCGACCATCAACATCTCTTTACCACAGACAATCACCGTTCGTAGCAGACAGGGCAGTCAATTGCAAGAGCAGAGTCACCATGATCTTGCTTGACGAGCTCGACATCAACGCGAAGGAAAAGGATGTAATAAAGGTGCGCTTGGCCTTTTTTTTCGTTTGGTACTCATTCTCACAATCATTGTACATGCAGAGGGAGTCTTTGCCTCCTTACTCGCCCAGACGATCTCTCAGGTTACCGCCCATTGCAGCGCCCACTCGAGAGCCAACGAGCATCCACGCACCTTCTAACGGAAGGCTCCATCCACGTTCTGTGCCTCCATCTGTAGCCTCGCAATCCCAATCATCATTTACTTTGAGTAGCAGCACTTCTTCACAAACAATATCAGTGCCTCTCCTTCCGACACCTCCGCCATCTGCTCCGCTTAGCGGACCGGGACCATCGACGTCTCGCCCTTCAAGTTCACTCTCTTCATTCTCATCTCTACAACTCTCTCCGCAAGCTACTCGTCCACCTCGGCATCTCCGACCATCGAACAACGTCTTCGTGAAGCGGGACGCTGCTGCAATTGCAGGGTCATTTCTCATCGACCCTGCATTGCAAGTACCCGAGTGTCTCCTTCCAGATGACTCGGACGTTCTTCTCGCGCGCAACGGGGGCGGGAAGGGCAAACAAAAGCGCACCAGCTTATCCCTTGTTACTATTAGCGGTGATATCTCAGTGGACATATGGATACGAGAAGGTTGTGCCTTGCACCTACAAAAGAGGAGACAGAATGGGAATAAAGACCCCGTGCGGGGTCGAGGCGATGGGAGTTCGTTTGATGGTAGCAGTAATGATATCAACCCAAACGGCACAAGCTCACATTCCACATCTGGCTCCGGGAACTGTGATTCAGCGGATAGCGCGGAGTACTGGAGGATGGACTGGACATCTCCGCCTTCTGACATGCCATGGCCTGACAAAACTGTGGAATGCGTAGATATCGACATTCGAAGTGAAACAGGATCGATCGAAGCACGAATAGTAAGTTTCGATCCTTCATTTTCATCATAACCATTGGATCGCATCAAATCGAATACTGACACAATGAATTCGACTTGTCTCATCATTGAAATAGCATGCCCGATCGCACCAACGCTTACGAATACATGCCACCTCGGCCCACGGGAGTGTAGCGGTAGGCATACCACGGACATTTGCTGGCCAAATTCATTCAAACGCGCATACCACTGCCAGCACCACACGCTCCGACTCCGTCTCAACAATTTCCTCCTCTTCCTTTCTCTCAACAACAACTCTGTCAAACAATAGTTCAGCCATATCTCTCCCTCGTTTCCGGTCTTCATCCGTATCGTATATCCCGAACTTTGGTTTTAATACAAGCGAGAAGGAAAAGGCTGCGAGTATTGCTAATGAGATCGTTGGAAGCATTGTGACGGAGTTCTTACCACCCGGCAAGGCACCCTTAACATTCTCTTCGGATGTAGGAGGTGTTGTTACAATCGTCACCGAGCATCGCAAAACTGGAAGAGGCCGATACCTTGTCGGGGATGATCCTACTAGGCGTGAGTTATCCCTTCTGCATCCCCTGTTCTGGTACATGTCTTAGTGGCATTTTGCTCATGTCTTGGTACTACAGTCGTTTCAGATCATCTTGGCGATCGATTCTTCGACGAGCTGAACCTCGAGAGCTACACGGGAACATTAGGCGTGTTCTATAACGACGAGATCCCACAACTCAAATCCGACAATGGGATCATAACGAAACTTCTAACTTGGTAGTCCGGAGTTCTACTGCCAATCCGCCTATCACACACATATCCTCCGTTACTGTGTACTTTATTCCTGCGAACCCAGACACAAGTTCAGAGCTCTCACAACCGGCCTGTACTCGCGGAACCGGACCTTGATCCTCCTATCTCTCCCCATCAAGACCCTCGCTTTCATGTCAGGCACTGCTTTCCCACCACCCCATCACTCACGATTCCATTCATTTCAATCATTTGCATCGAAGCCCAACATACTTCTCGTTCTTCTCATGCGTGCTTCTATTCGATTTAATTCACACCGCCAAGACACTGCCCTGTTGATATCGAGATACTAACTACCCGATTTTGGCAGGGATGTGCTGATGATGCTGTGTATCGGAGCTTGCCTGCGTAGTTACGACAGACTGCGATGCTGACGCTGCTAAGCCAGCACACTGCTCAGTTGCAACGTGTTTGATGTTTGATACCTACGTAGGACTTTGTCCTATCATACCTACTGCATCACTCTATTATATTTGAACTTTATTTCGTGCATGCATTTCTGTTCGTATCTCTAGGTCCATTTAGCTCTGAGATCGTGTTATCTGTGACTTGCTTTTTTGTTATTCTCTACTTTCATGCTTGTAGTCGTATCAATTCATTCATTCGATCGTTTGGTTATCTAATACTTGCACAGTTGCATGGCATCGCAGTCGCATCCCGAATCTTTCCACTAGTATTGCTTTGAAGACTATTTCTATACCACTACCGCACGCACGACAATAGGTAATGCATACATATATAACATTGAGTACAAGGGGTCAGAAGAAAATAATGGTATATCGTCCGAAAGAAAAAACACGAGATGAGGAATGTGTCCGAGAGATCAATGAAAGATATGATTGAAAAACTTCTTATCTCCACTACTTACGGACATCGGCTTTTCGGTGTCTTCATCGAGATAGCAGAGCTTGATGCGTCCGTTTTCACAGATGATGTCGAGCGAGCAGCCTGGCCACTCTCCTCTTCCTAGAGCACATGGGACAAAATTCTCGGGTCAGTCACCTATTCAAGACACAATCTCACATTGCCAAGCCAAAGCTACTACTCACCATACCCAGAATCGAGAAAATCACCAATAAAGGATTTTCGCAAGCCACGGATTTCGGTAAAGGTAGTCGTGGCGCTGGCGAGTTCCGATGAGAGCGAGACCCACCCATTTTGGGTGCGCGTTATGAGAGGGCCGCAGAAGGTGCGCGGGAGGATAACGCGTACTCCTCCGTTCTTGTTTGCGATACGGAGTGAGAAGGAAGGCGAGGTTTGATTTGCGTGCTATCGCAGTGTTAGTTTAGCCTGGTGATAAAGCGTGAGGAGGCATAACTTACCATCTTGGCGTGAATGAAAGCATTCCTCGACCGGATGTCTATTCCGGCTTTCTTCCTTCCGTACATGCTTCCGACGTCTCCGGTATCCTCTGGTGATCGGCCAAGGACCCATATTTCCGCATTGATATTCGCGTTCTTACTCATGAGACACACATTTTTATCGCCCACGGCAGGTAGTGAAGAACCAAGGCGGGGTCCATAGGCATCATCCTCGTCTGCACTCCAATCGTCTTTGCTATTCTCTTCTCCCACATCGATCTGAGGGTTAAGGGAAACAGGAAGGTAGGGATTGACGACAACACGAGTTGAGATGGGCTTGTTTTCGCGCTTTACCTGCAAATAGCTCGTACGCGGGATATCCGAAGGCGGAAGAATCAATGGATAAGGGTCTGATGGTCTGATAGTTGCGCTTGAGGAGGTTTCAGCACCAGAGATGGATCCGGTGCTAGAGTACGTGCTTGAGCCCGAGGATCCAAGTCCTTGGACTCCAATCGGCGGAGCGAGCGAGGACAGAGCACCACGCGGTCGAAACACGACCGTATGGTTTCGATTTTGATTGATATTGAATGGTAATTGGGATCCAGGGGGCGAAGATACGTTCTGGTCTACGACTTGGACTCGGGCCGGCAGAGCGGGCGAGTAAGGTGGAGGATTATCACCAGCTTGTTCCACAGCCTATGTGACAAACCCGGAATGGAGATATCATTGGATTAGCGCTCAAACTGTATACACCGTACGTTAAATAGAAAATTAGTACGAACAGGTTCAACAACTTTGTCGTCCTTGATGATCATCGCAAACCTCAATATAAGGAAGATCCTTTCGGTCTTCTTCAGGCGATTCTAGAGCTATCGAGGAAGGATCCTGTACGCGCAACTATTCAGAAGTCAAATATAAGAAACAGCCTCAGCTATATCCCCGAGCCAAAGAGAGCTTGAAGAACAAGAATTGAAGAAACGTGTTCGGCGAGTTGTCTTCTATTTTATCTCGTAAACCGTTCCAGGCGGAATTTTGAATAGCCAAAGAAGCCGTTGCTTGCAGGCTAGGACGTGAGCGTCTGGAGTAACATTAAGGATGCGGTGAGAGAAGTAACCACAGCCTCTCTTCATCCTTCTAGGGGGTGATTAGAAAAGCTGTGTAACGATCCAAATCAATAGGCGATTCGACTGGATTCGGAATTCGGAACATGCCGTATGTCCCGTGACAAGTTTATACCTTTCACAGCCACCGAAACGTTGTGCCTTGAATTCTCGGAAAAGACTGTCGTACCTATAAACTGCCTCCACTTCATACCTATCTTATAGACGCAATTGGGCAATGGCCACATGAAAGGACGCAACAGAGGAGGCAAATGCAAAGTCTGCAAAGTCTAAGAATGAGGATGATCGTGGTCTTGTCCTAGAATCTTCTGAAGTCCAGGACATCGAGATGTTCATAGACTCGGACTCTTGATGCGGAGCGCCCAAAGTACTCATCTATACTCCTCCTGACCTGTATTCCTGTGCAGAAGTGCTGTACTTCACGCAGGGTTTAGAACAATGGAACCACGACGACGGAGCTCAAACATGGGCGTCTAAGGCTTCGGCAGGCCCATGCACAAGATCTTGAAAAATGATTTAATGACGTTATTGTACTATTTAAACAAGGCCCAATATCGCACAGACTTTCACCTTGCCTCTGATTCCCTTTCCTCACAACCCTAGCGATCATTTTCAGGAGTCGTTTGTACACTGTAAATCGATTCATAACTGTACTACGTTATCAGGTTCTCCTCTACTTGCCTTGCACGTCAAGTCTCGGATAATCAATATTCTTGTGGCTTGGTGAAATATTTGCTTCCAGCCTGTCTTGTTGGAGATAAACGATATGGGCGGCTTTCAAGTAAGCCCAATCTTCCATCGTCTAGTACCCATGTTTCTAATGTGACTTTCCCTTCCGAATAGACGATTCCCCTGAATCAACATGATGCACCACGACCACTTATAATTTGTCAAGAATCAGGAAAGACTGTACGTGCAGTATTTTATTGGGTTTCATTTCTTGCCCTTAATCTGGCATTCTTCCCTCTGTAAAGTATCGACCCTTCACAAATCCGAAGAGGATTGAAAGTAATGACGCCAAGAGAGCTCGTGCGAGAGGTGTTCCAGATGAATTCCTCCGGGTCATGGCTCCCTTCGGAAGAGGTCGGTGTACTTTCATGAAGCGCTCAGCTGCTCACTTCTACGCCGAACTCATACACTCTCAAACACAGGTGCCATCACCCAGACGGGAAGAAATTACGAAGCCTGAGCTGAATATCGATACCACTCCTCCATCATCTGTCTCGCCAGGATGTGCACTGACCATTGACGACAAGTCCCCCGGTCGGCCAGAAAGTGTCCACCTTGAAGTGATCACGCCTACCTATGCGTGCTCTCCCTCATCTCCACATGTGTCTTCTTCTTCGCCCTGTACTCCTCCATCTGTTTATAGCGCTCCATCCAGTTGCCGCAAATCCTCGCCTTCATACCCTGATACAGCGCCGTTGTCCTCTTCATATGGATATCAATACCCAACGGGGTCGACTGCAAGTACATTCCCTGCGACGTACTCCAGTACCCAAAATATTTTCCCTGGTGACTCATGTGTTACCGATAGTATCGAATGGCCCGGCATAGATCTAGAAGACCCAGCTGTCCTCGCTCAGGCACTTGAAATGTACGTCACCGTGTCTCTATTGGCATGCTCTTCTTACTCACAAATATGACTGATACTCAACAGAGTTCGAAAGATGAAGATTGAAGATATGGACCTGGATCTTGACCTTCTTCGTCCAAATCATGACATGGAACACGGAACAACTGCCCCGTCTGTGCACAATGACCGGGCTATATTTCAGGATGGGAATATCGTTGCTCCTCGGCCTCTCCCTTTGCACACATATCCTTTCGAGTTTCTTGATTACAAGCATTGAATCTTTATAGTTGCGAAGTTCTTGACTACGCAATTGTATTGTATACCCCTTCATATAATTACCTTTCACGCGGATTTCACTTTTCAAATCAGTTTGTTATACTTCTTGAGTAAAAGTTACGCTTCAAATCGACGCTGGATGAATTTTGAGCGGCACATTTCTTAAATTGCACATCACTCCAAGAAGTTCGCATACACAGACACATCACATTCCTAGGTAGTACATTTTGATTTTGTTTTCCTTCTTCAACTGTCCTTCAAGCTTTAGAGTTCAATTCCGAGACGTTTCGCGCGACGAATCGCTCAAACGGTACCAGACTTGGCGATGGTGACCTTGGCTTTGGGCGTGCCGGACTGGGAACCGAGAGATTCGATCTGCTTAACAAGCTCCTTGCCTTCAACCACCTCACCTAGAGAGAGTAAGACCACAGTCAGTTTCATTATGCAATAAAAAGCACGTGGTCATCCAAAACTGGAAATCGAATATGATGGCAGCAAAATGGGGTCGGAAATATAAATGGAGGGAAGAAAACGCACCGAAGACGACGTGCTTGCCGTCGAGCCAAGACGTTACGACAGTGGTAATGAAAAACTGAGAGCCGTTGGTGTTCGGGCCAGCGTTGGCCATGGAGAGTAGGAATGGGCGGTCGTGCTTGAGCTTGAAATTCTCATCTGTTCGTCCACCATCGATTAGCTCCACATCCTCGGATAGTATCACAAAACGAGGGAATGAGCATACCTTGGAACTTCTCACCGTAGATCGACTTGCCACCGGTACCGTTGCCACGCGTGAAGTCGCCTCCCTGGAGCATGAACTGCGGGATGATACGGTGGAAGCTGGAGCCGGCGTAGCCGTAGCCCTGCTCGCCTGTTGTGAGCTCACGGAAGTTCCTCGCGGTCTTGGGAACAACGTCATCGAAGAGCTTGAAGACGATGCGCCCAGGAGGCTGGTCGTTGATGGTGATGTCGAACTACAATCCGAACGCAGAAAGAAGAATGAATATATGCGTCAGTACCTGTACGAAGCTGCGCGCAAATTAGCACACAATATTGGTAAAGTACATACGAATACGTTGGACATGACTGCAGTTGGTCAGATGGGCAGGAGACGGTTGGTGGTGATGGTTGGAATGAGAGAAGAGAAAAGGAATACCCCTCGATTCTTATTCTCCGAGACCGTTGCTGTCTTTGGGAGTGATTATCGATTGGGGCCGATTAGATCAGTCGGCGGATTATGCAAGCAAAAAGTGGCGCTCCTTCCGGCCCAATGGATGGAGGTCCGTATACTTTTATGGCAAACCCTCATCTTCACCTGATCTCTCGTGTGTATCGCATGATGCGTTCCGAGGGGGAATAGGTGGTCATAACAGCATTTACACAAGTTGCGTGCTTGCCTTGGTGGGATATAATTTATAAGCCAAATTTTGAAGTAATATTAATTATCTTTGTCCACAGTAGGCAAACGTGCTTTGTGGTAGTCAAGTGGTCTGAGACGAACGTTTGCGGGTTGTTCCTAAGAAGCGCAGTCGAAGTTAGATAGAAGTGGCTGACACCGCATGGTTTAGACGGTCCGCAAAACCTATCGTAAATATATATAACATATTCTGAACAAGTCTGGCACGATGTCCATAATCGTTATGCCAAGTCAGTTACTCTCTACGGCTGTCGTCTTTGGCCTCTATTTCGCAACTAGGTTCGCTGATATCGTCAGTGCAATCGCTCTGGGTACGATCAAAAACACGCTCTGATAGCTTACTAATGCGCGTTTATTTGTTCCGAACTTGTGGTTTTAGACAGGACACCAAGAGCCAGCCTAGACCCGTATCCTGGAAGGCCTCGAGTGACGTTCAATTCTGATGGGACATTCAAACTTGTATGAGAACAACATCTTCGTCATTCGTTGCCTTGAATTGTCTGATCTCCTACTTTCTAAGACGGTCTTCTCGGACTTGCACTTTGGCGAAAACCCATGGGACGATTGGGGACCTGAACAAGATGTAAACAGCCTACAACTCATGCGCACTGTTTTGGCAGATGAGAAGCCCGATTATGTGTAAGTTGATGCCTTTATACCTTCTAGCAATCAACAGAACCATTTTTCAGAGTCCTGAATGGAGATCTAATCACCGGAGAGAGTAAATATTGCCATTTCAGCATTACTGAAATATCATCATCATATCGACCTCCCGTGTTTTGAAGATACCTTCCGTGAAAATTCAACAAAGCTCATAGACGAGATTATGGCTCCTATCAATGAAGTCGGAGTCAAGTTCTCGTCCACTCATGGAGTACGTCTTCTCAATCCCATATCTCGGTGAACCGTCATGCTTTCCTTACGTCATTCACAGAATCATGATAACCAAGCGAATATAACTCACCTCGAAGAGATACAACGAGAACTATTAGTTGCGCCAAATAGCTACACGCGTCTTGCTCCTCCGGGTGTCGGGGGCGAGGAAGGCCCAGGAAATTATTGGGTCCCGGTACGTTCTTGCGCTGAAAAAGTACTTACAGTATATTCAACATCATTATCAGGTTTATACGAAAGACACACGTCAGTTACAACCTAATAACGAAGATTTCAAGTCCTGAGGATACACATAACATCGTAGATCCGGCGCCTTCCCTTATTTTGTGGTTCTTTGACTCTCGGGGTTCGTATTTCCTATAATTCCTATTCTTTGAACTAAAGCTGACTACCTTGATTTTGTCGTATCTCAAAGGTGGATTTTCAGAGGGCTCAGGAACTACGCCAGTTCCTGACTGGGTTGATTCCTCAGTTTCCGATTGGATCAAAAGAGAAACAGAAGTCATGAATTCAGCCTGGGGTCCCGCAGAAGAAAGGAGTGCAATTGCATTCGTTCATATACCGCCGTGAGTATCATGCATCATCTACTGTTTCCAGGATATTCGAAACCTTTTGCTCGGTGTGACAGGCATACCATTCAAGCTTTACAGTCTGGTTTAAATAGTATCCGGAATCCTGGACTAAATGGTAATAAATTAATCGAAAATATTTGATGATAAGCACAGCTATTTTCTTATAAACCCTTCTAGCGGACGTCCTTGGCTCAGGCTCAACGCAGGCAACGACGAACTCCGCTGATAACGGGAAAGACGACCCGTTCTGGTCGACGTTGAATGCATATGTTAAGAATTTACATGTAGTTATCTCTGGACACGGTGCGGCTTCAGAAACGAGTGCCTTCCATTCACAGGAGCATTTGCTGATGATATTTCAACCTACTAGATCATGGCAATGAATGGTGCGTCCGCGAGCCGACGCAGAACGTGATCTTCTGTTTCGACAAACATTCCGGGTAGGTCTTGATTTTTTACCTCCAAGACCTTGGTCTAGTCAATATTGACTGGTACTATTCGCAATCAAGGTACGGTGGTTACTCAGGCGTGGGCTGGGGACACGGCGTACGGAATATCATCGTCCAGTCTCCCGATCCAAGCAGCGCGCTTGACACGTGGATTCGTTTGGAAGACGGCGAAACGCGAGCCAGAGTCTTGCTTGATCAGAACTATCATTAACTTGGCGTGGTTCTCACAGAGTAGCAAAACCAAGGTGTTATTCGAATTCAGTTTTTCTCGGGATTGATACCTCCAGGACGGGCCTATTAAAATTTCTTGCATATGTTTAGGGTGTGGTGTACTTCTTTGCGATCGCCAAAAAATGTTAATACTAGTAGATGTATTTTTTATTCTTATCTGATCTGATCTGTTCTATGTGTTGGTTGTGTCGATCAGCACACATACTTTATTTGGAAGGAGGGCAGATCATCTCTCGGAACGACACAACTGCGTGATTGGAGTCAGCTCTGCCGATCATCACTAACTACATGCACTTGACTCGAACGCGAAAACTTAACGATGCCCAAAGGCCAGAAGTCGTCCGCTACTTCAGCAACGCGCAAGAAACATGCGAGAAAAGCGGTAGGAGATGCGAAGCAAGAGCTACCTTTGCCCAAGGAGAAGAAGAAAGAGAAAGGCAAAAATAAGAAAGAGCCTCGCGTCAAGGTCTTCATTCCGCCCACCAAACCTGCTCCTATCCGCCCAGATCCACTTGATAGCCTTGGAATTGCAAAGCGACTCCACCCAGATCTACTAGTTATCCTGAGACGTCTAGCGAAGAAGGATTCCGTAACGAAACGAAAAGCACTCGAGGAGTTCCAAAGTGGGTGGGTAGAGAGAGCCCTCAGGGATTCAGACGATGAAGGTGGAATAATTGAATCGATGTTGCAGACGGCGCTACCTGTCTGGGTGCGTTGCATGCTATTACCCAATTCGGGAGTATTTCTAATATGTCGTCCAGTTGCATCACCTTCCGTCATTGCTCTTGAGCGCCTCTCGCCGAATAAGATTGCTTGCTGCCGCAACTCATACATCACTACTTCGTATACAATCAATTCACGAACAAGTAGTGTACTTTCTACGTGAATCAGGGGATGCTGCGCAGATTGAAGGCGTTCTGGGAAGCTGGTCCATGACTTCGGAAGATGTCGATCGGTCAATTGCGATTCAGGCAAGGAAAGGATGGGACCTCGTCTTTCGCTCGTCAAGTTCGGGTGTAGAAATGGATAACACCTCATTAAGTCTTCTTCTTTCTTTCGCGAAGCGCGCTCTCTTTGATCCAATAGTGCTATATATGGACTTGAACCCTGTTCAGCCTACATTCGCGCCACAGCTTCCTGCACATGCTTCTCCACGAAACAAGGCAGCCGCTAAGCGATCTCCGATACAACTTGCTGTAGACGAAGATTCTTTGCCACGCAAACAAGACGAGGAGGAAGAGAGCTAGAGCGATCGCAAAGGGAGATTACGCGTTGGTGCATTGGGCGTACTCAGATGGATCCTAGGTTTGTAAACTATTGTCTTCATAATCTTTAACTGACATGCTTTAGAGAAAGAGAAAGTCTCGATTCAAGACCAACTTTCTGAGCTTCTTGCATCTCCGCTATTTTGGACGAGCCTATACTATGGCCCATCGCCACCATTTTGCAGTATACATTCCTCGTCTGGTTTCATTGGTGACGAACAACCTATCGTTCGTAAAACTGCGTGGGGTGTCTTACGAAACCTTCTCAGGTTCCATAACGGTAATTCCTTTGGCATTATAGTAGGCAGCGTTTAACTGACTAATTCTAAGCACACGTGCAAACCACCCTTCTTCACGTCTTAAGTTCGGCAGTCCTCAGGTCTGCATGGGTTGAACCTGATTCAAACGTCAGAGCAAGCATATGGGAACCACTTCTCAAGTTTTTGACTCGTATGTGTCTCCGACGTTTCAGTGGGAATGTCGCATCTAATCAATTTCACTGAAGAGTATCCGACGTGTTGGGACATAGACTTTGCTTCGATCACGTCCAAGGAAGACGACGACGACGAAGGTAGTGAAGAGGAGTCTGATCACGATGATACCGTAGAAAACGATGACGGGATGGCGAAAGTTCTTGCGCCGTCCTCGGCAGAATCAGAGGCATTTCGCGAGTTCCTCACTTTCTTGTCACTGGGGTGCTATGGCTCTCCTGTTCAAGGATACCCAACTGTGGTGATCATCCTTTCCACAATTCCTCCTTCCGTGAGATAATCTGTTTGCATGAATAGATGTACTTGTCTGATACAGGCGTCCTTGATTTATAGATGATCGGCAGAGAACCAGAGACATGGACTGACTTCGTCACGTCTTTCTGGGCAGCACTCGATGGTAGAGCGTTTACATCGATTGCGGCGGAACGCGCTGCGGGCTCAGCCGCATTTCTGAGTGCCTTACTTGAATGTGTTATTTTACTTGTGAAGCGTTCTCGAGCCTTCTTGGAAGGTACATTTGACGATGATAGACGACATGGGGTAGCAGCTTTCGTGAGACAGCAGTTCAGCAGAGTATGGGAGGAGCTTGTAAAGGATCGACTGCGGATGCAGGGCAATGCTGCCGGTAAAGTGCTTGCTCGTGCATTTGCAGCCTTGGAATCCTTGAACGAGTGTGAGCCTTGAACACCCTTGTCCCAAAAACTCATATTGACCTTCAATATCACTCCAGCTCTGTTTGCGGCGGCATGGGAACCGATGGCTCTAAGCATAACATCTTCATGTTCTCCTCAACAAACCGAGACTGCCAGTGTTAACTCCAAGAAGTTCTCGATCCAAATATCTTTGCTCAAGGGTCTTTGGGAAGAAAGTCAAGACACCAAGGAAGGGGCCTGGACTAAGGCTATCTCAACACTTATTTGTACTACAGCTAGCGTCCTTGTCGAACAAACTGGAGAACAGCTTGAAAGCGTTAGAAAGTGCAGGCTAAGACCTGCTGACGTGACGGCGCCGCAGCGCCTTGCGGAACTGCTCAGTCACTTCAGTAGTCTTATCTTTGGCAATTCCGATTTATCATCTGTGAGCTAGTGCATTGAACTTTGAGGAGTACTGACCGATTCCTTCCTAGCGAATCGACACGCTAATGCACCGCGATGTAATGTCTATCCTTCGTTCAGAGCCGGCTATGCAGCTCTGTCTAGTTTTCCTTTCTCGACGTGGAGATGATACTGCTTGTCTATCGCTCTGGCGTGACATACTGAAAACCATCTCGTCTGACTTGAATCTTCAGGAGGAAGCTCTTCCCCTGCTTGTCAGTGCCGCGGAGAAAGGAGATTTGTCGAGTAGGCTGAGACCGGAGGACGGTGAAATGGACGGTGTCGCATTTGGTCTTGTTGCAGATGTTCTCGACGTCGAGAGCGGACGGGATACCGAATTTCGACGTACCCTATTGAAACGGCTTCTTGGAACACCGCGTAGGCAGAGATATCAATCTAGACGAGAATGCTTTGTATTAACAATCTTCTTAGACTTCTTCTTGTCGCCGCGGACGGCATCGAATCTGTTACATCGCATCGCCAATGCTTTCTCCGAGAGTTCAAGGGTTCTCATGCACGACTCGGGCTCACCGGGATCTCTCGCTTCTTTGCGCAGTCCATTGGTGCTGCTAAGCTCTGTGGTTGAGGCGCGTCCTGGCGTGGCGCTATCGCCTGATATTCGTGGATCGCTTCCGGACCTATTTGTCTTTGGGCATGCATTGCCCAGCACCGAGCTTCTATCGAGCGAAGCGAAGGCTCTCTGCTTGCAAGCAAGGCAGATATGGTCGACCGCACTTTCTGCGGACCAGATGGATCCAGAGCAACGGGCCGACTTACTCTCATCCGTTCGCTCTTTACTCCGCGATTTGATTGTCGATGTTCATAGTCGCGTCTCGTACGTTTCATTACGTGCCTTTCGATCAGCTCGATCTATTAGTTAACGCATGCATCTTGTAGACCTGAAGCTGTACTGCAGATTATTGCAGAAGGACACGCAGGAACGTCGATCGATCTACTCCAGGACCTCTTCCCTTCGCAAGAGGCGCTTGAAGATAGGCTTCGAGATTTGCCCTCGAATCCTATAGATGCTGCTCTGGCTATTGTGGACCCCCTGATCCCACCACCTTCTCTATGGCATGACGACATGATAGAGCATCAGGATCAGCCGAGCGACCGAACTGGAATGTTCGAATATTCAAGAATTGTCAACGCACTGCTTGTTGCCGCAACTGATAATCGGGATCTCGTGCGACAAAACATTTGGCTGCTCCGACATTTCTTGATTCTTACGCTGGCTGCAACGGAGCGGCAAATGATACCCTCGGCTATCTCGGGATATTTCTCATACGACGTCACTCCTGATGTGCTACAGGAAATCGCGACAAGGGCAAAGACACTTATTGCCTTTCTGCTTTCAGAGACTTATGACGAAGAGTGGCATGCAGAGATCGTTAGAACATTCACTACCGGGAAGGACAAGCTTGCTTGGAACAAGGATCCCTCTTCGTTCGTCGTCGATTTACTGAAATTAGCTACCAAGGACAACGACCTACGAGAGTCTCGGGTGCTTTATATGGTATTACAGCATTTACTGAATGGTGCTGTCACCAGCGACGCTGAACAATGGATGACTTTGGCGAGGCGAACAGAAAAACAAGGTCGGTATAATTGATCCGGTACTATCTGACTTGAGTCATTAAACTGCGCATTCTCTAGCTTCTCGCGCAACAATGGCGATCGTTCGTGCAGTGAACGAGAGCGGACTCGAACCTCCTAGTTTAGATCACTACCGGAATGCAGTTGGCGCAGAAATATTGGGTGTCCCTGCATCAAGAGCTGATACGGATGGACTTGCGTTGTTACATCGTCTGGCACTCGCTGCTCCAGACGCAGATTCCTGACACCATCTTTCTCCCTCAGAATCGTGCTGTCCGCCTTATGAAGACCTGTCAGGGATGGGTTGAGTCGGACGAGGGAGTCAACGAAGAGGTCGAAAGCGAGATGACGTTGGTATTCCAGTATCTTGCTCCGATACTTCAGAATGTACCTGGTGCACACTGGGATTTCATTTTCGACGTTATTGAAAATAACCTAGAGGTATGTTGCACTGCCATCTTTCGTCTGTCAGACAGTGACATATCTTATGGCAATAGAATTGTTCGTTTACAGAGCCGTCGACTCTCGTAGCTCTTTCACGGACACTTAAGCTTGTTCTTATTGTTCGAGATTTATGTAGAACGAACAAATCTTTACGCGCGGTCTGGACCGAGCGAGAGAAACCGATCCTCACACTTGTCCGAGATGTTGTGCAAAACGCTTCCGGTACGCAGCAGCTTCTGACCTGCTGGGCTCAATCAGTACATCCCATATACTAATCTATTCGCAAGGGAAACGTTTGTCCGCATCGGTGCCGAGGTCGGTCTGCTGGAACACGGCTTTAACTATTGTTCAGAATTTGCCAGATTCGCTAATAGACCATGAGTCACTACCGAAGGTGTGTCGCGTCCAATGCAGCTATTCAAACCTTCATTCATTGTTTCTCGGATTTAGATGGCCCACCTAATACTAGACCCCTCGTCGGAAGTCGCAAAAATGTCCTACTCCTTACTATTCAAAGCAGCACAAAAGTGGACTGAATATCTTGTCGTGGAAGCTGGAGTCGATACTTCATCTGAGACGGCAAAATACGAAATACCAACAGAGCTTGTGTGGGTCCTGGAATCCGCATTACAACCTGACGACAGCACAGAGCCTGTAAGTCGGGTATGCTAGTGGATGTATTCCGAAAGTAACTCATGATCGCCTTTAGAACATTTTTGCGTACCTGCTCGGATGGACAATAGTGTTTGACCTTTTCGATAATGCCGTGAGTATAGTATAGTTATTTTCTGAATTCACAGCTCGACGTTCATATCTCATTATTGCAGTCGCTTCGTGTCAAAATGAGCTACGCTACCCAGCTTCGCGACTTAGATTTGATCGGGTCGAGCTTCCTTCCCTTTATATTTGATTTGCTCGAACTATACGGTGGAAGAAGCAGGCCTTTCCCTCTTGAGGCGTGGTCTGTGGAAGAATACTATGTGCAATGTGGGTCGCATCATACTGTTATTTTAAGCGTATTTTGACTCGGTCGTAGATTACGACCCTGATTCCCTCCTCAGTCCTAGGCTTTTCGCCGCGCACCTCTTCTATCGAGCTCTGCTCAACGTCCCTTCCCTTATTGCCAACTGGTGGGCTGCTTGCAAAGACCGCCAGCTGCTGACGTCTGTCGCGAATCTCACAACAAAATACTATTCACCGGTCCTGATAGCTGCTGAATTGCAACATATTAAGGATCCAGAAGGTGTCGCCGAACTATCAGGAGAGAACTGGAGTATCAAAGTCGCCGCTGGGATAGGTGAAGTCAGCGCCGCATACACTGTTGATGAACAAGTCATGGAGATTGCTGTGCGCTTACCGCCCGACTACCCGCTTCATGGCATTGAGGTACGCGACGTGCAGAAACTTGGTGTTGATGAGAAACGGTGGCGCGGGTGGCTTCTCGCAGTGCAACAGATTGTCTCTTCACAGGTCAGCTCTTTTTGATCACTCAAGGAGAATTTGATGATCGATGCATTACCCAGAATGGTCGAATTGTGGATGGCCTAAGCATGTTCAAGAAGAATGTGACCCATCATTTCGAGAACCAGACTGAATGCGCGATCTGTTATTCGTACGTCCAGGTTGATTAAGACCCTATATCCATTCTTCTGATATTCCATCCCTTTCAGAATTATCAGTGTCACAGAGTTGGCTCTACCGAAGAAACGCTGCAAGACATGCAAAAACAAATTCCATTCTGGTTGTTTATTCAAGGTGCGATTGTCTCGCTGTAGAACTCCGGTGCATCAGACTAACCGTCATGCTTAGTGGTTCAACACGAGCCATACATCTTCCTGCCCGCTATGCCGCTCGGATTTCATTTAAAGGAAATAATTGTAGCTTTGACATTAATTGATACGATGTAGCCGTACTGTCACTCACGATCAAATTGTACAAAAAAGCGTAACTCTCCCTTCAGAAGCTAGATGTATATACCCTTCGCTGTTGGTCAGTAAGGCTTTCCGCGCACAGACACTACTGTTCAGAGCGTACAAAAGAAGGACAGTGAAAAATGGAAATGCAGTTGGCACCGGATATAACATTTGCACATGTGCTAATAAGTCAGAGTTGAGGTGCAACATTGATTATGCGAGCAATGAAAGCGAAGAATGAAAACATGCACGAAAGCCAGGAGAGGTGTGAGGAAGAGATTATCAGACCATGTATCGCTGATTGCAAGACCAAGAGTGAAGCAAAGAAAAAGAGGTTCTGGGCGACTGTCTGGGCAGGTTGAAAAGAGGTGGAGGACCTGTGATTTCGGAGTTTGAGCAACGGTGCAAATGGAGAGCGAGCATACATACTTTAAGGGCGAGAACAGCAGATTTTATGATCCGCACGACGCCTGCAGGAGTGAGACCAACACGTCTCATAAATAATATTGAGAGCTCCACTATTGGTCGGAACCAACGAGGCATGCTGGTTTCAGACGACTGCGGGAATGTAGTAGGAGGAAGAGCAAGTAAGGGAGAGGTCTCTTCATTAAGGACATCATCTAGATCGTCTCCCTTCTCTGTTGGTAAACGAGGGGTATCCAGCTCCAGCTCGCTTGGGGCTTGGGCGTCATCAAGAGGCTCATCGTCGAAGTGCGCTTCGCCGTTCCCTTCGTATACGGAAGATGGGCTTCCAACACCATTTTCGACGAAATTCGGGGGAGAGGCTTTGCGAGGAACTAATGTGCCCTCACCGATCATGCCCGACAGACTCATGGAAGGAGGATCAAACTGAAAAAAAAAATTGATAGAAGTCTAGATGAGGCAACTGCGAAAAGACTAAGAGCTTACATTGCCCTCAGCGATCGCCCTTAAAACCTGCTCGCATGATGGTCTCTTCTTCGGCAATCGGTGCAACAAGCTTTCAAGGAGGATGAGGTAAGTGACCGGAAGGCCACGTCTTTCGAACACGTTCATTAGAACAGATGTTCTCCGAAATCTGAATCCACAACGGCCATGAACTTTACGATACAATAAGAACGAAGCTAATTTCTCACCCTTCGTAATCAATAACTTCTTTCTCGAGTTTTTCGATATCACCGCCGCCGTTACTTCTCATGTCACCATCACTCGAGTTATGGTAAGGCAATCGGAAGAAGAGCAGCATATGCAGGATCATTCCGAGGGACCACATATCCGCTTTTGAGTCGACTTGCGAGAGCATACCTGTTTGGGGGGAACGAAGAGCCTCGGGCGCCGTATATTCCAGGCTAAAGGCACAGGAAGGAGGCCAATTATTTCAGGAGACAAAGGTCAAGAAGAAGAAACTTACGTTCCAGTATTTCCAGATCGAGTACTTGAGGGCCGAATCATGTCGCGAGAAGTACCAAAGTCCGACAACATAGCACGAGGTCTTGAGTGTTAGAAACGTGAGGACTCTGATAAGCAGGAAGAAGCGAAGAACAATTTACATTAAGCGTCCGTCATCCCATGTTAACAGAACATTGCCCGGCTTCAGGTCAAGATGCAGGATTGATTTGTCATGCTAAAATGATTTTGCACTTGTCAGCGGTATGTCAGTACTCAGAATCCGAGTTGCTGCATACCAGAAATCCAAGTCCGGCTGTAACGTCCGTGAACAAGGATTTCGCCTCTTCCGCACTCAATAAATGCACAGCCGTGCGCACACCACGGGCCTTTTCCGCTTTGCGTCGCTCACGCTCCTCTTCTGGCTGCGAGCGCATGGCGCGAAAGGCGCGAATGCGCTCGGATCGCGTCCGAAAAGCTTCATCAAATGCTGACGGCTGTGAAGCACCCGAAAGTGTGGACTGGTTATGTGGCCGTCCCAGGCGAAGGTCGATGAAATCATCAAGGCTGGCATACTCCATGAGGGACGGGCAACTGAAACAGCAAGATGATTATTCACCTTCCACCCTCGGCCCATTGCATCAAGACGCTATTCAATTAGAACGTTCAATGCGCAACTCACAGACGAGAAGCTGAAAACTCACAAAAGGGTCGGTACTTTCGGTCCAAAAGATGAAAACTGATGTGTTTCAAGCCATGCGTGATGATATGTGATGATATTAGGGTGATGGAGTTGCTCAAGAAGTCGAACCTTTCAGAAGTTTTAGGATCCGTTCTGCGTGATAAGTGTCAAGATGGCTTACTTCACGGAGGATCTTCAATAAGTACGAATGGGATTGTCCGACAGCAATCTTCTTCACAGCAAAGTACCCTAATTAGGACGAAGCATTACTAACATGCAAACGGACGACAAGGAGCTCTCATACCCAAAGGATTGCTATCCAAGACGTGCTGAACCAGAAGGTTGCAGTTAGTAGCCCT
Source organism: Sanghuangporus sanghuang (assembly GCA_009806525.1). Classification (NCBI taxonomy): domain Eukaryota; kingdom Fungi; phylum Basidiomycota; class Agaricomycetes; order Hymenochaetales; family Hymenochaetaceae; genus Sanghuangporus; species Sanghuangporus sanghuang. The sequence continues at coordinate 185,701 of VVIT01000012.1, read as the reverse complement.
TCTGCGAGCACTAGACTTTTCCTCGGCTTACCTGACATAGGAATACACTACCATTTGCCCCCATACCCAGTCTGTACTCCTCTTTGAAGAAAGCATGGAAGTAGCCTTCAGCCATTGTGTCGGCTCTGAACTCATGCGAGTCATCTTCGTGTCCGAGTGCGCTGCCTCCATCTGATTCCGCCGCGGGTTCTAATCTCGATCTGCCTCGGCTGCTTGAGGGTCGTGAACTTGACTCATTCGCAATCTCCAGCAACTGGAAGTAATTTGCCGCCCGCCTCCCTTGCCTAGAGGCATCTCGGTACGCCGAGGGACCGGCTTCATTATCCAAGGGTCTATTACAATACGGACACGATCCAAGCGGCTCGGAGGAATTCTTGCCCGAATGCGGGCGAACCGAAAGAGCATGAGAATCCGAGTTATAGAGCACGACTTGGTGCGAATCTGCAAGAATAGTACGCCAGGGAGGCTGTGAGGACACATATGAAGAGTTATCGTCATCGTCAAACGGCAAGATGGCGAGAGACCCAATCGGTGAGGCAGACTTGCTGGAACTTGCGCTTCCAAGAGTCGATGGCATTTTTTAGGAAAATGGAAATCTACGCCACACAAGTTCTCCGAGATTGTGAAATTAAGCTGCAGTATTTAAAAACGCTTAAATATTCGTCGACGAGCAAAAGGACTGCTGCAAAGAAGAGCAGGACAACATAGTGGTCTGAGGTCAAGTGCCTTCAGTGCTGCCGTGAGGTCCGGAGGACACGTGAAGTCACAAAACGTACTTCAACTTGCGCGTGACAATGACATCCATCCTTCACACTATCCATCATGGTGACCATCCAGTACTTATAATGAGGGCATATTCCGCGCCTTGCTTTATCAATGGATACTGTGAATGTAGAACCAAGCGACTTGGAAGGAACCAGTCTCGTTGATCGCCTCCAGAAATGCCAAGACTCACGCGAGGTGTCTAGTACTCTCCATTCTCCTGGTAGATATTAAATTGAAATTCTATCGCGGAAGACTGGCGAAGGGGACGTCAATACAGAGATTACTGCAATTCTAACTCACGCCGTACTTGACCCGAATCCATCGTATACTCTATGTGACATCGCTCATGCATTGGTTGTAACTGGAACATCTTCAGATTTGGTATGTCCCCATCCAGATCTAAACTGTTTGATATCTGTTTGATCTCTTGAATTTAGGACGCGTTGCATGCAGTTCCACTTCTTCTCGACATTGATGATCCTGCTGCCGATGAGATCTTGTCTCTTCTGGCTGAGTGCGGGAACGCGAAGGAGACCGTCATGGCTGTTCAAGAATCACTTGAAAGGCTCTATCACGATCTCATCTCCTCTGACGATTTCGGTGGGATAAAAGCCTTTCTACGACTTGAGCGTTTATTTCACTTTATATCGGAGGTTTGTTCACGCAGAAATGCTGAAAAAACTTGTCCATCTGACGTTATGGCCTGATGATTTAGCGATCCCTCGACTAAAGTTTCGCAGGAGGTCCGCTTCAGAGATTTTGAAGCCTCTCTTCTCGAACGTAGTTCCCGTAGTTGAGTCCGTCGGTGGTTATTTCAAAAGGAGCGAATACGATACCCTTGCACATCTCACTTGTCGTCTTGTATCCTGTACGTCATCGTGGTCTGCTCAGCAAGGTAGTGATCAAGATCATTCTGTAGTGAAGGTGATATCCCGTCATTGGTGCATTACCGTAAGGCAATGTACTCAACAAGCTGCTTTGCTAGGCACTTTGTAGAAGTATACTCAGCGCAAGTGTTGCGAACCTTACCGGAACAAACATGGCGCAGCAGAAGTTCAAATCTTGCAGTCCTCGATTATTCCAAATTCCAAGAGGAGACGCCAACCCTGATAGTGATACTTTTTTGCAAGAATGCTTTGTGGGTTCCTTCTTGTACCTCTATCTCTCGCTAATTGATAACCTATATAGGATACGGCGCTTTCCTTGTCATATTCTATCGATAAATTGTTACAAGAACGCGCGACTGGGTCTCTCGTCTTGCTTTCGATATTCCTCTCTCGCGCAACACCATCAATGCCGATGCCATCTCCGAACTCGTTGCTCTCATCGGTCTTCCCGGTCCTGATCTCAGCGCTGCAATCCAACACGAGTATAGACGCATGCTTGAACATTTTGCTTTACATTCTTTATCCTTCTACCGCCAACAGGACAACAAGCATTGATCCAGACTATATTCTCCCTCTATCCTCAGCACTCGCTTCAATAGCAAGCACAACTCCTGATCCGCAGATTCGGCTTATTGCATTCCGTATACTGGGAGCATTTCTCGCTCGGGCACCACCTCTGGAGCATGTGACACTGCTCCGGGATCTCCTCACCGAAACCCCCTTCCCATCGATGCGCGTCGCGGGTGTCGGACTCCTAAAAGACGCTGTACTGGAAGCATTACGACCAAATGTCGGGTCCAATCCATTTGCAAGTCCCGACATGTTGCGGACCTTTGGATATATCGTCCTCCGACCGAATCCCCCGGACTTGTTTTCTAAGCCTGCTACACGCGCTTCGCTAGAATCGTTCATGGAGACACAGGAGCCGAAAAGATTGGTAGAGTGCCTTGCGTTTTATTACGTGCTGCTGATGCGCGACGAGCATAACGCTGTAAGTCTTCGGTTATTTCATTCTGCTTCATTTTCGATTATGCGTTTATCCTTTGATTTATAGACGGGAATTCGTGATCCATCTCAAATCCAGTCCATTGAGAAGGACTTTATGTCGCCTTTGAGAGATACATTAAATGCATGGGCAGAATTAGAAGATATACAGACAGGTCAGTGTTTTCGTACACTTATAATTACTCCAAGGCTCTTATGTAGTGATGATAAGTCGACGAGCAAGCTGGGATGGCTCTCGCTGCATTTGAGACGGGCCTTGAAAGGATCGATGAAGCTTATGAGAAGCTGAACCTGAAACTGTCATAAACGTATCCGATACTACATATGTTGTGTTTGTATGGAAGTACCCTATCTAGCACGCGGGCCCCGGGTAGATCGAATGTGCTGGCAACGTAATATTTCGAGGAAGATGGGATTGCTGAAATAAATTATATTTAAAGATATCCACACGTCGTAGATCTTGTATGGGCAGATAAGTCTCTTGAATTTCTTGGACTAAATTCTCATGTGTCTCGCTGGAGAGGAGATACGTCTACGTCTACGCGAGGCCCAGTCCTGACTGATGTTTATGGGCTGGTCACGAAACCCTATGTGCTTATAAGTTGTCCAAATAAGGAAAATTAAGGTCCGGAGAATAAATCATGAAGATATACCCATTTGTGCACTGCTCACCACGGGCTGTCTCCCACCGTTGTCGACGTTGCCCTCCCCTTTCGCCTCTCGCATTCCTCTCCCTCTCTCCTTTCACTCATTACCTCTCGAAAACCTCAAGAACATCACCAACGATGTCTCAATCACAATCGGGCTCAGGTTCAGGGAGCTTCATCTCTATCCCGCAAACCGCCGCCGCAGGAGGCCTCTCGTTCACCCAACCCGCAACAACGAGTAACGCCTTCTTCAAAATCGCCTCAGGCTCACCCGTAACGATTGGATGGAACTTCACATCGCTCTACGTCACACCAGAACGCCTCACCGTCAGTGCGATTTGCGATAATGGGAATACCTACCCTGTGGGACCGACGGACGGCGTGATTGACGGTACGGCGACGGAAGTCGTTTGGGATGTGTACTCGTATCAGCAGGCGAACCCGAGTATGCCACTTGCTGTTGCGTCGTATACACTGACGATTTGGGATGAACGCGGGCCGACGGCGACGCGTGCTGCTGGATACTTTGCCCCGAATTCGAATTTGAAGTTCGCGTTGTACACACCACAGGTGTATACCCCGCTTGCTAGCGGTGAGACTTTGATTTCTTTCACACATTTTCCCGACGTCGTTACTGAAGTGTCATTGTGTCGTGGACAGGCTGGACATGTCCTGGGTGCAGTGCTGCTGAAGTAACACTAGCTTCCCACCCTGCGCTAGTCGCCTTCGTCGCCACGTTCGTGATCATGCTCCTCAGTGGATGGGGCTTGCTTCGTCACCAATGATCTGCAAGCTCTTCTCCTCGTCGATTTTCATTTCTCCTCTGGGTAGATGTTCATGTTGTTGCATCGGACTACGTATACGGACTTTGGACCTTCTTACATATTATTCACCAGTATCATCTCCACGAAGACACTACTACGCTCTCGTCATGCAGTAATTCCTCCATATTCTATACTTCCCGTGCCATGATTGATTCACCCTCTCCCCCGCCCCGTCTCTGCTTTCTTCCGTTCGCTTTCTAGTACTCTTTCTCTTTTCCATTCCCTTTTTCTTCCTTTTTCGACATGACCTCCGCACGATTGACTGTCTATTTAGCTAGGCTTAGGGTTTGTTGACGCTCGCCACACCTCCAAATCCCTCATCACTTAGTTGCATACGAGAACATACCTTGTAAAACTGCTGTCCGAATCTCATTTGATGGATATTTTTGCTCCTGATTCGAAGCTTCAGACACCGCTCTTCGCGTCGTCGCGAATTGCCCGCTTACTAATCTAATAATTACGTACGTAGATCTTATCGCATCTTCGCTGTGCTAAATTTCGTTCCTTCTTCAAGTCCCGAGTCATAGTCCGCATACAATCTACCCCGATATCTCTCTCCCACCTTCTCTAACATTCTCCCTCTCTGATACTGCCTCCCACTGTCGCAGCTGAAGTTGCCTATGATGAGCGATGACAAGGAGAAAGCTGAGCTCGACGACGCACATGTAAACGAAAATGAAGCGATAGAACGAGGACATGACCCCGTTGCAGCGGAAAAGCTAGGTCTTGGGAAGGTGACGACGAAGTTGCTTACTTGGGGTGTAGAGACCAGAGGTATGTGTATCGTGCTCGACTTCAATGGAGTGACGTTGACACCGACAATGTTACTTAATGCTGATAGGAATCTATCCTGTCCCGCTTCATCAGCGCGTAGACAGGAACTTCCATAAGATATTCTTCATTTGGTTGGCTATGAACTTCAACATCCTATCGTATGTCTGCTCGCTCATCCACCCTTATTTCCCTTGAAAGTGACACTGCGAGCTGATCTGAACCGTTGTAGTTTCTCTGCCGGGACCTCTGGACCACTCGTATATTCTCTCGGCTTGAGGGACAGCTGTCTACTCATCCTATTCATCAATCTGCTCTGCTGCATCCCACCAGCGTACATGTGTGTATCTTTCCCCCTCTCCCTTTCTTTAAGTATCTTTGCTGATGCAGGTTCATGCTTCTTACACAGTTCGACATGGGGTCCGAAACTCGGTCTCCGAACTATGTGCCTGTCCCGTTATAGTTTTGGGTATGTCACCCGGGCCGTCATGAACGTTTCATTTTATAACACCGAATTGATTCTAAATTTGCTATCGTCTTTTTCTTGAAGCTTTTACGGCATCTCTGTACCATGTATACTTGGTCTAGCGACGATGACTGGATTTATGATCTTGAACTGCATTTTGGGCGGCCAGACCCTATCGGCTGTCTCTGGTGGAGATCTCAGTTGGACGTAAGTCGTTCTATTACTTTGGATTATCTCAACGCTGCTGAGATACGATATCACTTGTAGGGTTGGGATAGTTATTATTGCCATCCTTTCGTTACTGGTGAGTTAGATCTATTTCAAAGTAATCGTGTTCCTGCATTAAACTTCAAGTAGCTTTCATTTTGTGGCTATTCAGTTCTTAACTGGCGAGTTTCCTCCTCATTTTCACAGCATTCTTTGTCTGATCTATTCATACGTTCAGGTATGAGCGCCTATCTTGGATCCCAGTCCTCATTGTATACCTCGTTGCGCTCGGCGTTGGCGGGAAGCACCTGTCGAACCCACCTCCCTCGGAACCTGCAACAGCAGAGCAGATACTTACTTTCGCGTCGGTCCTCGCCGGCTTTGTGTTGACGTACGCCCCTATGGGATGTGATTTCACGACTTACATGGATTCACGAGTTTCACAGTAGGCTGGATAAATTGTCTTCTGCTTGTGTTCTGGTATTTATTTGTATCATTATAGATGGCGGATATTCTGGTACTCCTATCTAGGGTTTATCATCCCTGTTGTGAGTAAATACAAGCTTCATCACCGTTCTTCGCTTATGACGAACCTCATCTTCGCGAAGGTTACTATTCAATGCCTGGGCGCAGCCTTCGCGGTATCAATACCAGTGGTTCCTTCATGGTCCGCAGCATATGTCGACCAGTCCTTAGGTGACCTCTTCGTTGCGGTCTTGCATCCGACAGGGGGGTTCGGAAAATTCCTGATAGTGCTTTTGAGTCTGAGCGTCACAGCCAACATCGCGCCGACAATGTACAGCTTCGGGCTGACTTTTCAGGTGTTCATACCTTATTGCGCGCATTTACCACGGTTTGTGTTTGCCGTTCTTGCTACTGCTATGTAAGTCCCTTTTCACCCTCATTTCCTCCTGAATGAAGCAAGGGAAAGATGCTGATTGGGCTTGACACCATTTAATCAGTGTTATACCGCTTTCGATCGTCGGTGCGCATAGATACTATGCGACGCTGACGAACTTCCTCGGGCTCATTGGCTACTGGGCGTCGAATTTCATAGCGGTAGTCCTCGTCGAGCACTTCCTCTTCCGCTCACATCCAGAATGGCTCCTCCCTTCTTCCACCACAACCTCTAGCTCATCTCCATCTCTAAGCAAACATCTCCCCACGCCCAACTCAGCTCTCATGAATAAAAACAGCACTGGAGAACCCTTCGCCCGATACTCACTCAGGGACTGGAACACGCCCTCCCTCCTTCCCTCTGGCATCCCCGCGCTTCTCTCCAGTATCATTTCTTACGGATTAGTCATCCCCTGCATGGACCAAGTGTGGTTCGTCGGCCCTATTGCGCAGAAGACAGGCGATATAGGTTTCGAGGTTGCTTTCGTTTTGACTGTGCTGTTCTATGTGCCGTTGAGGTGGGTGGAGGTGGTAAGGCGGGGGAGACTTTGATTTCTTTCTTCTCTTTCAAAACAAAATTTTGATGTTTTCATCTGAAAGATGGATGGACGTTGGCGTGTAAAATCATCATTTTTATAGAAGATTATCGACAATGACGAAAAGCATTATAATCTCTGCGCGTAGGAAGTTTGCCAGACGCAGGCTCCTATATCTTGATTGTTGAGAGTTTTTCTGGAGACATGAATACGTCGCTCATACACCTTTCATTATGCATTTTGCCCTCAAGAATATCGAGACCAGCACTCGTGCATTTTATCTATTCTCTACGCGATAACCACACCTCCGTTCGGGTGCAGGACTTGGCCACTATAAGCAGGGAAATTAGTTTCGGACGAAGAAGGCGGCAAAAGTTATCGGGGCATACCTTATGTAACTAGAATCTGCACTTGCGAGGAAGACGAAGTTCGTTGCGATCTCGACGGGCTGGCCAGCGCGCCCGATGGGCGTTGTAACACCGAATTTTTGAATCGAATCCTTGGACATGGTCGCTGGACTATAAACAAATAGTATTAGGTATGCTTGCACAGCTCGTTCTGCAAAACACCACCTACACAAGCGGTGTCCAAATCGGGCCAGGAGCAACTACGTTGACCCTAATTCCTTTTTCGCCAACAATTTGATTGCTTAGTGCCCTTGCAAATCCAACTATGGCGCCTTTCGTTGCCGTGTAATCAAGGAGTCCGGGGTGCCCGATGCTCGGGTTAACGGAGGCGCAGAAGACGATGGTAGAGTTGTTGAATGTCGGGATGTGCGGCAGAGCGGCTTTGACAATGTAAAAGAAGGAGTGAATGTTGATGGTGAAGACGTCGTTCCATTGCTCCGTAGGAATCGAGGAAACGTCGCCGATCTCTTGTTGCGTACCATGGTTCAGAACCCTTTCGGAAAGCAAAGTAAATGATGTGATTATAAATTTGTTAATACCCGTAATTATTGAATGGACATACAAAGTGTCGAGTCTTCCGAAAGTCTTGAGGTGCTTCTCGACTAACTTCTGGCAATTCTCCTCTTTCTTCAGGTCAAACGGCGCACGAACAACCTTCCTCGCTCCTTTAGTCTTCTCAATAATATACTTTTCCGTTGCTGCCGCATCCCCCTCCTCCTCGGGCTTATATGCAATAGTGACATCCGCTCCTTCCAAGGCAAACAGGATCGCTACTGCTCTACCGATGCCACTGTCCGCACCGGTGATCAGAGCCGTCTTGCCTTCGAGCTTACCGGAAGCTTTGTAGAACTTCCCGTCTGCTGTGACATCGTCAACTGGCTGAGGCTCAAGTGTCCCGTGCTGCTTTCCCGGTGCACCTGATTGCTCCTGGAAGGGCGGCTTCCAACCCTTCTTGAACACTTCTGGAATGCTTGGTGAGGACATTGCGGGTGTTCAGAGTCAAGAAGGAGGTTTCTGAAGACATTCTTTGAATCCAGACGAGACTTATATACCTTTGAGGATAGTGCAGCGAGCTGTGGTGACGTCGTGTACGACGTCGGTCTACGTACGCACAAGATGAGGGATCCACGATCGATTCGCCTTCGGAATCGGAGTTTCAAGATGTGGAGAGATCACCACTGATCGTCATGCGCTAATCATGCCTTCCAATTCTGTATCAATTTGCTTACTAAGCAAACCGCTTTGGTTATTGGCCACTGGCTTTCGTTGTCAACTTCCTCGTCGTCAATCCCGCCGCAGATAGTGCCCTTTATCGTCCGAGAGCGCGAAAGGTCGACAGAAGACAGTGCCGGAGCAATATTGTCCATAAGCTCGTTGAACTATGGTCGCAACACGTCCCCTGCGCGGCTCGCGGCTCTCCTCATTCTATCCGCCTATCCCAGATGAAAAACCATCTCTTTCGGACTTCGACAGCGCATTTCAGTTGCAAGAATATATCTCGATTCTCATTCGGCAAAACCCTCATGACGTCGACACCATCGTGGCCCCTCCCGGACGCGTCAAGAAAGGCGATCAGGATGAGAAGGACAAGTCGGACGTGGATGCAAAGAACGATGGTGTTGATGAAGCTTGCTGGGTTTACGAGCAGATCAGGTGTGTGGTACTTGATTATCGGTCAATATAGCAGTCAAGCTAAGATCGAAATGAAGACGACTGGCACAAGACCTGACGTGTCCGCTGATCACGTCTCTGCAGCAAGAATGCACACGAACTTCCTGTCCGGAGATGAAAGCTGGCGAATGGTTGTATTTATGCGTAGCCCATGGGAACGATGGTGCAATGGAGGTACGTGTTCTCACTCAACAAACTTACTCTTGCTCCGACTTGCAGCGGCATTTGCTGACGAGCTGTCGTTCAGCAATGTTGCGCTATTGACTATATTATTCACACTCTGGACAGTGCAACCGCACTCCTCAATTCACCACGGGCATTCCCCTCTCGGTTCGTTTCGAACTCTCTTCTTTAAAGCAAAGTCATTCAACTATCTGCCTTAGCATATCCATTCCTCAACCTTCTATTCGGCACTTTTCCTCTCTGGCCCGTCGACTAGGGCGAATATTCTCTCATGCCTACTTCCATCATCGTGAAGTTTTCGAATCATCCGAAGCGGAGAATTCGCTATACGCGCGTTTTCTTGCGCTCACTGCTCGTTTTGACCTTGTTCCAGCGGACTTCCTCGTCATACCCGCGAGAGTCCCCAATCCTGATGCTTCGTCCAGCTCTGTTGGGGATGCGAGTCCTCCGAGATTGTTGGGAGCTTCCCTCCATCCACAGCATCAGACCGGAGGCGAGAAAGACAAGGAAAGGAGTAGTGTCGGGATCATGGAGAGTCCGAGGAAAGGCGGAAGGAATAGGACGGACACCATGGTTTTCAGTGATGCCGAGGCATTTAGCGAGGCATTGCGTGGTCAGGCTGGGTCGCCGACATCCTTCAGTCTGGGGAAGGATGTCCCTTCGACAAGTCCCCCGAAAAGTCTGGGCTTTGACAGCGCTGGCATCCCTCACGTCGACACACTCCAAGTCTTAGCGCAGTCTTCCGAGGCATGCCGACCTCACTCTTATTCATCAGACAAAGATGAGAAAGACGGAGAGAAGGGCGAGGGCGAAGAAAAGGATAAAGAGAAGGAAACCAAGCCATATACACTGACGTTCTCCGCTTCGGGGACGATGAAGACGGCTTTACCTCCTGGCGTCTCGTCAAGCTCGTCGGCTGCGAGTGGGCTAGGACTGGCTCCGTCACCTCTTCAGGTCCCAAGTAACGCTAGCAATATCAATACCACCGAGTTGCAACAGTCTGGAAACAGTCCGAGCAATATCATGTCGCAACTCTCAAGCCTCGGTTCTTTCCGCGGACCTCTATCAGGTTCCGGGTATACAGGCGCAGGGCCTTTCGAAGAGCAGGAAGGCGTTGAATACAGAGAAGATGACGCCACTGCAAGTGCATTTGCTCCGGATTCCAAGTCGGAAGAAATCTACTTTGGTGGAAAATACGAAGAGATTTTGCCTTTAAGAAAGGGGGTTTTGCAGGGGCGATTATCTGATGTGGAGCTGAAGGAGACCAGCAAGGAAGAAGGAGCAGCTATAGATGAACCCTCGGGAGAGAGTAAGGCAGTGGAGAGCGGAGATGCGAAAAGAGAAGAAGAGGGCGAGTTTGTGGTGGTCGGGGAGGAATCGGAGACGAATCAGACTGAAAAGAACAAACCTCCCCTGTCTGAATTGGCGCCAACCGACGAGGGGGACACTACACATGCAAGAGACCTCGCCACGGAAGCCGTGCCGAAAGTTGCAGAGGAGGGCAAAGCGGATGAGTCCAGTCCAAGTAGCACCGAGCCTGCGGAGGACAGGCCTTCCATCTCCGTCGACGAGGATAAATCTGTTGAAACCAAGGCTGATGACTCTAGCGAGGAGGCGCAAGACCTGGATGTGTCCTTGGAGACGGACCTTGCAGATGTCGAAAAAGCTTTGCACGATTGATCGACCAGCTTTGCGCGCATTTACCTCCTCCTTTCCGATCTCTTCTGTTTCCCTATCCTGCGAGATGTATTTATGTATGACGTTAGTCTGATTATTCAGGGTACTTTCATGACTACTTTTCTCAACATTGTCACAAGATGTCCATTCAGTCTACCATGCTTGAGATGCGGCTTTTATGAGAAAAGCAAATGTTAATAGTTTTTTATTTTTCATCTTCATCGCTTTGGATGCGTATCTGAGACACCTGCATTGTTTCTTCCGACACTTGTTTACGCTTGTTTATTTTGTAAAGTCACGTGAGTTTTGACGTGTTTTCCGCACGTGACACTACGGGCAATTTAGTATTTTTTAGGTGATGATAAATGATCGGAAATTTAATTTGATATGCATTATATAAGTATGAATATCTCCATTCAGGATATTAAAAATATCCACATGCATCTAAACCTAGTTTATATATTCAATATCATGCCGCATTTCTTTGATGATGATATTTATTATATCATCGTGATCGATATGGATATAGAAATCTAAATTGATATTTTCTTTATCAGCAAAGAATATCATTGAGGTAGATATTTTTTTGATGATATTTTCAATATCAAAGTGTCTGTTATTTGAAATATCATTCTGTATATCAATATCAATGATAATTTACACGATGAGCGGGCGATGAGCGGGCGCGATGAGGGTGCACAGTGGGCATGTTATGGGCGCACGGGGGGCAGAGAGAGGGTGAACTGCGGGCAGGATGAGGGCACACTGTGGGCACTGTAAGGGCACGCTGGAGGCACATAGCGGGCGCAGAGAGGGCGCAGAGAGGGCATACAGTGTGTGCGGGTGTGTGAAGAGTGTCTGGAGCGCACAAAAGGAGTCGGAGAACATAGAACTCACAGCAGGAAGGCTGTCATTTAAAACCGGAATAAATTCATAACTAGATGTCAGATCTTCACTTTGAGAACCTGTTTGCTCTCGTTCATAAACCTTCAGAACAGTGCTGTGGACTATTGCTGGGACAATCTTGTGAGCCTCGTCGTTGGTTGTATCCAAAGTATGATCTGATGGGCAGTACATGCAAACCTCATCGTGATTTTACACGCAAAACTTCATTGGCAACGAAGCCTGGGATCGATGTGTTGGTGATGAGTCGGACCGTGTTGTTGGTGCAACGTGCGCCCCCACGAACTAGGGCTCTGCGCGTATCGTATACGATATGCGCATATAATTTTAGGCTTATACGCATACGCTCGTATTTTATACGAGCGTATACTTGGTTCTGAAGTGTGATACGCATACACACGTATAATATATGGCATATATGCGTATACGCGGCTAAGCCTACTCATATAATATATTGGCCGTTAGGCTTGACGTTCGAGCCTCAAAAACGCTTACTGGACACTCCTTGACCCAAAACAGCCCACAGTGTGCCCCCATCCCACCCGCAGTTCACCCTCTCTCTGCCCCCCATGCACCCACAACATGCCCACTGTGCACCCTCATCGTGCCCGCTCATCGCCCACTCATCGTGTAAATTATCATTGACATTGATATACAGAATGATATTTCAAATAACAGACACTTTGATATTGAAAATATCATCAAAAAAATATCTACCTCAATGATATTCTTTGCTGATAAAGAAAATATCAATTTAGATTTCTATATCCATATCGATCACGATGATATAATAAATATCATCATCAAAGAAATGCGGCATGATATTGAATATATAAACTAGGTTTAGATGCATGTGGATATTTTTAATATCCTGAATGGAGATATTCATACTTATATAATGCATATCAAATTAAATTTCCGATCATTTATCATCACCTAAAAAATACTAAATTGCCCGTAGTGCTGAATACAACCAGCACTGGCTCGAGCTTCTCTTTCGAATCCAAACTCCTCTTCTACCATTTGTCATGTATTCATCAACGGCACTGAGAAGAGAAAGAGACAACAGTAAAACTAGGTGTCTAGATTGTGTCATGTCTCGGATGACAGATGAAAACATCTGGATGCATCGCCGACGGCACAGCGGAAGTAAAGCTTAACAAAAGGAAGAAGATTATCTATTGTTATAGTCAAAGCTATGAAATTGATGTCTTAACACTCCAACGCTGCTCTATTTGTCGACAACTTACTTCCGGAGGTCCAGATTGCTTGTAAATTTTGGGATTATTGTTTGGAAAGCGTAAAGATGCAGGTAAGCTGGAACTCATAGCATTATCAAATGCGCACTCAAGCACTCGTCAATAAAACCGCAGACGTCAGTACAGTATCAAACAAACTTGCTTGTACCCTTACCCTCATCTACCCACTCTACAAGCAAGCAATACTCACTCCGTTGAAATACTCAAAATGTCAACTGGATCTACCCTGCTCAATGATCCATACTTCGACGGAACACCCTCCGCCAATATATCTGATCTCAGAAACGAAGTCATTGGCGAAGGCCATAGTCGTATTCGCCTCACCAAAGCCATCGGCCGTGGCACATGGAGCACCGTCTACCAAGGAGAGTCAGTCTCTGATCCAAGCAAAACGTGCGCGGTCAAATGCATGTCAGTAGGCAACATGGATCCGCACCAGCAGGACACCGTCTCACACGAAGTCGAGCTACACGCCATTTGCGCACGCGCCTCTCCTCACGTCCTCCAGATCCACGACGTCGTCGAGGACAGCAAGGGTCATTTATTCATTATCACAGACCTGTGTGAGAAGCGAACCTTGCTGGATTACATCAACGATGGAGAGTTTATCGATAACGACGAGCGCATCCGTGAGACTTTCGTCCAGATTTTGGACGCTGTCGAGGCATGCCACAGGCAGGGAATCTATCACCGCGACCTAAAGCCTGAAAACATCTTGTTTCAAGACGGAGGCAAGAAGGTCATTCTCGGCGACTTTGGATTCGCGACGAGGAAAAAGATGACAGAGCAATTCTGCTTGGGAACTAGGCCGTACATGAGCCCCGGTATGTGACATTATAGTGATGGTCGTTCAGTTTACTCATAATTAACAGAGGTGCTTGGAGGTTTTGGAGTCAAGCTTAAGAGGTACTCGTCGCCTCGTGCTGACATTTGGGCGCTCGGTGTTATCTTTATGGCACTCATAGCGAGTTGTCCACCCTGGTCAGAAGCTTCCGCTGAAGCGAAGGACTATCGCTACCCAGACGAATGCGTCACAGATGATCGCTTCTTGGCTTACGCCCTGTTCGAGCCAGACTACCTGTACAATGCGTTTCCGATCTCTCGGGACACCAACGAGATACTCAAGAGCATTTTCACGCTTGAACCACGTCGTCGCACTTCTATCGCGGATCTGCGTACGCGAATCTTGAACGTCAAGACATTTTCGCGCAAGACAGGGCCAGAGATGATGGCGGATTTCGAGTCTATCGAGCTTCACGCCGTGAATGCCCATGTTCCGGAAGAAGCGGATGTCACGGGTGCTCCTATTAGCCCTCATATTCTCAACGAATTCCCTTCTCCGCCTGAAGACCTTCAGTTGATGTCAGCTGCTGAGGAAGATGAAGATGTCCTCGACAAATCCATCGCAGGCGAAGTTGCTTTATCTCTTCTTGTGGAGGCAGATATCACCGAGAGCTTCGCAATACTCGAAAGTGACTCGGATTCTGAGTCCGATTACGCAGAGTCAGAGGGACCTATCACCCCAGAAACTCATGCGGTTGACAACGCTGCTATTGCTGCCGTTGGAGATGCGGGAGTACTCGAGGACATCGACAAAATTGACCTGGGGGAAGTATCTGCCGTTGTGTTTGCTGCCAGTGCGGAGGCTCAAAATGGCGTGAATGTTAATGGCGTCATCGAAAAGAAGAAAACGAACCCCGTTGCTCGTGCGGGTAAAGGCACGGCGTCCCTTCCGCCTCTTCCAAAACGTAGCCCGTTGCGATTAGCTGGCGTTGCTAGGTGATCAGAACTCAGTTGATGTAAGTTGGAATTCTACGCTCCCTAGGTCGGGTGCTAACTCAATTCTCCGCAGACAACGTTTTTTTTTCTCTTTATTCTTTATACCATCAGCAAGGACAGTGTCTGCGAGCCTGCATACTTCACGTAATCCTTGCCTCTGCATCCTGATCTTGTATACCAACAAAGACTGTGATTTCCTCTTTCTCGTTCTCTCATAATAAATAAAAACATTTATAACATCGCAAATCACAAGTGGATGAATTGGATGTCGCGATTTATTTCATCAACGGCCCTTTCCCCACTATTTTTTAAGAGCATAGCGCAAAGAGCAATCAGAATGTTTTTGTCAGTACAAACATGCAAACGTGTAAGCCGCATGTTTCAGGTTACTGTAAGTACAAGTTGAAAGCGGCGGGGGCCTTGAAGCGGAGATAATTATCACAAGACAATTACTACGTAAGCAGATAGTTTCTTTTCACTCATTGTCGACCTTCTTCTGCACATTTCTCAAGCGACATGACATTGGCCTTTTGGGAAGACATTCGAGGACATAACCCACAAGTTAACTTTGGGGTGGAAGGATACAATGGAGCTGGAAGCAGCAGCGATGTTGACGGTCGCAGCTAAATACCCTACCGTGACTACGCTTCAATTCCAATGTGCTGGAACTCTGCCAACGAAATATCTTGTCGTATGGCAAATATTGGCTACATTTCTGTTCTTCAAATAAATCGGCGGCAGGCAGATGAATACGACTACTATACGACGAATGATGGAGGCATGACATTGAGTTGTGTCTCAGTGTAATGGACCTGTACTGGACCGGTCTAGCCGTCGTTTAAGGTATTTCCGTATGTCTTTTGTCATGGATATAATCAAGGATAATATAATTTCTTTTTTGAGAAGGAGAATAACCAAGGCGTTTATCCTGTGCGCGCATAGGTATATTAACCTACATTGCTTTGCTATGAGAGAAGTCGACTTGAACCAGTTCCTGAGACATGGTAGGTTGGCTCAACAAAAAATATTTTAGTGTGCTAATTGTCGTTATTATTCTTTCCGTGTTATACACAGTGTCTTACCACCCAGTATGACGATGTCTGTGCAAGACTTGCTAGTTATTGTTCGAATAACGCATAAAATATGGGACAGCAACTTGGATCTTCATCACGAATTCTTCACTCTATCTCTCATCTAGACAACTTCTACTCTTCTCCAACTCATCTAGTTAGGCGTGCAAGATGCCAAAAAGATCAGACGTTCTTAACGATCCGGCGTACAGGGGATGTCCATCGCACACACTCCCTCCTCTCAAGGACGCTATAATCGACGGCGGCCGCCTTCACCTAAAGAAGCTCCTTGGATATGGCGCATGGTCCGCCGTCTACCTGGCCGAGTGCACCGCGATGGAAAGCCATTACAATATGGACCAACTCTACGCTGTGAAATGTATGATCCCACGTCGAATGACACCGTGGCAGCAAAAGGCTATTTCTCAGGAAGTTCGGCTTCACCGAATCTGCGCGGCTGCTTCTTCCTCTATTCTGAAGATTGTCAAGGTTATCGACGATGAGCCCACGGGTCTCAAATACATCGTTACGGAGTATTGCGAGGGCGGCGACTTGAACGATCTCATCCAGCGGCAGAAAAAAGAAAATACCGTTAAGGACGATGAACGCATTCGCAGGCTTTTCCTCCAGATTTTGGATGCGGTAAAGACGTGCCACGAAGAAGGTGTCTATCATCGCGACTTGAAACCCGAGAATATCATGTTGAAAAAGAAAGGAAAGAAGGCTGTCTTGGGAGACTTCGGGTTCGCGACGACAAACAAGTACACGAGAGACTTCGGGATGGGGAGCGAGCCATACATGGCACCCGGTATGTAATCTCTGCCGAGGAGACCTTCAAATTATTAATGGTCCGCAAAGAACTTTTAAACAAGTCATCTACGCCGATCTCTACCCCGCATGCTGATATCTGGGCGCTTGGCATTATTCTCGTGAATCTCATCACCGGGTACTATCCGTGGCGGAAGGCCTGTTCTGAGGACCGCTTTTTCAAGTGGTACTCATGCAACGACCGAAATTTTCTCTTTTACAACTTGAAGAGCATATCGTGCGAAACCAACGAGATCCTGAAGAGTATCTTCAGGTTCCGTCCACGCCAACGTATCTCCATTCGCGAGCTGGCTAGACGTATCTCGCGTGTGAAAACATTCACGAATGAGGCCGATTTCGACATTGATGGCGGTCTTGTTCCTAGGCGGCACTTGGCCGTGGACAGGCATCTTGCTAATCCATCCCCCGGTGTGCTTCATAATCCCCGTGTGGCACGGCTCAAGATGAGCTCTGAGGCTAGGGAGTTGCCGCACAACGTCCTTGAAGCAGATTTCTCAAGGGACCTACCTGGGCTCGAAAGGGGAATTGATTCTGACGACTCGGACTCAGACGGACCTGTAACTCCTGAGACGCACGCTATCGACAGCGCAGCCGAAGCTCATGCTGGTGACGTCGCATCTCTGGAGAATGTTTCTGACCTGAACTTGGACGAGGTGCCTGTACGAAAGCCAGAACGTAATCGCTTTCGTATCGTTCGGGTCACAACGAAGGAAATGATCGGTACGTCAGCTTTTACAGAAAGTCGAAACCATTTAATTTAATTTTCCTTTAGAGGCAGAAGGGAGACGCCTAAAGCGAATTTCGCAGTTTTGGGCGAAACGCCGCGAGGGCACGCCATAGCGTACACCTCGCGTTCATCACATGAGCTTACGAGACATTGAAATGCATCAGGACAAATTATCACCCGTCGTATTCGATTTACCATGCATCACGTTCGATCTGATTTAGGCTTGGATTCACGAGCATTATGTATCTCGAATGGTATAGACAGACTATCTGTAATGCATACTACACATCGTTATGTTTGATTCCGCATACTAGAAGTGTAACAATTTGATCCATTCGCGAATGGAATATGAACCTGCCATGAAAAATAGCCAGACCGGAAGGATGGAAATAAAGCATGTAGCTCATGCCGCGGAATACGAAATCATATGAATATACATCGAGATTTACCTATGAAGTGGATGGAAACAGGGAGTAGAAAACCGAAGTTAGCAGGACTTAGCGGGACGGCGGCGTTGTTTTTCATTTTCGACATG
Source organism: Sanghuangporus sanghuang (assembly GCA_009806525.1). Taxonomy (NCBI): domain Eukaryota; kingdom Fungi; phylum Basidiomycota; class Agaricomycetes; order Hymenochaetales; family Hymenochaetaceae; genus Sanghuangporus; species Sanghuangporus sanghuang. The sequence goes on along the minus strand of VVIT01000012.1, from coordinate 167,657 downwards.
TAAGACCTCTTATGTAATACTGTAGTCAGGTTGCCATCAACTATATCAGTGTCTACCAGGTACCGCCATGACTGACTTATCTGTGGCCCTCGCTGCAGCCTCAGGCTTCATCTTCGACGTTCTGGTTCAATACACCCGGGATAATTCTGGCGATTTCAACTCTAAGCTGAGCTCAATCGCGACAGGACAAATATTTTGACTATTGGGGCTAATGCAGCCGACATGCTATCTGAGTTCACAGTGCTATCGCATACATCCTTGCTTCTCAGCCATCTGATGAGGTCATTGAAGCAGGCGCGGCTAGGTCCGAAGACGGGCTTCTCACAATTAACATTTCCACTAGCGGAGAAAAATCCTCCGTTTCAACGCTTAACAAAGCTTAGAAACATCTTAGTTCACTTGTGGGTGAGCATTATCAACAGGGAGTTGACGCAGCTCCGGAAATGGAATCTCCATTCGATAGGGTCATTGATTTGATCCTTTGCATCTATTTGCGTTCTGTGGAGAAGGTCATGGAAAGCTTTACAGTAAGAAAGGCGACGAGTGAGAATTTAAGGGGTTCATTACCGAAACCGTCGATGGCTCCGCAACGTATGTCAAAGAGGAGGCACCGAAAAGTCGAGAAGAGGCTTACATCCTTCGTTGTGATAGAATCCCTCCAGACAGTGCTTCTGGCATTCAGAGCCTATCAGGAGAACCGTTCCGAGGAGAACCTCAAGAATCTTATTGCCGCTATCGATGCAGTCTACGAGGAAGTCGATACATCAGGAGACTCTGTTTTGAGCGAAGCGTCTGAATCTCTGTTTAGCAGATGTGATCGACTAAGCAAGTGTGCTTTTCGTGCCGTGACTATATAAATTTAACTCCTCGTCTCAGAGAGAGAGAGAGAGAAGCAACACAAGGCCGGAGAAAGTAGGCGCATTTACACAGTTCTTGAAGAAAGCGTTTGCACTTCATCACGCCATCAAACAGCTGTTATATCTCACGGCATCTGCGGGCATGCGCAGTCTGCTCAAGGAGTCCTTTGTCGTTGAAGCTGTTCCTTCGCAAACGGGTCTTTTCAAGTATGGCCTTGGGGACGATTCTTTTCGTGCGGTCTTCAGTCGAGTCCCATCCCGTGTCGAGAGAAGACTTACAAAGCCCAACAGTTCAGCGATTCCGTCGGATTCATCAGGTGGACCGTCGATGGGTAAAACCTCCGAGACATCAAATCATTCGAATGGATCATCTTCCAACTCAGACGGTTCCAGCTTACTTACGATAGGTTCCTTGCTAACTATAGGTGCAAAGAGGCTGTTGAGAATGCGCGAGGAAGTCCACGTTCATTGCGAATTGGCACTCTTAGCGCAGTCCTTAACGGAGGAGACCGAAGCTTATGGGTTTACTGGCGTCTCGAAGTGAGGGATGCTGGTTCTATTTCCTCGCGTATAATGAAATTGCGGGAGGAGCGGGCGACGCTTATTTCATGTTCTAGGCACAAATTCGAAGGCATGTTACGGGTGGATAAAGCCTATACTTAACGTTGCGCGAATCAAGAAATCGAAGACGTTCTGGCCAGGAACATGGAAAATCATTTCGCATCAATAAAGAAGCAATTCGAGCCTCAAGAATGGTTGGACAGTACTGCTACAAGTAGCGGCGTGGTAAAATCGGAGGGCTTGCTCGATACATGGAGTGATTAGGCGAAAGGGATATGTTTTGTTGCCCGATGTGGAATAAAATTTAACGACCTACCTGATACTTTACCAGGATCATTACGACGATTGAGAAGGACTTGCTGCAGGAATGAGATCTGGTCCCTAATCTTGGTTGTATTATTCTTTGACTCTTGCGGTTGTACGACAGACCTGTTTTCTACGATTTGCAGTTTGGATTAGAGTAGGAGTCGTAACTCAAAAGTTACCCGCAAGCAGATATCCGCTGCAGGGTAACTTGGCAGGTAACTTGATGGCATCATCATCAACATGCCAAAATGCCACGCTGGTAACTCAGTAGGTGAGTTACCACCTACTGTATGTGTCATAATAGCATTATGCTATAATATATACCTTTACCAATAACTCATGCATGCAAGCAGAAATGAGGTAGTAATATATCTTTATTTCACGTTATGCAATGAACAATTTTTGAGGGATTGATCATGATGTGTCAATCACTGACTAATATCTAAATGCGGTAACTTACATACTGCGGGAACTTGCTCCTGCAGCAGCTATTGCTGGTAACTTTCGCGCAGGTTATCTGCATGCCTGTGACCTTGATGCCATCACGCAAAAAAGTTACGACTCCTTCTCTAGTTTGGATGCATTAGTTTTTTCCCTGACCTAAAACGGCTTAGAAAACCCAAATCCACGATTTTTTACTTCTTACAGACTTTATTCTCCCTGCATCATGTAATACGTGTGAAGAATCTGGAGAGACACACTAACAGTAGGAATTACATCAATGTACGAATCGATCTTTTTTTTTTTGAAACGAGGACCAAGTTGTAGTGCCACGTGGTCGAAGTTATGTAATCACGCTGATTCCGTTCCGGGCAGTTCTTACCTCCAGTGTGCCAGTGATCTTACGTCTTCCGTCGACAGACCAGCTCTTGAGGACAGAAAGGAACCAAGTTTATTTTCCTGTTCTACGGTTTCTTCTAAGGTTCAGCATTTCAAGCTCTGCCACATGCGTCGGGTTCATCCGCCCACGAGTTTGAAGGTTCCACTTCACTTAGTAGACACCGTCTTGCCTCCGCCCAGTGTCTATGATCACCGATGACCTGCCGTTTCGTTCGAATCGTTGTTTTTGTGCTCTCTTTTCCGCACGAGTAACAAAGGAACTTTCTTAGACCTGACCTCGATCTATCTTGGTTGAGACTTTGCTCAGATCACGCTGTAGCTACTATCTCACACCATTCTCATTGGCTTGCGAGAGACGGACGCGTCTCTATTCGTCCTATCGCACGCTGATTTGCCAAACTCCGGAGGCTATCTCTGTTGTCTACGAGCCGACCAATTCGTCATCTGCTATTTGAATCCGCTTTGGGCACCCTGACATGTCTGAGCTGCAGAACGTCAAGGCATCGGAGTACCAGTATCGCACCACCGGATTTGAATGGGCGATGGCTTCATACTGACTGGCTGGCGCATTGAGCCGTCATGATTTGTCTTTCCCAGGCGGGCGATTGGCAGGCTTGGTTTTTACTGCGCTGAGTACTGGATCTGGATATTCTCAAGAAGTACATCCCGTGCTTCTTTTTCCTTTGCTGAAGATCTGCAGAATGTCACGCAGCTTCTTTTCTGTCGGGACATACCCATAAAAGGCAGGATTGTGGCAAACGTTGTCCATGCTGCTGTCAACTTCATCTGTCGGAGTTCAAAGCGGATTGCTTAGAAAAATAACAAAATATCAATCCTGGAAGGTGTGTGACGATATATGCGCTTGAGCTGCCACCTCAAAACGTGAGGCTCAGTCTTTAACCCACCGCTCTTTTCACATTCCGCCCACCTTTCTTTCCTTCACACCGCCATCATCGCTTTCACTGTCCCCGCCCTTTCCCGCGCCCCTCACGACACCGACGCCGTCAACAACGCAAACATTGTACACTCTCTTGCTTTTAGCACTGCTCCAGTTCTATGAAGATGGACAAGTCTGCCACAGACAGGGCTTCTCCGCCATCGTCTCACGCGACGTCGGGTGGCACACTTGCCACTCTTCCTCAACATGCTTCACACGACGACAGACTTCATTTCTTGCATGAACAGAGCCCTCGCGAGCTGGTTCGCGCCATTTCTAGCGAATATTCAGCTACTGTACCATCCAAGGACATTGAACAGCAACGCTCGATCATTGACTCTTCCTCGTATTCTTCTCGCTCTTCGTCTTCGTCTCCAGTCTTTCAGCTCCAGAACTCTTCGTTTTCTCTTGCTTCTCAATACGGTCTTTCTGAAAACTTTCGCAACATGAACATTGAATCGCCCATTGTGCCACCCGAGGTATGAACGCTTGTAGCTATTGTTTCTTGTTATTTTTGACTTACTCTTATACACAGCAGGCTCTCGTGAAGCCTCGAAATCGCGCGCGGGAGTTGTCGGCTCCCCTTCCTTCTGTCCCTCCTTCGACTCCTGCTAGTGCCGTCTCGCATCGTTCTTCCTTTTCGCAGACTCAATCTCATAATCCTTCTGTCTCTCCTTCGTTTTTACGTCATGGTTCTCCTATCTTCTCCTCGCCATTGACTGAGCTTTCTGATTCCGAAGAGGTGGAACAAGACACTGCAGAGTTAAGCGACTCAAACTCAGTCGAGATTATCTCTGGGTATGTTGCGCATCCCTTTGTACCTGGTCGTTACAAAAACGTCGGAAACGACTCTCAAGGTTTGTGCTTATTCAGATATTATCTAATTATAGTTGGTTGAAAAAGTTTCCGAATTTCAGAAGTTTCCCGATCATCTCGAACATCATGTTCCGTTGCCCTTTCTCCGTCTTCTGTATCTCCCAAATCGAATGGGAAGGCTAGCTTTATGACACAATCAACAGCCGATTTACGCTCTATGCAAGCCTCCGTGTCAACTTCACAGGCTCCGACTCCACATCCACTGTCTCAATCTTCATCACCGACTAACATACCTGACAGGAAAGCAGGATCAAATACGGGTGTTTCCGCCATTTCTTTCATCCCATTCGGCTCCAAGCCTGCAACACCGTCCCGTGCACAGCCTCGCCCAGGTGCCAAATCGGAAAGCCGACTCTCTTCAGAAGCGTCCTCTCCGGCGGGTGTTCTAGATCCCGCGGATGGAGAGCTTAATGACGAATCGCAAAGCCTCGCGGAGATCAATTCTGCTCAAGACTCCAGTGATGTCCTTCGGACGCCGAACGTCTACATCAATGGACTTCCGCCTCACTTCCCTGATGAGAGCTTGTATCTGATGACGCGTGACTTTGGAAACGTGTTGAGCGTTCGTACTTTCACTCGGTGTGTCGGTGAGAAGATGAGTGGATATGGATTTGTCCTGTAAGTTGTCTTGGACATCTTCGAGGCAATGACCAAAGCTTATTATTTCGAACAGCTTTGACTCAGTTGATTCGGCTGATCGCTGTATAGAAACGCTGAGAAAGTATAGAAACTTGCACCCGTCATTCTCTAAGGTACTTCCAGATTCTCTTACAGGAGTGAGAAGAAATTGATTAGTGCCGAATTTAAAGCAAATTCACAAGATTCCTGGCACTCCATATGCATCTGGTACTATCACCTTGCCGCCATCGAGCTCCCTCCCTTCGCTCACCTCGCAGTCGACATTGTCCACAATGGCTTCCTTTCCGTCTATGTCTTCGACTCTGGTCACCTCTGGAACGACTTCTTCTTTAAAGAGTCTATCGCCACCTTTCAAGAAGTTCAACCATCGGACAGGAGAATCTGTTTCGACTGCATCTGGTTCCGATTTCAGCGGAAGGGACTTCAAAGATATGACATTTCGCGAAAAGATGGAGAGGCTCAAAGATGAGAAGTCAACTAATTTATATATGGAGGGGTAAGTTCCTTAACGCTCCAAACATTTTGCTTTATTGATTCTTTGTCCCACTTTCGAAATCTAGGCTACCTCTTACAATTGAAGATGTGGTACGTCCTTCACCCTGATCCTGCTTCTTTACTCTAGATTGAAGCCTTCATCTTCAGTCTCTCGCGGCCCTTGTATCACCTCATAAAGTTATAAGCAGTCGCTTCTTCCAGACGAAGCTCTCAAACCCGCCGAGGATGATTGCTTTTGTTCGGTATGTCAAAAGTTCCCTACGCGCTCTCTGAAAAAACTGATACATTTCATCAGTCTTGAAACAAGAGCTGGCGCTGAAGAGATTGTTGAGCGTCTTCACGGAAGGGTCGTTAGAGGTTGGAACGACAATGGATGCCGCATCTCCGTCCGATTTGCAGACACACATGAGCAGAGAGAGCTAAGGGTATACTTAATCACCAAAAGAGAGTATAGATTATTGACGTTATCCTCAGAGAACCGAGCGCCTCAATCGAGGAGAGGATGAGATGGTCAATGGAGCTCAGCTTTCTATGGCTCACGCTGCTCTGCTGAACCTTCGTGGCGCAGAAGTTCAAGCTCAATTGGGAAACGTCAACCTCCTTCAACAGCCGCACTTGGCTCATTATGATCATCGGCCCCCTGTGACCATTTCCAGCTCGCATCTGGGCAATGCAGGTCTCCCAGCCTCCGGTTTGACGAGCAGTGATCCTTGCTTTCGCTTGACCAGTTCCCAGGATGTCCATCATGGTTATGGAAATCATCCACCAATGCATCATGCTACTCAGCAATATCGTCATACGTCCACTCTTCCTCATTATCCAAACACGCTTTCTTCTGATTCATCGAGGGCATCTGTGAATCTTTTAGACGCTCATACTGGTGTCACAGAAAGAACTGCGATGATGAAAAGGCATGCACTTGCGAATATGAATCAGCCATCGAATGGTTTTTCGGCTGGTTCCTTGGACGCTGAGCAGCTTGCACTTATCCAGCAACAGAACCAATTGCAGCAACTGCAGCTGTTGAGGCAGATGCAGAAGGCTGGCATTGATCCGAATTATGCGATTGAGAGTCTCGATCAAACTTATTCTCTTATGCCTTCCGTGGACATAGCAACGAACTACTTTATTGATTCGGGCACGCATACCTCCGTTGATAATCTGCCTGCTCGTGAAGGGACACATGGACGGAAGAACTCCACTTCTAATGCGCATCACCATACTGCACAAGTTTACGAGAAGAACTCTGTCTCCGAACTTCCGATTTCAACGCAGATGCTCTCACCCAATGCTGAACACTTCCATGGGCAGCACAGCGCTAGTGATCAGATCTCCGTTCACCAGCTACAGCAACAGAAGCAACAAGCTAGAGGCCAGTGTCCCACATCAGTAAGCTGAAAATTTTAACGTTTGATATCAGTCACACTCATAATTGCTTGCCTCCAGTCTGAATTTGGCTATTCTTCGCAGTTCATGCATCGTGGTGCCGATGTTCGAGAAGGAATGATCAACAATATGTCTCGCCGAAACGGCGCCCTTGAAGAGAGCGAGTTGACGCTCATTTCCCCTGCTCTGACGTATGCTTCCCGTACACCTTCCACGCTCAGTCCAGCGACACCTCTTTTCAACACTTTCGGCACTCCAGCAGCTGCACCTGCGACTGTTCCTCGCGGTAAGATGAATGTGCGAGAGCGTGAATACGCACGCCTTTATAAGAATGACTTCCGTCAATGACTTATTGGTAATCTTATTGCCTTCAAAATCCAGTTTTCGCTCCGTGAGTCTCTTGGTTGACATGGACAGTCTACTTCGACAAGTTCCACATTTACTGCGACGTCTACATTCATCGATCCATCGATCGCCTGTCTCTCGCTCGTTTTCTCTGTTTCACCTGTCTCTGTCCTCTCTGAGTATGATTGTAGAAAACATCCTTTCTGAAATTTCTGTCATGTACGCACTGTCAATTGTTCGTCCCTCTGCCGTTTCAACCTCTTACCTGCGATACCAACCTTTCCTGTGTAATACTGTATTCCGCGTGTCATATGGCTCTTTTTTTTTCTCGTAGCCAATCTTTCCTTACCTGCTTTCTTTCGAGCCATTAATTCCCAAACATTGAGGTGTTTTGTACTTTAAATATGGACTTTCCTGGCTCGCTTTTTCCGCAGGATCGAGTTGCCATCATAGCATTGTACTATTTTCCCGAATGTCGCTAACGATGTATTCATAAAGAAAGCGAGCTGGTGTATATGTAAAACAGAGAAGAAGTTGGCTGGCTAAGATCATTGATGGGTAGGATGGGCTGTGACCGTTTGGCAAATATCGCAGTGTTCCTTGGTTCTGGAGAAAAGAAAGAGCGATCGATCTGTCGTCGTCAGGGGCGCTCATGTCGGGGGATCATTGCGTGAAACGATAGGATTTGATAAGCAAAAATAGGGCGTGGGAGTCTTGGCTTCCAGATGTGGATACCGGGAGGATCAAGCCGAGCTTCGAGGGGCCCCACGATGGGAAACGATCTGATTATTCTTGTTCTGTGCAGGCTTCGGAGGCAGTACATGCAAAATATCGAAGAAGATGCGCGGGGCGAATCTGCCCTGAGCAGCTGAGACGAAGTCGGCGCTCAGTGCTCGCTCGGCAGTGGCATTCCCTCCTGCTCCTTCTCTTCTTCCTTTTTTTCTTCGTCTTGTCTCGACTGACCATCAGCTGTTGGCCTATATCTATCATCATCTTCTTTCTCTCCATTGGCACTGGCACTGGCACTGGCACTTCCTACCCGGGCCTTCCTTTACCCTCTTGTCTCCACTCCGATATTTTTACCTCGCTCGGGCCTACTACTTATCTCAGGCTCACGATTTCCAGAGACGAACCCCACGCACGCACCTCTGTGCTGGATCTATGACTCCAGCTCCGACTCGCTGCTGCAGCCAAGCTGCGTATTGCTATTGAAGAAAGAACTTGACTCGAAGGGTCCGAGTCACTTATGTCGGATTCTGCTTCTTCTTCTTCTTCTTCTTCCTTTTCCTCCTCCTCCCCTCCTCGTATCTTCGATGCTGAGGTAGACTCTGAGAGCGCGAGCAGCATCGTCGTTCAAATGTTCGTAGTGCGCCTGCTTTTTTTTTTTTAGTTGGATCCTAAATACGGGTATGCTAATTCTTCATTGACGCGAAGTAACGTGAACTACTACCTGTCTTTGATCGCATTCGGTACGTCACTACACATTACATTTTTTTCAGTATCCAATCTCTCTCTCACCAATGCATTTTTTTTTCTTTTGCTCTCCCCATTCTGATATATTAATAATAGCAATCCTGTATTACGACTACCTGCTTACGTTCGAAGAGGAAGTGCGTTTCTTCTGGCGAAGACGAAAGGCCAACTCCGTCACGATCCTGTTCTTCCTGAATCGATACTTGTCGATATTCGGGGTTATCCCGGTGATTTTGCAGAGCTTTAGGAGTTGGTCTGATAAGGTGAGTTAGCAGCCGTAGTAGCAGGGATATTGCTTCTCTTATGACTGTAGCGAGAAAGGGGAGTGCATATACTTGTTTACTTACTTACTTTTTTTTCGGCTTTTATTTAGGGATGCGATGCTTTGCAGAAGTTCCATCAGTTCTTCTCGGTTTTAGTACAGATTATCGTCGGCAGTGCGTTTATTGTCACTGATATATATCTTTATTTGGATGATCGTTAATTCATGCAATCCGCAACCAGTTATCCTGATCATTCGCACGTACGCACTGTACGAGAGGAACGTCAAAATCGCTATCATCATGGCGATTTTCGCATTCATTGTCGTTTGTATCGGCGTGGTATGTACTTTTCTCTCCCTCTAGATCTCTCTTTCTCACTAATTGGTGATGATGCTTACGTCATGCAATTTTGAAAGTGGGCGATTCTGGGGAAAGTCGTCGGTGGTGGAGGGACCGTTTGATCTGTCGTACATGCTCGGGTGCCACCCCCTAATTGCGAGAGAAGGGTACGTCTTTACTCCCGTTCTCTGCGATTATTAACTTCATTAATGGACTGTTAGGGCCATCCGTGAGTTCTGTGATCATTAATAGTGAAATTTAATTTCATTGGACAACGGGACGGGACAGGACTTGCGGCTGCTTGGGGCGGTCTGCTGCTCTTCGACTCTGTCATCTTCACACTCACGCTCGTCAAGGCCATCGCGATCTGGAAGCTCGGCACACGGAGGTTGTTTCACGTCCTCGTTCGTGATGGTCAGTTTATAGTCCCTTTCTCCTTCCACCGCCCCCCCACCCCTTTACCCCCTTTTTGTCATATGGGCTGATCAGAGGCACCCACACCCCACAGGAACCATATACTACCTGTGAGAGGCGATTCGCTGATCTCTTTTTTTCACGAACGAAAGAGTTCGCAAGTGCTGACTAAGACTTCTGGATTCTGTCTTCGTGGCTATGTTTGTTTTTATTGTGGCGTCCGTCGGATAGAGTTCTGGCGATGGCGAATCTGTCGAATATACTCACGTTCCTGGTAAGGGTCCACCAACCTTATTATTTCTGGGTTCAGTTACTGCTTATTGCTGACCTTCGTTCTTAGATAGGAGAGGTATGTGTGTATCACTAGTACTACTTTCGAGGATTACCGATGGACCTGATGTTATATGTGCACAGCCTGCCTTGCGTGGTGTTAGCACGACGTTTGCAAATGCGTATGTGTTTTACCATAATTGATATTTGCATCTTCCGGACCTAACGATTATTGACGCTTGCCCCGGTTCCTTTTATTTGTATGACCTCATCCTCCTGCCCTGTCTCACGGCGTTCTCGGTTCACATGACTCTTGTTATAAACGAAACGATAGAATATCGGTGACGATGCTCTCGAGGCTAATGCTCAATCTGCAAAATCCGCATCTGTTCGAGACGCGGTGGAATACGCAATCGCGGAGCTACACGACGGGGACGGAGACGCACGTCGGGCCGTTCGTGACGACGATTTTGGACAGGGATGGGGACACGACGATCGATGGTTCGAGGTTTGTTGCATCTGGGTTGACGGGAAGGACGGAGGCGACTATGACGATGATGACGACGACGACGACGACGGCGACGACAGATTGGACGAGGAGTCAGGGACAGGTAGACTCGGATATGCGATGGGATAACGAGGAGCTTGAGGAGGAGATGTTTGCGCGTCCTGCGAGTGCGCTGTGGTATGATCGGGCTTGGGTGTCTGGGTCGCGATGTGCGAATGGGAATATGAACGGAACCGGGAATGAGAACGGGAATAGTGACGCCGGTGGACCTGGATCTGGATCTGGGAGCCGGGACCGCATGAATGATCCTCCGGAGGAAGTTGGTGAGTGTGGTATACTCGTGCCATCTGTCTGTCTCCTTTCCCTTCCCGATAGAACCTCCCCCTGTGGCTCTCCTTCGTTCCTCGTAAGGAAAGAAAGAACGAAAGTTACATATCTATCTTACTTTCCCATTGCATGTTCATTTATTTCCTTCCCTTCTCTTCCTTGATTTTCCCTTGCTTTCCTTCTCACTGATACTAACACCTCCTTCGGACGATCGTCCGTCCTTTGAACAGAGCTTTCTCCGACACTTGTAAATAGATCTCCTGCTTAGGACGGTGATCGGATCGACGATCTCGCATGACATGCGCATGGCAGCATGACACTTGGAACCGTCCAGGCCCATACGCATGGCGCTAGGCCCTGTTCTTGATTCCCACCAGCTAATAGTAGTGATACCCGCTACGGCTCTCGAGCCAGGATCAGCCTCAAGTTCAAACGGAACAAAGGAAAAGGAAATGTTTTATTTGTCCTATCTATGTATTATTCGCGCCGCATCGTCTATATGTTATTCTTGGATTTCGTTATGCTATCTTATTTTTTTATTTTTTTCTTGGTTACTTTCTCTCATCTCTTTTTGCGCTCGTGCATGCCTGGTATAATATAATATTCTTCTGCAATTCCGACTTTCGTTGTTTGCGCCTTTCGCTTTCATCTACTCTCACTCATCACGACTCGCAATAGTTATTTACCTACTCTTCAGTATCTTATACCTGTCTCTTCCCCCTTCGTTTTGCTCTAGTGGCTTTGGTGTTTATTGGAATCATCGTATATACGTGCACGCAAGCTTATTCTACTCTATTCTCGTCTTTTATCTTGTTGTGACTTCTACATTGGATTGGAATGGACGTTATTATAATTCGATTCGCTAACGGTAGGGATTGTACTATTACTATTATTCCTAGACGTGTATGAAAAAGTATGGTTTTTCTTATCGATTATTTTATTTTCGGTTGTTTCTTCATGGCGGTTTCAACAAGTTTGCGATATAGCACCTTGAATTGGATAAATGAGGTCAGAACCTCCCTTCCTCCTCGCTGTTATCTGCTGTCCTTCGCTCTTGATTGCTTGTTATTTGAATTGTTTATCTTTGGCTATAACTGAATGTATGAACTCTTTTTCTTTGGATCGTAGGATGAGTATGAGCCTTCGGAATGGAATTTTCTACTACCAGAACCGTATGATTTCAGTCTTTACTGTGATTTCATCTTGCCAGACAGACCTTCACGGAAAGTGCAGGTGATAGTGGTTCCCACCACTCTTATGGAGGTGCATCTTGGACTTTCACTCGAGTGAGTACTTATTATTACCTGTGTGTATGGCAGAAACAAACGATTTTCAATAATCGCGGCTATCAGCCATTGTAATGAGTTTGATCACTTACAATGGTGCATACAGTTGACATGACTGTTCACCGCGGTAAATTGTATTCTTTCTTTCACAAAACTATACAGCGTGTCCTGAAACGACTCTGAAAATCAATATCTCCCCTGGGCCAAAACAAATACGTCACTTAGCAGTTACCAGGAATGATATTCATCGCTTTAGGTGAGTAAGGCTTTATATACTTAATTTGATGATTTCGGTTGTTATTCAATCTCCAATGTCTTTCAGAGGGGATCGGGTTCTCACTCATGCAAATGAGTGTATAATGTCATCCTGAGACCGTTCACCTACATAGTATGTCATCACTTATTGGTCTAACAGAATCTGATTCTCATTTCTTTCTAGTGTCCTTCTGTTTTCTGTTTGAAGAGAACGCACGAGGATGATATCACTTTTGTCCAGCCTTCATAGATTCCTTGCACGTTTACGGCAGATATGCAAGGAGGCGTCTTCGATACGTTACCGATGTTGAATGAAGGAAGTCGGAACAGCTCCTTCTTTCCTCTTCTTGGTTCTATTTTCAATTGCCTTTTATGCGGTCACTCCTCAATGGTTAGTTGTGTAGACCTATATACGTGGAGGTGATCACAATACCAGTGACAATGTGTTCTTTACGTATGCACTATGTATGACTGCAGTAAAGTATGTATTATTGAATTGCTTTTGAGTCTCGAATTTCGGAGAAGAAAAGTATGAGGTCGGCATGACAGAAGGCCGTCCGGTTTGAAGCTGAAAAGAGACGAGAGACTAAAGTGCATGGCCACTTTACTCGTCGAGAACCAGATTTGGGCGAAACAAAGTTAGTGTACTACGTCCATAGTACAGATGCAATATTCAGTGTAAAACATTAGCCGCCGTAAAGCAGCTGTGAGATGATATTACATAACGGAAATATCCTACGCCGTAAGCCTTGTGGCTTTTTGTCCATCCATCCATGACCGCGATGACAGACCAAACCAGCAAATTCCTCGCTCTCGCCGATTGTAACAATGCCTTTGACACTCTTTGTGATATTTGTTCTCCCGCGACTGTACTGCGTCTCGGCCGCACTTGCAGACTTGCCCATTTTGCAATGAAGAACTACATGGATCGTGCATTTGACATCAATAAGCACCTGAAGCGTTTTTTCAGCTATCCTCTCTCCTTCCGCGTTCTGCAGGCGCGGACTGGAGCTATTGTGTCGGGATCTAGTGCACTCCAGTTCATGGGTCGCATGGTATATCCACAATCAGATTTAGATATTTTTGTCGCGATTCGGAACGCGCAGGAAGTCTGCGATTGGATAGTCTACCACGGCGGTAAAGGGTATCGGTTCACTCCGACACATAGACAGGCGGCGCGAGGCATCCTCGATGTAGCCACTGCACTTGCGATTCACGGGCGATCCAGGCCGTTGGAAGGCGATTTCAGTCCGCATTCGACGGAGAACTGGAATTTCTACTCCTTCAAGAATAAGAGAGCCGTATTGAACTTCATGTCAGAGGATGATGAGCGCTGTGTGCAGGTGATTGTGACTCATAATACTCCCATGGAGTGTATCCTCAGTTTTCACTCCAGTAAGAGAAGGCTTTCGAGTCATATCATCTCCGTACATTGACATTCTACTATTTTAACTGCGGCAGCCGTCGTGATGAACTTGATCACTTTTCATGCCGCCTACTCGCTGTATCCCAAGGCGACATTCGAAGAGCGCCTCATGCTTCCGTGTGATACGCGAGAAGTGAATCGCGAACCTGGTCTTCGGAAATACAAGGCGTGAGGCTGGAAATTCGCGAATCCAGATTCCATAGCACTACCACTATCGGATCCGAAGAAACACACCTTCGTTCTCGGGAAACGCTGCGTGGGAGATGAATCGACATGGACCATCCCTCTGAGAGATGTCTCCGAGGTATTCAAATACGCTCGCAACAATTTTCTGCTCAAAGGTATGGACCCAATGTCGTTCAATACGTTCAGCCTCGCACGTAACGTCGAACGCAACTCGTTTGAGATGCAATTTTCCATTTTGAAGCCTCACTACTTCTCGGGTCGCTATACGGCATGCATGGAGGCTATGCCGAAGATTGAATTCTGGTTCGGAGTGATCGGAAGGCTAGAAAGCACGATGGAGATTGGCATGAACTCAAAGGTCCATATGATGTGAGTCGATTTTCGTGCATACTGTCCACGATAGAACCTTGCATGCGCGCCTTGATATAACCTATCGGCCTACCCACGCAGATGGGATACGATCCTCGCAAGTTGGAACTCAGCCCTCATGGAGAAATGCGAATGCTACGCGGGTACGTGATTCATTCTTCCAACTTTGTCCGCCATAGGCCTAGAAACTAATGCTGATGTTCAACTCTCTCTACAAGTCGATGCACATTATCAATATCACGCTTGCCCTGCGTTTATATCGATGTTCTCGCACTTCGCCGCTTATGGCAAGTTTCGCATTTCTTATGCATCTAATGTCAACAGATGAATGATGGCCGCCCCTTTTTTTCGCTATGGGGAGTAATGAGTAGAGTATTAGCTATACACACCTGTGCACAATTCGAAGTCAGAATCAACGAATAGCATGCTGAATGCATTCGAGACACTTTTCTTACAGACCAAACGGAAACATGTTCAGTCGTCAGACAATGCCGGACGGGACGATCCGTTGATGGCACGCATAAACTTTGTTCTCGCTCGCAAACAGACTAAAATAGAGTTGCGGTAACAATACATTCGATACAATACCTAATTATAATACCCGTTCGTCTAGATGAGATATAGTTTCGACACTTTAGTAGATGAAAGATACTGTACATACCCAAGACACAATCTCCCTAACGTGACTCGTGAGTCGCTCAAAAATCTAAGGCAGTTTTGTCGACACGTAAAGTGACATCGCTCTATTTCCTCCCCGCTTCGATGGCATCTCCGTTCTTGCAAGCGATGATCTTAATCTTTGGAGCGGTGACGACCTCGTTCGATTCCATCTTAAACACAGGATCTTTGACAATGAATGTCCAGACGTCATCGCAGAGTCGGTAGGTGTGTAGGTGACCCTGAAAACAGGGGAGAGTATGATAAACTCACAGATGCTAGGAAACGAAGTGGAACACACCTTTAATGAAGTTTTCGTCTTTACTTGTTTAACAAGAGTGTCCGCCAGCGATTTGTCAAACTTATCATAAATGAAACAAAACAGTGAGCGCTCGACATCGCAAGCAGTGCCCACTCAATAACCAGATGCACCTGTTGTAGGACCTTCATCGCAAGTTGCGGTGTAATCGAGCCGTTTGTGATAAGCTCGTCCAGCGAGTCCGTCAACGCCATCCCGATCCTGTCAAATACGAAGGGTACCAACCCGAATTCAACACAGTTTCATCCTCTTCTCGATGACCAGAGGGAACAAGATACGCACGAAGAGCCACGATAGAACTCGTAATACGCAGTCGCCATGATTACTGTGTACGAGTTGACGAAGAGGCCACTAGAGCGAGTGGTGGAGGAACGAACGAACGTCGACTCCTCGACATCAAGGATGATCGACGCTGACAGAGATTCCGGTCCCGTGACTTTTGATGCGGCCTCCAGATTCACGTGCGTCTGGACGGTCACGCGTTCTAGAGTTTTCCTTTCCAGCTTCTGCACGATGATGAAATCGTTTCAAGCAGACTTTCTTTCGTGGCCAACTTGTTACTCTACCGCCAACTGCAACAGCTGAACAACTCATTTGAGAGGTAGATCTTCAGAGGACTTGAATCATGTCTTTTCGAGACATACACTCTTCGAGAGCGGCTCGACAGCCCAGGTCTTTCGTCAGACCAGAATCCCATGCAGCAGCGACCACTTCCGCGACTTCAGTTGTTGAAAAGGGGCAGCAAGAACAGAGGGGCCAATCTTCGCAATTTGATACATCCTCACAGGAACCCCATTCTTTTGGTGCTTTTCAGATCGTTGAACCTGGACGATCTGATCACTATGTTCCGGGCTCGACACCCCAAGTCGTCGAAGAAAAAGCGGTTCCTGCCGGATGGTATGCGCAGATGCCAGCTTTCTTGTCGATCAAGCGGACACAAGAGACAGGACGGGGTCTTTGGACGAATAAAGATATACCTGCAGGTTTCTCTTATTATTATAAGTTGAGCGCCATGGGGCCCTTACCTCGGTCTGAAATGTAGGGACTGTCATTATTGCTGTGAAACCGCATGTCCACGCTCTTTCGCGATCTCAACTTGCTTTATATTGCACCGCCTGCTGTGCACCACAGCCGCGGACTGGCTTTAAAAAATGTTCGAAATGCAAGACAGTGTGTTACTGCGGTACTGTTAGTATGATATTGATGCTTGATATCGTGCCGATTCGCTGATACGCGACACAGGCTTGTCAGAATGCCGACTGGAATCTTCATAAGCAGGAATGTGAGGCTCTCCAGAGATGGGCTGCTTCTGCTCCTATAGAAAGCGAAGGATCAAAGTACACTGTTCCCCCTGAGGCGGTGAGATGCTTAGCACGGATCATCTGGAAACGGAAGAAACTAGGAAGTGGAAGTATCTGGGTGAGTTGGTCATAACATTCGCATGGGCTGGTTATAAACTCGCATTTGTTTTAGTGGAAGGAGCTCGATGCGATGCAGTCTGGTAAGTGGTGGTCTTCATTGGTCTACTACAGTTGCTGACGGAAATTCTTTAGAGCGACACGGCATTGCTCAGTCCATGATTGACGCACAGGTTCATCTCGCTCATGCAGTTGTTCGGTATATGGGTGTGTCAGGTCAAGAAGAACTGCAGGAGCAAGGAATCAGTAGCATCTCCGAGCTCGTCGATCTGATCTCCAAGGTAGGGGTCTGTTTCTTTCGACATTTTCCAGAAGCTGATTGACTGGGAAGTTCACATTGAATTCTTTCACACTCACATCTCCGTCGCTGAGCCCGATTGGCGTTTCTCTCGCTCCTCTTGCGGGATTGCTGAATCATAGTTGTAATCCGAATGTTGCCGTCGTCTTCCCGCGAGTCTCAAATCAAGAACCAGAATTGCAAGTTGTCGCTATAAGGGACATACCCACAAACTCTGAGGTACTTACTTCGCGCATGTCATTCTATTGAGCTTCCTTTGCTGATTTTATCGTGGAGCTATTGACGAGCTATGTCGACATCACGCTTCCTACTTTTCAGAGACGCAAGGACTTGAAAGAAACATATAATTTTACTTGTATGTGTGTGACATGCGTACCTCCTCCAGGCAGTGCCACAGAGGACTGGAGAGAGCGCATGTGGTGCCCGAACTCATGCGGAGGGTCGTGTCTTATCCCTACAGGAGGTTCGCTTATAGTGTCTTTATCGGTGGAAAAAGTACCGTTTACTAAAATGATTTTTTTTCTCTCAGCGGACGACGTGGTACGGTGCTTGAAATGTCGTACATCAATCAAAGACATTGGCGATGTGCTCGATTTGCTGCATGCTGGTCAGCAGGCACTTGACAAAGCGACGGCCCTGCAATCAACTGGTAACTTGCCTTACCTTTTTCTTACCTCCAGACATGACTCAACCGGATTCTAGATCCAGACGCTGCCTTGAAACTCGTACGAAATATGGTCCAGACACTGGGCACACGCCTCCCTCCATCATCGCACCCGCTGTTAGCGCTGATACGCCTCGGTCAGAACTTGCTCATTACGCAGCTTGCTCGAGAAACCACGCAAGCGACGCTCGAAACGTCGATACAATTCGCAATGGCGTACGTAAAAGGACTTTCGTCTATCCTTCCCCCAGGACACCCGGTCCGAGCAGTTGCGATAACAGAACTTGGCAAGCTTCTGGCGGTAGACGAGCCTACCCCACCTACTTCAGATGTCCCTATGCCGTCAGCCACGAACGACAAAGAGTCTTTGGAACAAGGAAAAGACA
Source organism: Sanghuangporus sanghuang (assembly GCA_009806525.1). Taxonomy (NCBI): domain Eukaryota; kingdom Fungi; phylum Basidiomycota; class Agaricomycetes; order Hymenochaetales; family Hymenochaetaceae; genus Sanghuangporus; species Sanghuangporus sanghuang. Next base: position 149,557 of record VVIT01000012.1, on the reverse strand, counting down.
TGCATGAGCTGAAAGTTCCTAGGGGACCAGCGCGTTTAAAGCACGCCGTGGAAGTACTACAACAGGCTTATCTCGAGGTCTGTATTGCATTTGGAAAAGTAAATGGAGGCGGAGAGGTAGGAAATTCCGTGAGAGAGATGCTAGTTAGCCTTGAGAAGGAGTCGGGAGTATGGCAAAATGGGATCCGAAATACATTGGAGGACACGCTTGCAGAACAAAAGAGTAAGAAGATCAAGACTGGCTAGGTTTTGTTCCGCATTATTCGTATTTTACGCTGTAATCAGTCTTCTTGATTACTAGCGGCAAAGACTTTGATGTTCATGCAGCGCTTTTCGGATGACTGCTACAAGTTTCCTTCGTTTATTGCCGATAGCAGACGCCATTTACCATTGATATTCTCGCTTGCACCGATAATTCTTGCAAGAGGACAGTTGGCTAAACGACATCGAGGACGATGTGACTAGTTAGCGCATGAGAGAATGACAAAAAGAAACTCGTCGTAGGCTGTACAAACTCCGTTCGTGAAATCGAGGCTGAGAGGGCACTAATGAGATTGTTCACCATGGAGACCTGGTAAGAAAGAAAAAGGTTATCGTCGCTAATTGGTCCATTCGAAAGAAAATGGCAGGCTGACCATATCGTCCCAGCAATATTCGATGCTTGTTAACGCCCTGTTGAAAAAACCAAGCGAGCATGTATTGAGCGTGATCGGCAGAACGTTTTAGACGGAACAATGAATGTTTGGCCTCGTTGCGACGAAATGGAGGGAACTGAGGCGATTAATGCCTTGCAATCCACGAATGACGGTACAGGACCGTACTTTACGCAGCTACAGCCGTTGGCTAGTTCAGTAAAAATCAAGGAAAGCACAGAATGAGAACCAAGTCTTTCAAATATGATAAGGGCGCTCTCATCGGTCTCTCCGCATCGTCATTCTGGACTCGGTTTCGCGTGTTCCGCTGCACTTCGTGAATTGAATACCTAGCGTTTCTGAGGGACGCTGAGGGAGCATTCCCGAGCTGGAGCTACTAAAGTGAGGTTTCCATGCAAGCATGCGAACGTCTGGGGTAGGATGTCAAGTTCGTCAGTACTTATTGTTGCGGACGAGACTTCCTGAGTGGAAGGGTGATCAGCTGATAGGACTTGAGGAGGCGACGAGTGAACATGAAGAACACGAGAGCCGATGACAAGCGCGAGACTCAGAGTCGTTGAGATCAAGGATTTCGTATTACATCGAGAAGAAATCACCAGCAACTTTCTGTGCATCCTCTATTATCTCTTAATCTTTATGCTCTTCAAAAGATGACAGTTTGTGGCCCAGAGTCAGAACAACTTCAAAATTCAACAACTCAAATGATAAAGCCCGAGAAGCAAGGACGTTTACGTCCCTAATGTGTGAGTAGCATGTCATAGCAAGCGGTAAGAATCAGATTCAGTGTCTGGGTACAGTGGTTCTCTTCGGCCATTAGAAGCATGCGGAACAGAGGAGGAAGAATTTGTTATCTGAACCATCTATTTCCATTGCGAATCACGAGTGATGTGCGGTGTCGTAGCAGAAGTACTGATACGCAGGTATTGTCGGAACAGGCGTTGATGAAAGTGCAGTAAGCATCTTCAAGTCTCAGTAGAAAGCGGAAGGAACTCAGAAAGAGCGTGGCGCGAATCGAATCGTTTCGATCGGAGATCTTTACCAGACCTACTAACTTTGAAAATCTCTGAAGCCTTCACTCATTCATCCTCTACGCATCTGACATCTTATCCTGTAATTTATATTTCCATCGAATGAGTTATGAAATTATAGCGAGGACCAGCCGGCTAGCCTGAATGTCCGAGAGCAACGAGAAAACGTTCATCATCGGGTACGCAAATACCGATCGAAGAATCAGCGACGCAGGTTTTGAGTTGATTCTCCAAGGCAATCTAGAAACCGGAAAAAGAGTTAATGTCATTCCTATGGAGTGATTCATTAAATAGCAGCGCACCATATCATCCCAGCAATATTCTGTATCCGTCGATTCTCCATTGCTGAAGGCAAACGCACACGTCCTGAAAGTGATTTCCATAGATGAAGTCGGCGGGACGATAAACGTCGGGCCATCGGATGATACTATGACGGGTATCATGGACAGTAATGTGTTGCAATCGTCAAATAATGGGATGGCAGAAACTTCAACACAACCACATCTATTGACTAGTTTCATTTTAGTCAAAGAAAACATAATGAGCATGCCATTACTCTAGCTCAAGTAGAGTATACTGACTTGTGGCTCCACATTGGCATTCCGGACTCGGCGTGGTGCACTCTACTGCGCTTCGTGCCTTGACTAGCTGACGTGTATTAAAGTGACGAGATGGAATGTCCGGAGTTAAGGCAGCTGAAGTAGCGTTGCCATCCAGGTATGTGAATCTCCGGAGCGAGATATCATGGCCATCTACTGTTAGTGTTGTCGATGAGACTTGTTGAATCGAGGTGCTGTTGTCCATGAGGAATTGACGGAGTGTGGAAGTAGTGGGGATAGCCCGTGCACCGATGGTGAACACGGGAATGAGAATCTTTGCATCCAAGAATTTCATCGTGTAGCGACTAGATGATAGTCAGATCAGCTACGCTGCCAACTCATCTTTATATGCTACAGGGGACGCCAATTAGTAATATAGAGTCTAAAGAGACTTGAAAATCGACAATTCGTCCAGTGCGTCCAGAGATTCAGGTCGCTTACATCTGCATCGTGTAAGTCGGTGTCAGCAAAAGCGGTAGGAACCAGATGTGGTGCCTGAGTACGGTAGTTCTCCTTTACTACTTTAGAAATGCAGAGCAGAGAATGAGGAACTTTGATTCACAATGACGCAGTATTCTGAATTTACTTCGACACTCCTCTAGTAGTAGCACGGACGCATGTTATTGCTGGGAAAGACTATGCTGAATAGAGACACATGTTCTTCGGAGGGCCAGCGGAAAGCGAAAAGAGACCTAAAAGCGGAGAACACCGCGCGGAGTCCAACAAACTTCTTCATCTATTCTTTATGACCGCCTGTATTCTCATACGGCCTCATCATGGTCTTGTAAGGGGACGATTACTTGAACAACGACGAGCGCAAGGCGACTAGTTGACAGGACCGAGGAAGATGAGAAAGCGTTCGTCGTTGGCTACGCAAGCCCCGCTTGCAAAATCAATGCTGCTCATGCAGAACTTGATATCATTTCCCGAGACAACCTGTAGAGGTTCGGCGAGTTAAAGCAGAGAGACCTGAGCTATTTATACATCGGAAAGGAAATTATATACTGACCATATCGTCCCAGCAATATTCCGTGTTGGTAGATGCCATATTGAGAAGGCCAAATTGGCATGTATTAAGAGTGACGGACATGAGCGTGTTCGGTGGAACAATGAATGTTGGGCCTGTCAATGTTGAGATAACCGGCAACGAGGCAACCAGCGTGTTGCAATCTTCAGAAGATGGGGTAGGCCCGTTATTGATACAACCGCAGTCATCAACTATTTTAAATCCAAGAAAGGAAGACCATTAAATGAGTTGTTATTCATTCAATCGAAGAGCACTTACCAGCTGTACCGCATTGGCACTCCGGATTTGGTGTCGTGCATTCTGCCGCACTCCGGTCTTCGATTAGAGTGCGTTTCTTCGGGACACGAGAAGAAATCCTGGTAGATATCGCGGACGTGTTGAATTTTCCATCAAGGCATGTGAGTACTTGATGTAAGATCTCATGTCCTTCAATGGATATCGTCGAGGAGGAGATCTCCTGAATAGATGGGCAAGCATCCGGTAATGAGCGAGTGATAGATGAACGAGTATGAAGGGCATATGAGCCGACCACGAACATGAGAAGGAAGGCTTTCGCAGTCAAGGATCCCATACTACTAAAAGAAAACAAGCTGATTATACCGAACATGCACAAGAATTTGTCTGAATCTTTATACACTCCATAGGATGCTGATCAAAACGTATAGTCCGGAGAGGTTCAAGGTCCGACAATTCGTAAAATAAGCTCCGGGAGTCAAGGACAATTATATCTGCAACGTACGTTCAGGTCAGAGAGAAAAATACTGTAACTGACGACGACAATCATTATTTCGTTCCGCAATAGGCATGTCGAAGAAGGAAGCATGGTCACCGAGAGGTACTAGACTTCGTCCATGAAATTCAATTGCACTCTGGGCCATCTGGATACACAGGAAATCACGGCGCATGTTCAGCTCCGTAGCTGAAGTACTGATACGTGATTATCACCAAGATACGTGTTGACGGCAGACGGACAAGGAAGCGGAAGGAAAAAAATTCGAACTAGTGATTCACGTGACGCGAACAACTCCGAGTCAAGAAGACTTGCTTGCACTCAATCCAACCCGACTATTTCGTCTCGAACATCAGCACTTCCATTATTACTTTTCAAGCTTATCGCTTTTACTCCATTGTCTGCTGGAATCTTTGTGGTTAGGCAAGGTTTATCTCTCATTGCGCGGAGGAATTATGATCAGAACTCAGGTATTGAACGTGTCTGTTAAAACGACAAAAAACGACGATGCTTCATCTGTTGTAGTTCGCATCTTCTGCTGGAATGGAGGATGTGACTGTCGGTCTGGCTTCTCTCAATGGACAGAGTATCTCCTGCCTTGAAAATCGTTTCGAATCAATCATGAAGACTGGGCGCGGACGCATCTGGGAAATTTTTATAGGCACTGTCCCTCAAAGAGGATTCGGATGCTTAGCTTCGCCGACGCTCCATTTGTCCACCTTATTTCTATGCATCACGAATTGCAAAGGTTTTCCGTGAGAAAGGACATCTGAAAACCGGAACCTATCGAACCAAAAGAAAAATATTGAGCAACGACTGGACTTCACCGCATCGCAATCGTCGTGCTCACATATAAAATCGACCTCAGGAAGGCAATGAAACTAGATATTTTCCCGAGTCAATATGCCAACCCTTTTCGCTGCTAAGCTATTCATCCTTGCAAGTGTTGTTTGTGCGCAAGCTGCTCAGATTCCTCGTTCCGTCGCAGACGCTTGTCCTAATGCGAAGGAGCTCGAGTCGTCGAGCATTACCGTCAACGGACATGAAGTTATGCACCAGACTTTTACATGCTCAGATGGGCACCTCGACGCCGAGGCTTTTTCTAGTGCGATTTCGTCAAGCTCGATTACACGCCTTTCTTCTCTCGAAGTTCGGAGTCAGGCGGAATGCACAACACCCGCGACTATATGTCAATGCGGAATTGCAGGTGAGAGCATCGATTAGCATTCTTACCTGCAAATATGAATAAGATCTTTTCGTTGCAGTCGATTGTACCTGCTTCATCGACGGTACCTTGCCCTCCGAGAGTGATTGCGAAACCCTTATTGGCTCGACAGGCGTCATCGCTTCTTTGCAAGGTCCTACCTTCATGGTCCAACCCAAGAACTTCCATGTCATCTCTTTGAATACATGCTCGCTTGGATTTCTTAACCTGGCTAATTTTACCGAGGAGTTTTGTTGGGATGATCTTGTCAGTCTCTGAATATCTCTTTTCCGACGATATCTTACTGATTCATTGTGTATAGGGTAGTCAAGGCAACTCACTCGTAGCGTCGGGATGCTTCGGTGGAAATATTGGATTTACGAGTGGGATTTGCTTGAGTACTAATCAGCGTTACCTCACCCGTTTGGGCCACTCGTCTTGAGATCGAAGACTACATTGGTATGTCGTAGCCAGACCCAGGATCGAATATAGAAAAGTGCGAGACTGAATTGATTCACTGAGTATTCTGATTATGACTCGTTGGGCATCGGATCATGTTCTGAAAGAAGAAAGAATATTGTGGTCTGCAAGCCAGAATGAAGAACGGGTTGGCTTTTAGTATCTTCATGATGAATGGCCATTTGCTCGCGTTTTCGGAAGAACCTGACATACTCTGATTGACCTCATCCGCTATTCTACGTGCACCTTCTTCGGCTTTATCCTTTACTTTCTCCTAATCAACTTTCTTGCGTCTTTCTCCCACATTCTACTTCCTTTTGGAATTCGCAGGTGAAAGATAGAAATAGCTTTGCGAAAGGTACTTACGTTTTGAAGCTTACAAACCTGTGATCGTATCTTGACTTTCGTCTTAGCATGAGAGCAAAGTAAGTTGAAATGCAGAATGCGACTCAATCTATTGAAAGCGAGTATTATTGCTCCTTTAGGATTTCATACAATCCAAGCTTGACAATTCGCCAATCAGGATCTATGTACGCTTTGCGCTTGTATTTCAAGTTCAAGTACAGATATTGTTTCTCTCCCGGCTGCACGGAGCCTACCGAGTCGTGTCGAAGATCGACGCAGCGTTCAGATTTGCTTCCGTGAGAATCTGAGATCTACATACGCGCCGTCTTCCTGTTTTAGGTTAGGAATGATTGGACTGGACCAATGTTGTTCTCTTACCTCCAGTACTCTCGCGCAAGGTCAGTACAAATTTCGGATTTATTCAACTTTTTTTAAGTGAAATTTTGTACGTTATCAGGACACTGAAGCAAGAGGAACGAGAACGACGCATTGCTGGTTGTCCTAGTCTCTTCCATGTATCTCTCTCAGATACAGATAGGGCCATCCTTAGTGAACCCATTTCATCAATAGTCAGCAACGTTCAATCAGGTGTATGGAAACCGTTGAACGTTCTGCATGCCTATGGGCGCAAGGCGCTCGCGGTACATGCGCAGACAAACTGTCTGACGGAGGTTATGCTTGAGGACGCGGATACTTGGGCTAGAGACTTAGATAACGATAAGATTCGTAAAGCTGGTCCTCTTGCAGGTGTTCCCGTTAGTCTGAAGGATACATGCGCTGTAGCGGGATATGATGCTTGCATTGGGTATGCAGCATGGGTCGGGAAGCCAGTGCAGAAGGACTCGGCGCTCGTGCGTTTGCTCAAAGACGCAGGCGCGATACCGTTCGTCAAGACCGCTATACCAACTACTCTTCTATCCTTCGAGAGCTATTCCGGTGTCTTCGGACGCGCGAAGAACCCTCACAATACCAATTACTCTCCAGGAGGATCGAGCGGGGGCGAAGCTGCGCTGCTTGCGGCCGGTGGGTCACGCGTGGGAATTGGAACGGATGTTGCAGGAAGTGTTCGCGTTCCAGCTCATTATAGTGGCGTTTACTCCGTACGCGCAAGTGCCGGACGCTTTCCTAGGAGCGGAAATGTCACGAGTATGCCTGGTCAGGAGGGTGTTCCTGCTGTATATTCCCCTATGGCGCGCACGCTCGAGGACTTGGAAACATTTTGGGCCGCCGTATTCAAGATGGAGCCGTGGAAATATGATCACTCTGTGCGTAAGGATCGGATTATATGCTGAATATGAACTTATGTAATCCTTCAGGTTGCTTGTTTACCCTGGAGACCTGTAGAACTGACTGAGAAAGTCAGGTTCGGTGTTATGTGGAGTGATGGTAGGATTTTAGTATATGGTGACAGCAAATGCCACGGTTGACGTTGAGCGGACAGATGTCGTCCCTCTTTCTCCTGCCTGTAGAAGAGCGTTGCAATCGGTTGTAGACAACCTGAAACGCAGTGGTCATGAGGTCATTAATTTGTATGCTTAATATAATACAGTACGTTTTCGTCATCTGACATTATACTTACAGCAACGCTCCCGACCCATACGAGGGCCAGAAGATAGCTTCTCAACTACTTTTTGCTGATGGAGGCAAGTATTCTCATATCCTCTCAAGTCTTTACCTAACGGATCCACAGGAGAAACCGCGAATCATCCTATCCTTCCCTTCGAGCCTAATGACCCAGGTGTAGCAGTTGCATACTTCTGGTTGCGTCTTCCTCGCATCGTTCAACGTGTATACGCGTGGTGGGTCCGATACGTTCAGCGAGATCCAGTCTTCGCCGGAATAGTCGAGGGATTCCATAAGAAAACCGTTGTGGAGCACTACAAGCTTGTTGCCGAGCGCGAAGCATACCGCGCAAAATGGCACGAAGCGTGGAATAATGCCGAGCTTGACTTTTTGTTGACTGCACCGAATGCACTGCCAGCTGTGCCCAATGGGGGGATGAAGACGGGGTGGAAGGTTTGCGGGTATACTTTCCTTTTCAACCTCGTAAGTATTCCCTTCCCAGGTTCCGAAGCAATATAAACGGCTCATGAATGTCGTACCCTTCCGTAGCTTGACTATACCGCAGGTGTGCAACCCATAACGCGAGTCTCCGCCTTACTCGATGCACTTCCCTCGCCCGTTCCTGCGCACCTTACCTCCAACGCAATAGCGAAAGATGCTTATGCTATGTACGACGCGGACGCAATGGATGGTCTTCCTGTTGGAGTTCAGGTCGTCGGGAGACGGCTTGAAGAGGAGAAAGTACTTGCTGGGATGCGACTTGTTGAGAAGGCCATGAGGGATCATGACGAAGAGTATCATCTCCTGGAAGTTTAATGCCCATTAACTTTGGTTTAATTACGAATTCGGATGGATCGCTTGACGTCCGGAGGATAATATATGAATTCATTCCCTGGGCTAGAATGTGTATATAACAATGTTTTGGATGATGTATATTGGATATAGACATGTATCGTACCAACGGATACAAAGAGGACTTATTTAACGAAAGGAATATCAGAGTCTCCAATACAGTGGTCAACTAAAGACACCCGATGGAAGAATGGAAGAAAAAAGTGCTAAATGACAAGCGAATGATCACTAAGACCAGATAACAATTGATCGAGTTCCGAAGATTACAGTAGTAACTAAAAGCGAACACAACAAACAATACACTTCCGAACTCTGAAAGAACAACAATGGATCCATAAACGAAATAAAGATTGCACAAAGACAAGATGTGTCTACTACATAGACCTCATCCTGACAAGAAGAAATAGAAGAAATGAATAGCGGAAAAAAGTAAGAAAGAAAGAAAGAACACTGATTGATGATGAATGAATGACGGATATCTTATGCGAAAGCACGTATTCCCTTCACACAGTAATCACGAAGCCTTCATCTGGCGCAGCTGCTCCAGAACGGCCCGTACCTGCGCCGCCTCTTGGATAGCCTCCGCATCCATCGCGACGATCTTCTCGCCCTTTGCAAGTTCCACCACGATCCGCGCCAAACCCGTCTTGCGCTTCCTCGACCTCGAAGACGACTTACGCTTGACTTTATCTTTGGAGGATTTGGAACTCTTGGCGCTCTTGTTGCTCTTGACGCTTCTGATGCTCCTGATGCTCCTCGGTCGCGATCGGGAGACTTGTGCATCTGAATCCGGGATCGGTGGAATGGGGATGTGCGAGTAGGGATGGATGGGCGGTATGGGAGGGAGGGTTATTGAGCTAGGTAGGACAAGCGGAGGGAGGAGAGGAAGGTGTTTCTTTTCGTTGTAGATCGTGAGTGCTGTTGATGGACTCTGAGACTGCGTTTGGTTCGAAGATGTCTTCTTGCCGCCAATCAACCTGCTGAAAGCGAGTTCCAGCGCAAATCGTCGTCTTTCTTTCTCTCTCTCCTTCGTCGCGGGTTTATCTTGCTCCTTCGGTTTTGTCTCCATACTGTCAGATGTCGCCTTCGTAGCAACCGGGAGTCCAGGAGGAAGAAGTGGACGATATATGAAGCCAGGGTCTTTCGCGCGGTCTGTCATAGATGTATTACTGGCCCTGCTCTTTGTCAATGCTTGACTTGACATTGCCGATGAATGACTCGGGATTGCGATTTCGGTACGGATCGCCGAATGGACAGAAACCATTGATGACGGCTCTGTAGCCTTTCCAGGAGTATGTGACGATGATGGACTCAACATCCCAGATGGGATTAGATACGACGATCTCTGAGTATGCGACGTTACGGATACTTTGGATAATGGTCGCGGACCTCGAGGCTTCGAGCTTGTCTGACTCCTTCCAGGAGTGTTCGAGACAGTTTCGTTATCACCCCTGGCTTCTCTTCTCCATTCGGCAACATCGGGTTCCACCTGTTTCATGCCGCACGGATAGCTGCGCCTTTGCCCCGATATACGCCGGCTCCAGAAACCATTGATATTTTCGACTTCACTGCGCGCGATGCGGTCTGCAAGACCGCGTGAGCCCGTAGGGTCGCCACTATGTTTCCGCAGGACAACACGTTTGATAGTCGTAGATGACGATGACAATTCGTCTAGCGAATGTCTGTGCGAAGTGGAGCTAGAGCGCTTATCGCTGGAGGAAGGAGGTAACAAAAGTTGACTATACCCTTCAGAGACTGTCCGCCTGCGGAAACCGATGTTCGAAGAGAACATGGCGAATAAAGTAAGAAGTGCGCGCGCGCAAAGAGCCTGCGAGATTCATGGAGGCAAGCATCAGCTACGCCGTGTAGCCTATAACGCGCATCATGGACATGAGTCCGCACCTCTAGTCCGGATGATTCAGTCGTAAAGTAACAAGATACGACGTGGTTATAAGGCACTGATCCAGCAGAACTCTCTCAAGCACTCGACGTCGAATGACGGCTAACGAGATAGCTTCCCAAGCAATTTCAACGGTGAGAATGAGCCAAGAGAGAGATGTCAAGAGACAGGCACAGCGCAAGGAGGCAGGAGAAGAGTCGAAGGGAGAGAGAGCGGGGAACAAGGTCAAGCATCACTGAGAGAGATGGGACGCAGTATTTGAAGCAGGGCACACGAGGTGTGAGGCCATGCAGATGGGGATACGAACAACTGATTTTGATGCGAATAGAGGTCCGCCTTAACAAATGAAGTAATCATCATTTCTTCACATCTGCTTCATCTGAAAGATCATCAGAACAAACCACACTTTTCGTATTCTTTTCTGCAGGTGGTACTTTCATCCCAGATACGATGCGAGTTGTGCGCGAGTTGTGCGCGAGTCGAGGCGAGTTACTAGGAAGACTCGGAGAACTTGGAAATGGGAACAATCTGAGAAAATTTCGAGATTCGATCGCGATCATTTTGAGATGTGACAAACGCGTCAGCACGTGACGTCACGCTTGGTCATCATTTGCTGTGGTTAGTCTCGGCGCCTTAAAAGGCTTGGTCGCTTCTGCTTGCTTATACCATGGCAAATACACTTGCGTTCGTCCCACAAACACCAACACATTCGCTTGCATTTTCCTCGTTCAATGAGCATCGACCAACCAAGTCTTCTCCGCTCGCTCCAGTCTCTCTGCCACCGTCGTCATCGCCAACGCCGGCTTCACCGATAGTAGAGGTACAGGCGCGTCGAAGGGGCCAGTACAAGCAACGCACGCCGGCTTCGACAACTGTTGCATCTTTGAAAAGCAGGGGCAGATATAGAACGACGCCGGCATCTCCTATTCCGTTCATCTTGGGCCCTGTGACGGCCGAAGATAGTCAGACCACGTTCTTGCGACAGCGTTTCAAAGCCAGTTGTCTGGAACGCGCAAAACGCGCTAGGGAGAAGGATGTAGCACGTCGGAGAGCTTCAGCGTCTAGCGATACGAGCAGTGATGTCGTTGATGCCGACATGATTGTAGATGGTGAGGAAGACGAGGCCGACGACGATTCTGGATTTGATGATGAAGTACGATTTATTTCTGATGTGATCAAACGTACCAATTTTGCTAATTTGCAATGCATGATCGTAGCTATTCCAACGGGTCATTGCAAACGAGAAGCGAAAGCGCGCACATGCCTACGCTTTATCATACGAGCAAGATGTCGGTTCGTCATTCGATACAGAACTGGAAGATCCGGCATCATGGGAAGAAGATCTTCTAAATTCGCCCTCATCCCGCTCGCAACCACGACAACAGCACTCTAATGAGGAAAGTGACAAAATTCTCCCGCCGGAAGACTTTGAGGAAATACCTGATTTTGACGAGTTCGATCTTGACGAAGAAAGCGCGTGGTTAGACGCGTACATAGCGAGTCTACCATTGGATAATGCAGACTCTCATCCTTCGGCGCCTTCTGATTCCCGAAGCTGCGACGTCGAGCATCAGCAGATGGATATCACCATGGACTAGAAGACTTTGAAACCGACCCGAATAGCGCCAATGACAACGCGATACCTCTTTCCTGTCCTACGCTCTCATCCATATTCCACAGCCCCTCCGTAATCGCGTAATCCCTTCGCGCTTAGTGTGGTTCCAACTCCCGACTGCAATTGAAAACATAATCTATTATCAGTTAAAAGACACGTGCACTAATGTATTAGTATGTATCTTAGAATGTCAACTTGCTTCCTGGCCATGGATGATTTTTGTTCTCGGAGACGCCACCTCAAAGTTTGTAGGTATTAGAGCAAGTCTTTGGCGTCGGCCGGGTTTGTTCGACATAATCTGATTTATATGCATACAACAAGGATTACCTAGTAAGGACGCACTTAGATGACTATACAGTGGATCGACCATTATGGGATAAACCCAGGAGTCTCAAACGCCCTCCTGTTGCTCCTCCTAGAGTGGTTGATGAAATCAGAATGCTCCCGGGTAGAAAATAGGCAAAGAACGGGACTCACATCAGCTGAGACAAACTGGATGTCACTAACGCTCTGTGGAGTGTAGTTTAACCCGCCATTCTCGCCCCTTTCACCGGCTTCCTTGAGGTTTATCAAAAGCTGTCCGCCCAAAATGCAGAGCGTCGTGGGGCTGCTGACTGCTGTTAATACGAGTGCAGCAAACTCGTTGACGTTGAATATCGCAGCTCCAACTAGTTGTGAAATAGTATAGAAAGATACACTGTTGAAGATTAGATCAAAGAACTGCAATAGTAATTGCTTGACCTACAAGCCATAGTATATGAATTGGTCCCGGAAGAGAACGCGCGCTAGATGAAAGTTCTTGAAGCCGTGCGACGATCTCCAATATACCGCAGCCTTATAGAGTGATAGGCCCATCAAAGTCAGCCCATACGCAATCGGCAATATCCTGAAATAGATCAGACGAAAATTTTGCGGCGCAGAGTGACAGACTTACCAGGCAGCGACCATTAGTTTCATTGGATAATCTCTCTCGATGAAGCAAAAGGAAACGTCTTTTACAACGATACCAAGTTCTTCTAAGGCAACATTTGTCTCGTTGAAACCATGAATGTGAATCATACGCAACTTACCGCCTTCATAAATGGTTCCATGAATTCGGAATGCGAATCCGCTTACTGCCACCAAAGAAAGGAGCGCCTTAAGAAAGATTGATAGATTTCTATCTATTACAATTTAGTGCATGCGATCAACAGGGGAGATTTTGCTAACCTTGATGATACAGAGCCAAGACACGGATAACCAAGATATCTGCACGTGAAACACGTGGATCGTTAGCTATAGCAAATATTGCCGTGCCTTCTTACATTCGATGATCAGCATTGTGAATAAATCTCTGGGCATGTCAACGGACGGAGCAGGAGTAATAAAGTTCGTTTATACGTACTGCAAAAGCTTGAGGTCCATGCAAAGAATCGGCCTAAATTCTGACTTGAGTGGAGCTATTCTATCTGTAAGTAAATACACACAGCTGATAGTAGGATTAGATGAGTATTCCGACTGGTAAGATAGTTGTTTTATACACACCTTGCAATATTTACAGAGAAATTATCCCCTGATGAAGTCGTATATATCAGAAACGAATTATCCTTAACATCAATGGGACTTTCCAGCAATATTGCAGATAACAGCAAAGAGCCCAATGTATCGATTCTAGATAGGAATCAGGAATCAAAATTCGCGACTCCAAGTATTCAAGGTACTTACGGAAAAATATATCAAACTAACAGAGCTTCGCGGCTTTGGCTTCGCGACATCAACAGCTAGAAACTGAGAACTTGATTATGTACCCACCCAGAAAAACTTGACCTTGAGATAATTTGATGAGAAATCGGTTGTATTTAAAAGAGAGGATGAAAAAGCACCTCTCGATCCAGACTGATAACTTGACAATGAGTATTAGCAAATACAAGTAGTCGAGTCAAGAGCAATATGGGCATACGAGAATGGTAGACTAAGACGGTTGAAAGAGGAACGAATACGTAATTTCCCTTAGTGCGAGTTGAGATTAACGACGGTACGATACTTGATTCGACAAAGAAAGTTGACCGAGGTTGAAGAGAGCTGCTCAGGTCAAGGTCTGGCATAGTGAGTTTTCTACGAGCACTTGCATGCTGATACGAGATCTTATATAGGAACTCATTTGAAGAACACAAACAGACTGAGCTTAGACCTCACTTCCTACTTCTGAAACATTTGACAGGACGCACCTCAGTTCGCACCTCAATTCCAGATATAATTAGCGGTAGTCGTGTCAGGGAACTGCGAGGAAATATCGATTGGCCTGTAGCTCCAAATCAATGCAACACCAGGGAATCAACCATTCGAGAACGAAGCTTAATAGGGAAGTATACTCTCATGAGACGAGAAGCACGGAAGTTAGCTTCGACAGTACTAGTTAAGCTTTCATAGCACATGACATCACAGCCAAACAAGAGCATTATCTCGGCAGGAGGAAGTGAAAGGCAGAGGTGGTGGACGTGCTTTTTTGGTTTAGATGTACTGTGTTAGCCAAGAAGACCATAGCAGGTTCATGTTTGAAGGGTTAGAAAGGCAGAAATAATGACCATGCGAGAGGCGACGTGGCAACACGTCCGCCCCGAGTCCGTTCAGGGTTTCAGTAGCCAATAAGGATTCCGTTCAAGGAGTGAACACAACGACAAAAGATCGATTTCGACATGTTCAGCAATAGCCCTAGACCAAGCCAACCCGGAAAATCGATAAATAATGACAATGAGCACACAATAAAGATTGCTGACATCATCGGGTTGGCTTGCCAGACTTCACAGCCACCAACTCACGCCAGATTCCTAGGTAAGGTCCTTTTTAGCTTACCGACTCTCTCTTCTTGGGCCGTACTGAGTAGAGTAATTTCATCCTAGTTTCGGTATAAACAATGACCCTATATCGTCTCTGTGACCAGCTAGCTTACGATCAATAAATACCGCAGCAAGATTTTGACCCCAGCCGACTTCGTTCGACATAATCCAATTCGCATGCACATAACGAGATTTACGAAGCGAATACAGAGCTGGGACCAAGATGACTGACTAGCAGATCTACCAGTACTGTGCGAGATAAACCTCGGAAATCTCAAACGTCCTCCTGTTGCTCTTCCTAGCATGGTTGATGAAATCAGAATGGTCCCTTTAGCGGATAAGCAAAAGGGCGGGACTCACAATAGCTGAAACGAACTGGATGTCACTCACGCTCTGTGGAGTGTAGTTCAGACCTCCATTCTCGCCCCTTTCGCCGGCTTCCTTGAGGTTTATCAAAAGCTGTCCGCCCATAATGCAGAGCGTCGTGGGGCTGCTGACTGCTGCTAATACGAATGCAGCAGGTCCATTAACGTTCACTATGGCAGCCTCAACTGGTTGAGAAATAGCATAGAAAGATGCACTGTTGAAGATTAGACCAAAGAACTGCAGTAGTAATTGCTTCACCTACAAGCCATAGTATATGAATTGATCCCGGAAGAGAACACGTGCTAGATGAAAGCCCTTGAAGCCGTGCGATGATCTCCAATATACCGCAGCCTTATAGAGTGATAGGCCCATTAAAGTCAGCCCATACGCAATCGGCAATATCCTGAGATATATCAACCAAAGATTCTACTGCGTAGATTTATAAAATTACCATGAAGCGACTATGAGATTCACTGAAAGCTTCCTCGCGTTAAAGCAAAGGGAAACGCCTTCTGTAACGATACCGAGTGCTTCTAAGGCAGGATTTGTTCTGTTGAACATATGAATATGAACAAAATGCAGCTTACCACCTTCATGAATGACTCCATAAATTTGAAACGCAATGCCGTTTCCCACTACCAAAACAAGGAGAGATTTGAGAAAAATAGATAATTTTTCGTCTATAATGGCTTAGTAAATTCTGCGCGTGGCGAGTTCCTTTGCTGACCTTGGTGGTAAAGGGCCAAGACACGGATAACTAAGATATCTGGATACGAAACATACAAATAGTCAGTCATCAGAATTAGTTTCGCGCCCCCTTACATTCAATAAGCAACGTCGAGAATAGACCTATTCATGTCAATGAATAGAAGAATGAAATCATGGTTTGACCTCCTACTGCACAAAGCAAAGGTCCATAATGAGAATCGACCTAAAGTCGGAGTTGAGTGGCGAAGCTTCACTTGCAAGCAAATACGCACAACTGAAAATAATGAGTAGTCAAATCTTCGGACAAAAAAACACAGCTGTCTCTGACAGACCTTGCAGAATTTCCGGAGAAAATACCGACTGGTGAAAACATATGTTCAGAAAGGAGATATCTGCGAAATTTACGCGGCCTACTAGTAATATAGCATATAGCGGCCAGAAGTCCAGTATAACGATTCTAGATAACAGTCGGTAAGAAATTTGCGACCTGATGTCCTTCAGGGCGCTTACTGCAAAATATATCAAGCTGACAGAGCTACGCGGGTTTGGCTTCGCTATGTTCATGTGATGTGGCGAGAAAATGCGAGTTCGATAATGTACGCACCCAGAAAAACTTGATCTTGAAATGAATTCTGATGAGTAGCTAGTTCAAAGTCAAGAGGTAGTGCAAATACCTCCTGATCCAAGCTGATGACTTGATAGTGAACATTAGTAATTCCGACTTTTCGGTCAAGGACAATTAGATCATACGAGAATGGTAGACTAAGACGGTTAAAAGAGCAGTCGAGACGTAATTTCCCTTGGTAGTAATGGAAAATATGAATGGGACGGCACTTGGATCAACGGAAAAAGTTGACCGGGGTTGAAAAGGGCTGCCCCGGTGAAAATCCGACATTGATAAGTCGTTTGTGGGCATTTGGACTTGGGTGCATACGAGGGATGTTATATAGGATGCGTTCAAAGGACCAAAACAGACGCAGCTGAGAACTCGTTCCATGCCTTCGAAACATTTGATGAGGCACATCTCGGTCTTGGACAAGGTCAGCGATCGTGGAGAAAGTATAGTGACCAAAAAAGGAATAAAAGCTGGTCACCAGTGAATAGATCATTTTGATGGTAGTTTGCCATGCGGAAGTAAATCATGGCGGTTGAGAGTTCATCTCATACGTCGTCGCAACCAAGATCGAGCATCTTCGCAAGTCTGACGACAAGCACGGAAGGGGAAGCAATGGACATGCTTGATTGGTCCGGATGCACAGTGTACCATTCGTAGATACCTGGCCAATCCCGAGAGTCAAAATGGACCAGCTGTAAATATTCGTGTTTGCCATGAGGACGAGGAGGTGAAAAGAAGGCGTAATAGATTTATCACCTGCAACGTTGCGGAGTGCAGTGAAGTGAACGCGAGAGTGGAACGTGTACGCAACCTGCCCGCAACCAGCATGCGCTCGAGTATAAGAGACGAGTCTCTCAGTACAGATACAGATGCATTTACATACGAATACCTCGAGCCATTTTCCAGAGTTAAAGCGTTAATTGATAACATCAACAACATCGAGGATGAGCGTAAAGGCGCAAATCGCGAATTACCATGCACGACAAAACTCGCTTACATCATCACCTCCTCTTCGACCGTCATCGCCACCAACACCGGGCGCAGCGCGCAGATTATTCCCAGTCCGCACAGGCAGCGTCTCTCTTCCACTTGAACGTCCTTCATCCCCACCGTCGTCGTCGCCAGCTATGCAGGCAATTCGGCTGCAGAAGAAATATCCAGAGGTCTCTCAAGAGGAGATGTTTGACCTCATAAACCGTTTCAAGTATGTCTATTTTCATCGATATATGCGCGTCATTATATTCTGACCGTTTCCTAGTGCGATCCCAACAAACTCGCCTGGTCGAGTTGACAAAAGCGCAGTCATCAGCTCTTTGCAGCATGCAGGAGAATCGTATGATCGGGTGCGAGAAACGCTCAAGGATGTCAGCGTCGACGCAAGCGGCAAAGTCGAGCTGGAGGATTACGTCGAGGTGTGTTCGAGACATCCCAGCCGGAAAGGTGACAACACTAAACTATCGCAAAATTCTAGCTCATCTCGAAGCTGAAGAAGCAAGCTCCGCAGTCTGTATTACCTACAAGAGGCGGAAAAGTGACCGTCCGCGGCTCAAATGCGAACGTCAGCCATACCATCAATGAGGACGAAAGGAGAGAGTTCACAAATCACATTAACGGCGTATGTACTTCATTTCAGAGCTCGTTTCAGCATGGCATTGACAGGCGAGCTGTACAGGTACTTGACGGTGATCCCGATGTGGGCTCCCGCCTGCCAATTCCGACTGACACAATGCAAATTTTCGACGAATGTCGAGATGGTCTAGTTCTTTGCAAGCTCATCAATGATTCCGTACCGGATACCATCGATACACGTGTTCTCAACAAGCCAACGAAGGGGAAGGCTCTGAACGCGTTCCAGATTACCGAAAATAACAACATTGTGATCACTTCCGCAAAGGGTATCGGATGTTCGGTTGTCAATATTGGATCGCAGGATATCTCGGAAGGACGGGAGCACCTAATCCTAGGTCTCATCTGGCAGATCATCCGTAAAGGACTGCTCGCGAATGTTGACATCAAGCTCCACCCAGAACTTTACAGGCTATGCGAGGATGATGAAACCATTGAAGATCTTCTGAAACTCACACCGGATCAGATCTTGCTTCGTTGGTTCAACTACCATCTCAAGCAAGCTGGCTGGCATAGACGGGTCAATAACTTCAGTAAGGACGTGTCAGATGGCGAGAACTACACCGTCCTTCTAAATCAGTTGAAGCCTGAGGAGTGTTCCCGAGCTCCGCTCCAGACGACCGATCTTAGGCAACGCGCTGAGGAAGTCCTACAGAATGCAGATCGCATCGGATGCCGGAAATATCTCACGCCGGCTGCGCTTGTTGCAGGTAACCCGCGTCTCAACCTTGCCTTCACTGCAAATCTGTTCAATACCTGGCCGGGCCTTGCACCGCTCGATGAGGCAGAAGCGAAAGATTACGGTGTCATCGAGGACTTCGACGCCGAAGGCGAACGCGAAGCGCGTGTCTTCACTCTATGGCTTAACTCGCTCGGCGTCGAGCCAGCCGTGCACAATCTCTTCCAAAACCTTAAAGACGGGTTGATCATCCTGCAGGCGTTCGACAAGATCCTCCCAGGGAGCGTCATCTGGCGACGCGTCAACAAGCCGACAGGAAGCAAGCTCGGCGCCGTTCAGCGTGCGTTGGACGATGAGGGCGAGCCGGAGCTCGAGGATTCCACGCCGAAACTATCGCGCTTCAAGAGCGTCGAGAATACCAACTACGCTGTCGAGCTCGGCAAGCAAAATCACATGCATCTCGTTGGGATTCAAGGCTCGGATATCGTCGACGGTCGGAAGACGCTCGTGCTGGGACTTGTATGGCAGCTCATGCGTCTCAACATCTCTCAGACACTTGCACAGCTTAAGACTGGCAAGGGCGCCCAGATATCGGACCAGGAGATCCTCAGATGGGCGAATGCAACTGCGGCAAAGGGCAACACGTCTACACGTCCTATCCGCTCGTTCAAAGACCCTTCGCTCACTACAGGCATATTCGTCTTGAACTTGCTTGAGGGGCTTCGCCCTGGCATTGTTGACCCGAGTTTGGTGGTGAATGTCAGCGAAGCAGGCGATTATGAGGATAGGAGACAGAACGCGAAACTTGCGATTTCGATTGCGAGGAAGATGAACGCGACTATCTTCTTGGTTCCTGAGGATATTGTTGATGTTCGGGCGCGTCTGGTGAGTCA
Source organism: Sanghuangporus sanghuang (assembly GCA_009806525.1). NCBI lineage: Eukaryota > Fungi > Basidiomycota > Agaricomycetes > Hymenochaetales > Hymenochaetaceae > Sanghuangporus > Sanghuangporus sanghuang. The sequence continues at coordinate 129,879 of VVIT01000012.1, read as the reverse complement.
TTTTTGTATTTATTTGTTATCAATTTATTTCTGATGCTGAATATCATCCATAGATCATGACTTTCGTTGGAAGCCTTATGAGTCTGTCAGGAAATTGAATCATGCGAAACAGTGCCTAGGTTTGTTCAGATGGTCGAAACGTTTACGAATACATAACAGTTAAGAATGCTTCATGTTGTACTGTACACGATAACTCTGTTTAAACGATTTCTGGTAGTGTCACTATTCATTTTCTGTATGTCTGACAACTAGTAAATCTGCCCGGTCCTGGAAAAAACGAATGGGTCTTCTCATCCGTCATGTCAAATACAAGCGTAGTGGACCTCGCTCCGAAATACGTTCAAACTCTCTTCACACACCACACTATTAGGCGCCTCCTGGTCTCGTCAGTATCTGTATCGTAATCCTCCCTAAACTGCGGCATAGTGCTCCTGTCTTTTAGCTCCGCTTTCACTTCTACCATTCCCTTCTCAAATATCACCCCATCCCAAAGTGCGCACCAGTCCTCCGGAGCGAAACAATACACGTTGAATCCTCCGGGGTGGACGATCTCACATGAGATGGATTTGGATGTATGCGAGCCGAAGATCATAGATCCTGGGAGAGGGGAGAGTAGGGAAGCAATCGCACGAGCAGCTGCGATCTGGTCTTCTTTTCTGAATAGGTGGAAGAATTGGGAGACATGAATGGCTGAGACGTGTCCCTGCAATGGCGTGAGCGAACTGAGCGCGGAAAGAGTCGGACGCGGTGTCGTCGGAGGTGAATAGAAAGGGGGCGAAGGTGTTATGTGCTTTGGATCGAAGATATCTCCTTGAACAAAAGGGACCGGGAAAGTCTCTGGTGTCGACTTGAAGAGCTTATGACCGAGATCCCAGAATTCTTAAGTGGTGCTGTTCAATAAAAACTGAATTTACGTCCGCTAGATGACTTGCCTTGCTTTAGATCCGAGGCAATTACATTCTCGATAGGGTATTCGTCCGAAATCGCTTTGCGGGCGTCACTGCCAACTGGAACAATGATCAGCCTGGTATAATCAGAAATGTTTTGAATGGTATTACTTACAGCAACAAGCGTAGTCTAGGAATATGGCACCGGGTCTTTCCTTTCCCAACTTCAAGAGATCCTGATACATAGGCAAACGCGACATCCTGAGTCTTATTAATAAAACCTCATCAATATTTGTGTTCGAAGTGTTCTCTTCTCTCCGCGAAACTGACCGCATGAACCCAAAAGATTGGATACATTTATAATTGACGACCTATTGAATATCTCGTCAGTACAAAGAGATCAATAACATGCCGAACACCATCAATACTCACATCCCATGCCTCCTTTTGCACAGATATAACGTGCTGCTTGAGTTCCTCTTCGTCTTCAATCCCAGTCTGGCCTTTCATGAAGTCAATTTCTTCGCGACTTGGGTTGTACAGGCTCGGATCGAGCTTGACAGTCGGAAGTCGGGAACCAGTCCCGTCAGTCTTATTGTTGTGCGTCTCAACCATCGCTGCTAACGCGTGGCTCTTGTCTGCAAGGAGCTCGAGAGTAGGAAGATAAGGGACGTCTGTAGACTGTACCCTGTGTCATCATTTAACGGTTTTTTAACACCTGACTAATATTGCTGTGAACATCTTATGCCGACCATCGGCTGCGCATAGAGCCTATTCATAGAAAGTCCTGAATTCGTTTCCAAAGAGAGACCAGATATCAGCCCTTCTCAATTAGAAGTGAGCATCCATATATTGGGTGTTTTTCAATGTTGGGGAGTGCCAAGGATCCGCCAAGACTGCTAATTATTACCATATATATTGATTTTACTGCCCATCGCAGACCATCAGTCTTAATTGTCCTTCGCGGCATTCTGATACGGCAAAGATTATACTTCAAAGGCTATTCCGGATGTTTCTCAGATTGTGAGTAACATTGAGAGCTTAGATGGCCGTATCCTCAGCGGTAAGGAGGTCGCTTAGAGTTGCCGTGTTACGTAACCGTCTTGATTGGCCACTCACTAATATAGTATACAAATACACAAAATAAAATCAAGTGAACAAGTCGAAAAAATCATTACAGCCTCGTCACAGACCATATCATCGACTGTCTCTTAAATTCCTCCGGCTCGTTCCCGATCCCTTTCCCTCTCCAAGGATCACTCTCAGGGAACCACGCTTCTGCGCGTACCGTTCCCTTCTTGAATACTTCTCCATCCCACAGCGCACACCAGTCTTCCGGACTAAAGCAGTAGTTACGCTTCGCTATTGCTGCAAGCTGCGATTCCCCCGAAACGGGCTTGCTGGTATGCGCTCCGAATATCATCGATCCCGGTACGGGAGAAAGAAGAGGAGCAATCAGTTGTGCAAGTTTGATTTGTTCTTCTTTGACGAAGAGATGGAAGAATGAAGATGTGTGGAGAACGGATACGTGGCCATGGAGGGGCGTGAGCGATGTGAGCATCGACAGGATGGGCCGAGGCGTCCGTGGCGGATCGTAGAACGGGATCCCTGGAGCCAGGTGCTGGGGATCGAAGACATCGCCTTGTATAAAGCGGACCGGGAATGTCTCTGGAGTTGATTTGAATAGTTTATGTCCGAGGTCCCAGAAGGCTGTGAAGAATGGTCAATCGCATCGGAATACAATTTAACGGAGATTGTGCTTACCTCCTACCAAGTCGGTTGCTACGATATTCTCTGCAGGATATCCATCTGCGACTGCTTTCCTGACATCATTGCCAACTGATCCAATAGTATCAACATACCTACATTCCGAAACAAGGTTTAAAGAGGATGAAGCTCACCGCAGCAGCCCAAGTCCAGGAAAATAGCACCTTGCCTCTCTCTCCCAAGCTCCAAAAGATGCTGATATGGAGGGAGGTGCGAGATCTTGAGCCTACAGAACAAATACGGTTAAATGAGAAGCAACGAAACGCAGAGTTGCAAAAACACTAACGTTATAAACGCGAATGCTTGGATGCATCTATACCTGACGAGCTACAAATATTGCCTCGAATCAATCTCCGCTGTACTGAAACTCCGATTTTGTCATTGCAGCTTACGGCCCAGCCCTCTCTCTGGACAGCCAGGACATGCTGCTTCAATTCTTCGTCGTCGTCGATTTTCGTCTGGCTCTTGAGAAAGTCGATCTCCTCCTGAGATGGTCCATATAAACTTGGATCTAGTTCAATATTCATAGTTTTCAGGGCCGTTTCGTCACTATTGGTCACTTCTGACATCGGATCGGTACAAGGAGGAAGACCAGGATAGTGGACTTCAAGACAAGATTTAGGAGTGCTAGCTAGTGCTAGTCGGAAACGATTGATATCATCCATTTTATATTGAATTTGATCATTATTGCCGAGATGCCGAGCCCCTGAACCGTCGCCCTATATATGTATGTATGTATACTAAGGTCTAGGGTCTAGGACAATTTGGGTGTTTACATCTCACCGAAATCCACGGTCGCCAGTGTGCGATTGAATTGCAAGTATTATTGAGTGAACGGAAGAAACAAAAATACAGTGCACAGAAGAGTGGGAGGTGATACATCACGAGAACAGCTTGTTGACCGAAGTGTTTCCTTCCTGGTTCTTCTTGAGCACCTGTGTAAAGTATAGTTGAGTTACAATTCCGACAGCGTTAGCAGAGAAAATCTCACCTTCGCGATGGCGAACTCGAAGTCTTCCTGTGTAACATGCTGTCGTCGCTCTCGAAGGGCGTACATACCTGAAGCGCATAAATTTATGTCCACATTTTGGTGGGAAAAACAGCAAACTTACCAGCCTCAGTGCAAATACCACGGACTTCAGCACCCGAGCATTGGCCCATTTTCTCTGCAAGTACGCGAAGATTGATACCACGCTGAAGAGACATCTGAGAAGAGAAAGCATAAGCATCTGACAGGTCGATAAGATGTCCATACTTAGACCTCGTACCTTGCGAGAATGAATCCGAAGAATACTAACACGGGCCTCCGGTCCCGGTGGCGGGAACTCGATCTTTCGATCTATACGTCCAGGTCTCAAGAGAGCAGAATCAAGAATGTCTGCATCCCGCAACTTAATGTACGTCATAGCAATGACGGAAAGAGACCTTACCTATTCGATTAGTAGCCATGATAACTTTGATATTCTGAGTCGGCTCAAATCCATCCAACTGGTTCAACAGTTCTAACATCGTTCGTTGCACTTCAGAATCACCACCGCCACTACCACTGTCTCCTCTTGAGCCACCGATGGAGTCAATTTCATCCATGAAGATGATGCTCGGTGCATGTTCCCGAGCCATGACGAATAATTCTCGGACCATACGTGACCCTTCTCCGATGTATTTCTGTACCAGTTCAGATCCAGATACACGAATGAATCGACAGTCTGTATGATGCGCGACGGCACGGGCAAGAAGTGTCTTCCCTGTTCCTGGAGGACCGTACAATAAGACACCCTTAGGTTGTGCGATACCCAGAGCTTCAAATAGCTCAGGATGCTTCACCGGTAGCTCGATGACCTCTTTTATCTCCTTTATCTGCTTGTCCAAGCCGCCGACCATTTCGTACGTGCTGTCTGGCACTTTCTCGACCATCATCAAGGACACCAGAGGGTCTACTTTGTTCGGCAATACTTTGTGGATAGTATACGAGTCTGATCGGAGGGCAATACGGAGAGAAGGTTTCAAAGAGGCAATGTCGATGTCTTGGTCACAGTCCACGACTACTTTGATGTCAGCGATTGCAGTGAAGAAAGCTGATGGACTAGCGTACTGTATTTCCCCTCCGGCTGCACCTTCACAAGAACCTTGTTCTTTCCCATGACCTTTACCACCTCACCCACATAGCTTCCAGGCTCGTGAAGTAGTTGCAACTCCTCCCTCAGTAGCCGTACTATGCCATGCAAGATTTGAACTCTCGATATTACGAATCTTAAGCAAAAGACGTACCTCGAGCATTGAGAGCATTCCGCTGAGCTTCCAAACGTCGTAAGTTCTGGGTTTTGGTATTGATGGTGAGTTCCGCGGCTTCTATTTTTGCCTGGTAATATGATTTGATTCCTCCAGGGGGAGTGGGAGCTTTGACTGGGACGGGCATGGTGGCGAGTGGACGAAGAGTTGTTTGAGCTGGCCAGAGACGAAAGTGGACGACGCGCGTCATGTACGCATGACTAATCATTGCCTGTTTCGGGACACGCGTCGACATCAATCACGACACGACTTCAGTCTCTGCTCTCCCTCCAGTTTGTGGAATGGCAGTGCTTGCAAGAGAGGAGAAATCAAATGTCGCGACTTTCGATAGCGTATGTGCGCGTTTACGACAATCTGATTTTCAGATTAGCTCACCCTGTCGTTCTTGATCTAAGGATGATTTCTGACTTCTTCCATCCAAATGTTGGCGGCGTTGAGAACCATATTTATATGCTCAGCGTAGAGCTTCTGCGAAAAGGACACAAAGTCATAGCCATAACTCACTCTCACCCGCCAGATCGCATTGGAATACGTTGGTTGCTTCCAGGTATCAAGGTTTACTACATTCCCTTCGCGACGATTGCCTCCTCTGCGACCTTGCCGAATTTCTTCACATTCCTTCCGTACTACCGGAGTATAATTTTACGAGAAGGAATTAATCTCGTTCATGCGCACGCGTCTCTGTCTTCACTTGGACATGAGGGCATCTTGCATGCGCATCATTTCGGCGTGCGGACTGTCTTTACGGACCATTCACTTTTCGGGTTTGAGGATGCCGCGAGCATTCTCACGAATAAGTTGCTTGAGGCGACACTCTCAAATGTCGACGCCGTGATTTGCGTGTCACATACTGGGTAAGGGTTGTACTTGTCTTTCTATGGTCAAAATTGACGTTCTTTAGTCGAGAAAATACCGTACTTCGGTCATGTATACCCCCATCAATTGCTCATGTTATACCCAATGCCATCGTGGTCGATCAGTTCAGGCCTTCGGAAAATCCATTAACAACAGACACGAGTGAGTGCATCAGGCGCAACATCTTCAGACCTTTGTCTTAAATCGGCTCTTCTTTAGTCAACATCGTCGTAATTTCCCGTCTCGCGTATAGGAAAGGCATCGATCTTTTTGTTGCCACTGCTCCCAGAATTTGTGCTCTCTTTCCAAACGTCAAGTTCATCGTAGGTGTGTGTGAATATTTGACAAGCACAGTAACCAGCTGACAACGTAATGCAGGAGGCGACGGGTCGAAACTGATAGACATTCTCCAGATGCGTGAGAAACACTTCTTACAAGACCGTATAATCTTACGCGGACCTGTGAGACATGACGACGTCTGCAAGGTGCGCGGTACATTCACTGGCTTGGTCCCATTTCCTCAACTCCATCCCAAGGTCTTGACGGAGGGTTCCATTTTCCTGAACACATCCCTGACTGAGTCATTTGGCATTGCCATTCTCGAAGCGGCATGTGCTGGCTTGTATGTCGTGTCCACTCGCGTTGGTGGGGTCCCGGAGATTTTGCCCGAGGACATGATATCATTGCCCTTGCCTGAAGAAGACGGTAAGTCACGGCTCTGATCCATGACTTTTCTTGACCTATTTGCGTCAAATTCGAAGATATAGTGCGCGCAATGTCGGAAGCCATACGGCGAGTCTCAGCGGGCCTGCATGACCCTCATGCAGCACATGCACGTATTCGTGAATTTTACAACTGGAAAGATGTCACAGAACGCACGGAACGGGTATACCAATTCGCACTTTCTGCACCAGAAACTGACTTATGGACGAGGATTAAGCGGTAGGCGCCATCCTTCGTAACAGACACCAACAATTCTTGAGTTGATTTTGTGATCGCTATAGGACGAATGCTTTAGGTCGCTTCGTTGGCCCGATTTACGTCGTGATTCTCATCGTGGACATCTTTTTCTTCAACCTACTAGAATGGCTCATTCCTCGGGAAAGTATAGACTACGTGCCAAAAGAATGTGACTGGACGCAACAGCGATATGAACAGTACGCGAAGGTGAGGTTTTGCTCGACCGTGTACAAGCAATTTCTCATACTTATTGTCAATAGGAAGTAGAAGATAGGGTCAAGGAGAAAGCGAGGACCTGAATTCATTGATTGCAGATACTGCGTTAGGAAAATCCCGGGAAGTCTATTGATGCTTCTGACCGTGTGCTGGCCTCAAGACTAAAGAGAAGAACGAACACACGTTGTTCTATCATCGTTATTCTATCAGCGCTGTCTGGCCTGCCCTGATTTTCGCGTTGCTCTTTCTGTCCGTTCCGGAGAAATGAGCGTTTCCATGATGACTCAATCTGGCAATTTCTTGAGTCGCGATACGAAGATGATTAAGAACAGGAGCGGTAATGCCTCATCTCACGCCTTCTTCCGCCTGCGGCACCATCTCTCCGACGAGATCTGTCACTATCGGCTGTTTACCTTTAAGTCTCGTAGGTTTGACACGTAAGCGCGACTCAGAACGAGTTGAAGACTCAACAACATTCACAAGGCCGATCCTATCGCACATCAAGAATTCTGACTAAACGATGTGCCAGTTTAGTACTTAGACTTACGGATCGCCTAGAGACATAATTCACTCTTCGACTTGGCGCGATCTGAGAGCAATCTGTACGTCCCGAGCGGGGTCGAGATGAACTGGATTGAACATTCGAGTGGTTGAGGCAAGTACTGAGTTATTACCAATTTTAGTTGGGATAAGAATCTCTTTACAATCTCGCCCTGATTGCATATAAGATGCAGCTTTTCTTTCAAGGATGTCAGTTATGTCAGAGTACAAAGCACCCAATGCCTTTCAACCCCGGTCTGGTGGTGTTTCACTTCCGCCAGCCTTCGCACCATTCTTCGTCTTAGAGACTATCGTGTGCCAAAATGTCTCGGTGGCTCCCATGACTGTCTTGGTCTACCATTCTGGTATGTGCCGGTCGCTATCTACCGACAGATAATCAGTACTGAAGACCTGTATCTTGAAGTTATCACACTGGACAAAGAGGTATTTTACTTCCGAAATACAACCTGGAGATGTTCACCTATAGGTATTCGTTTATAGGTGGAATACTTCTGGGTGAGCGTCCTTTATCGGATTTCTACGCCGTTCGTTTACGTAGTGAAGCCCAATCCGTGGAGTTCTGTTAGTTTGATCTATTTTGCAGTGAGTCTTGTACGTTCTCGGGGTTTGGACGTCCTCTAAATTTGACATAGAATCGTTATATTGGCCTTCTGTCAGCTATATGTGCAATAATCAGTAAACTTTGCCCTTCAATGACCTACACGGATGATCAAAATTTCAAAATCTGTGGAATCATCAGATCAGACCTTCACGGAAAGCCTTATAAGGTATGTTTCATTGATGTTGTGCAAATTGAAAACTCATGCGCCTCCCATACAGCTGTGCGTCTTTTATTTCCAGAGAGTAAACATTTGATACCTATCACGAGAGTCAGGCCGTTTCTCAAGCTGGACCAGTGCCTTGTGTAGTGCGTGATTTAGCCCCGTCATGGAGCATTCTATTCATGAATATTAGACCTGGTTATCATGGTACTGATTGAATGTAAGTTCTTGACATCTGGAGTATACTCCGCCTAGTCCATATCATTCTGCAGATATTCTGCTTATTCGTCTTTTGGTGCTTTACAATCAAGGTCAGTAGTTACTTATACGGATCAAACATATTTCTCAAATTTAGCTAGACAGGACATTGTCTATATGTCTTAAAATATGTCTCGGATTTGTATCAGGATTTGGCTTCTGTGTTCTCATTTACAGCACCGTATTCCAAGATGGTAACATTGTTTATCCTTATCTACGCCGCGAACTCTTACATTTTATTTTATCTACAGTCACCAATGGTGTACTTGCACACGGAGTTTCCATTTGCGGAGTCAACAGGGCGTCCCCGAAAACATTAACTACCATTTCTTGGTAAGCGTACACCAAGTATCAATGTCCTCCGCTAATACATTACAGGGCTATACCGATAGGATACGTCTTTGTCCTGCAAGGGCTTGCGTTGCACAAAGCGGCGGAATATTGGAAGTTGTCGCACGGACTAAAGGGCTTTCATCTGGTACGCGTCCTCGTACGTGACCAAGTCCTATACTATTTCTTGTAAGTCGAACGAAGCTTCCTTGCTGCGATGCGAAATTCACTGCGTATTTCAAGTGCCATCTTCTGCGCGTGTTCTCAGATAGTGTACAGTTTTATGATAGGGTCCAGTGCGTTCGCCGCGACTATGGTCCTGGTAGCTGGCAGTCCCACTCTTCTCTGCATCCTGGGAGGGCAACTCCTGATAAATCTCAGGGAGGCGGCTAAGAAGGGTATAAATGGAGGATTAAATTACACTCCAGTGAGTGTAAGCGATATCGAGTTCTACGAATGCAGTGAGTCTCATCGCCCGTCTTTTCGCGATATACCTACCTAATCATAAGCAGGTCCTATCCAGAGCCAGGAGTGTTAGATTGGATGTTTCTCGTCATATATCCGGGCGGGAGATTAAATCCAGTTTTATTGCGAAGACAAACGGGACCGGGTATGGATGCATCTGCGAATCCGTCTGAAGTCCGACCAGTACCGCAGCAACAATATAGAAAAGTGTTTGCGAAAAGACAGACATATATATATATAAGATGAAATATGTACAGAAGCTAAGTGGATTGAGAAGATATAAGCAGCCAAATAAATAGCAAGAGATTCAAATATCAGAAACATTCAAAGTAGAGTCTTCAAAGCATGATATCGGATGAGAAGATAATAGAGCCGGGCGGGATGGCTGCTCGGGACGGACGTGGTGGGGCAGGTCCTTTGACATTCGAACGTGCGGCAGGCATAAATGGCTGTGCGACATCAGTTTGTGGCCGCGATACAGGGTTGGGAGCCGATAGGGCAGAAGGAAATGCTGATGGAGAAAGCTTGTTGCGTTGAGTCCTGCGCGAATACGAAAAAATGCTAGGGAAATTCCGACGCCTTGCATGCACGGAGACAGATAGAGTGCCCGCCTGCTTGTTAGGTGGCTGGTTCTCTTGTTCTGTAAGACTAGTCTTCCTGGCAGGAAAGATCAACGACCTTGAGTTACTGCAGTTCTTCGGCCCGAGCTCTGCTGGATGACGCGGGATTAAAGGGGTCTCGCTAGAGGACAAGGACAATGTTCCTGAAATTGAGGCGGCGATCCGTATGTCCGTTGGAGGAATCTTCAAGCTGGATATTCCAGAGGCCACAAATGTGGACCGTCGTCTTGCCGGGTTGCGTAACGGAGCTGCAGGTGGATTGCGCGTTGAAAGCTTTTCTACACTCATTGTATGAGGAAGGCAAGGCACGTCGAGTTGATCCTTTCCTTTCGCCACGGTCGTCATCTCGTCGATGCAAGTTTGATGAGATACTAGCTCGGCACGAGCGAGCTCGAGGTATGGGATTGAGAAGAGAGGACTTCACCCAAGCTGTCTCTGGAGGCGCCAAATAGACATATCAAAGAGGCTGACGGACTGATACACAAGTCTTGCAAAGGTATATGTTGAGACTGTGTCAGGGTGTGTCCGGAATAAAAGACGAATCGTTTCCGGAGTGTCTAACAAGCGTCAAGGCTGACATAGGCCAGAAAGAAATACGCCTCAGGACCGAACAAGAGGTTGCACATACTTCTCGGAGATAGCTTGAAATTGTCGTGTAAATCATAGGCGAGCTATACGGCTTCCCACCTGGCGAGTCGGAAGGACGTTGTAACAACGATTGTTTGTTGCTCGGAAGGCGATCGGCATTTGCCGAACCAAAACGAGATCAATATATTAGATAAGCAAGGAGAGTCGATTTTCTACGTTTGATTCTTTCGCGATTGCTCTCTTCTATTTCAAGAACAACGTGTCGGAATAACACTCTGCTTGTAAAAGAAGCAAACGAATTTTGCAACTCGGGGTGGATGCAGAAATTTCAGCAGCTGCGCGAAAGGTAGCACATCCGAGTCATTGTCATAAGTCCGTTACTAGCTTTTTGCATGTTCTATTCGTATGCGTTCTATCCGTGCAAGCGATGGGATGCAAGACTATCCTATGGTAAAAGGAGGATGAATGATTTTTGAAATAATTTAAACTAGACCTGCTAAGAGGATGTAGAAATTAGAAAGAACAAATGTTTCTGACGAAGGCCAGCATCAAATGTCGTGAAGAATCACCACTAGGCAGTGGGTGTCGGGCCAGTGTCGAGCAAGAGAGTTGCATCTCCCTCGACCATGAGTCACGAGCATTCACTATTGGACTCGTGTCATCACTAATGTCGATACTTCAAGCGGCGCAGCCTGGACAAAGACAGTGAAGTAGGCGAGGACGAAAGAAGTGGAAAGCTTCATTATGTTTATGTTTATGATTATTCAGACGAAGTAAGAGAAAGCAGTGACTCAGTGGAGAAATAGAGTATATAAGGACGGTTTGGCCGACATCCATTCCTCCTTACATACTTACCTTTCTCGGAATTGCATAATTATAGTGGACAGAGCCAAAGACATTCTCTTCCTCCCAAAATGATCGTTGAGCATAAATTCCTCTATGCCCCGGTCCCGGAGGAGCAGGAGAGAGAAACTTCTAATTAGCCAGTCAGTACACCAATTATGGTGTAACCGACAATAGACAGGCAAAGACGAGACGACAAAAGAAATGAGGAAGTGAGTGTGTTTCTGTTTCTGTTTACCCCGCATTCAATTGGTGCCGACTTCGCAAGTTGGAAGGAGTGCTGTCGTCGTCCGTATCCCTGTATTTTTTATTTTTATGTTTATTTTCCGGACCGCAATTCTTGCAACAATACTGTCTTGAGACAGAGAAACAGGATTAACTAAATGTGACGACATTCGAGCACAATCAAATCGTTAAGACGAGGGTGATGCCAGGACCGACGCGGCCACCGCTCGGCCAGTTATTTTGGTGATCGTCCCAACAGCGCCAGGTAAGCACGTCGGATCACCAAGATAGGGATGACCTTTAATCCCCAAAGTTCCTCACTTGCGTTCGTCAATTAGAGGTATGCACATAATTAATGCATGTCTCGGGTTTAGCAGCAATTCTGGTGGTACAGAATGAATACATCGTTGCAGAGAACAGATAGATTTAAGGTCGTCGCATACAGTATACAGGTGGTTCCCCAAAGCTCTTCATCATCCCCGTTTTGGGAAAGTGATTTGCGCACCATTTAAGGAAGGTAAACACGCCGATCTGTACCACCTGGCACATCTGCTTTAATCTTCACCACAAAACATAGAAGAATGAACAGCAGAAATGCTATAATAGTAGGTTCAGGTACGCGCCAATCACCTTCCAAAAACGGGGGTGACGAAGACTTTGGGGAACCACCTGTAGTAAAGAATAAAAGGGAGGAATGACATACTGTACATAGGTTGTTTAATGAAATGCTATCGCAGGTCAGCCTGAGATAGAACGCTGATCCTGAACCGTGTTCGAGTTAAGAGACTGTTGCAGTGCTAGCCCTTCGATGCTCGATACTTCGATCTATTCTATGCGATTAATTGCTACTCAATCAAAGAGCGGTTAGACTGCATCTATCTATGAGCAGTTGACCGAGTCTCATGCTATGCTGTAGTTTCTGGTGAGATCATGAGTTATTGATTCTGACTGGACTGAGACAGAGTGGCCGACTAGAAGCGGCGTATCACGTGCCACAAGAAGTATACGTGGCACGATGCCATTTCAGAGTCAATCCGATATAAATCTTGGAGTGTGAAAAGAGCGCGAATTGTTCTGTCAAGCAAGAAAAGATGATTCTGCGGCATGCATCCTGTCCATCTTTGATCAGACGGCCAAGTACGGACCTATCGCCTCGGATTTTAAACAGGCAGGAAAGGATTTCGATATATGGATCTCCGTTGCTTCCGGTTATTATAAAATATAAGCAAGAACATTGACTGAAACGACTTTACGGAATCAAACGAACGCGCCACTTAGATGGTGGGATGAGATTGCCCCATTAATTGGAAGACTTACGGATGAATGATTTTATTGTTATATAATCAGTGCCAGTTACCGAGATATGCTAATGTGGCGATCACCTCCATTGAGATAGAAGACAAGAGCGAGAACAAGCGAGAGCGAAAGAAACAAGGACGATGAACGAGAGAAAGAAATTAAAATAAAAGACTGAAGTAAAGAAATAAGTAAAGTGGATTGAATGAATGATAGAAAGAGATGGAAGAGGTGAGAATGAACGCGCAGTCGACAGCCAATAGGGACCGATGAGAGTGCCGAAACGCGCGTTGTGCGTGTCCCTTCGGAATCGGGCGACTTGCCTGATATGGTGCATCCGTGTCTTACATAAGAGTTACTCTTCGTCAGGTCTCTCCTCCCTTTATCCAACCACCATCTTCCACCCATAAGCCATAAGCCATGCCTCATCCTGCAATACTCAACCCGCCCTCTTTCATGTTCGACAACCCAGCTTCGTCGTCGTCGTCGTTCCAGGTCGAGGATTTCTTCAATCTCGATCTCCTAGCCGGCAATGACGACGCACGCTCATCCACCTCGGCACTCAACAACAACAACCCCAACACCAGCGCAAACAGCAACAGCAACAGCAGCTCAAACTCTGCCTCTTCCTCATCGCGCGCTTCCTCAGAGGCGGACAGCGATTCCCCAGCAGGCTCCTTTTCACACCTCCAGACACCACCACAGTCAGAAGCACTGGCTTCCTTTGACCTCATGAACTTCGACTCCTCCTCTTTCGGCGGTCTTCCGCCAATCGAGGAGGAATCCGTCTTCACAGTTGGAGGGCATAGTGGCGCGAGTGACTTCTACAAGCTCGGCACAGACCCCCTCGCAGGCCTTTCGCACTCGCCATTTGATCTGTTTGCGTCGTTTGATGCCCAATTAAACGGGACTAACAACAGCAACAGTGCCACTTCTGATACTAATAGTTCATCATCCGCTCCCGCTACCTCCGCCTCCGCATCGTTCTCGTTCGGCGCTATTGATCCACAGCTTACTCGTACCCCTGCGACCCCCACCACAACTACCGACGATCACTCCGAAAATGGAGCCGATCAGGATTCCGACGACGAGTCGTCGCATAAGCTCATCATCGCTCCTATCAAAGTCGGTGGAAAAGGCAAAGCCCGCCGTGGCACACTGCACTCGGGTGGCGTCTCGAAGAAACCGGCGCTCCCAGGCCCACAGAGCATTTTCGGCTCCATAGTGTCGAATGATGGCCCTTCTGCTCCCATGGGCAAGGGGTTGGGGCAGGGGAAGTCTTTCGCGAAAGAGAAGACCTCGAGAGGTCAAGATCAGGACGACGATGACAAGGACGACGACGCTGATGACTGGCGCCCGAGTCCCGAAGAGTATGCGAAGATGAGCAGTAAGGAAAAACGCCAGTTACGCAACAAGATCAGTGCCCGCAACTTCCGAATACGCAGAAAGGGTAGGTCTTAGTTTTTTCTGCCCCATCTTCTTTCGTTACTTCTTTCTTTCGAGCTGGCGTTATCTCTTCATATCACCCATCCGTACCCCACGTTTTCTTCATTTCATTCCGCCCTGTGATCACTATCACTCCTCACTTGACACTTTCATCTGTTATATCTTCGTCGCTTTGATTTCCTGTCGGGGAAGGGAAAAGTTTGCAGCAGAAACTGATTTTAAATCTCTATTTGCAGAGTACATTGCTACATTGGAAGGTGATATTGCCGATCGCGACCGTCTGATCGACGCCATTCGATCGGAGCTTGGTAGCACCAAGTCGGAGAATAACGCTTTGAGACAGGAAGTGGAAGCCTTGAAGAAGGCCATCCTTGAAGGACGTGCGAGTCCAATGCTTCCGCCTCCTGCGCCGTTGTCGCCGCTCTCGCCACTTTCCAGCTTCGCCACTCTGCCCGGTTCAAGTTCGAGTAATGCAAGCGCAGGCCCGAGCAGCAAGTCGAACAACATCATCAAGCCGAACACGCATAAGGACCTCCCGACAAGTCCGCGTCTTGGCGCGTCTCCATTCTGGGGCGGCCAGGCTGGCGGCTTTGGTAGTTTGGGTGGTGGTATCACGCCTGTACATACAACCATTATTCCGGAGACGGGTGCTTCGGTTTTCGGTGTGGAGGACCGACAGAAGGAGAATATCAATCCGGCATTGAACATCCCCGCACAATATCAGCCACAGCAGCAACAGGTGCTGAGTCAGGTACTTGCCCAACTCTATGGCAATGGCAGCAACAATGTGTCGAAGAACGACAGCAACCCGCACGCTGCCCCGAATTCCTTCGATTCTTTCGGTTTCACAGATGTCAATCCTTTTACTCTCAAGACACTCGATGCATATCGGATGCAACTATGGGGACGGGCGGCAGCGCAGGTGCAGCAGGCCCAGCGCGAGCGTGTACGTTCTGCCTACACTCAGAGCCCAGCCGCAGCAACCGGATACCTCTCTCCACCCCATTCATCGCCTGCTCATTCGCCCAATCCGAACTCGGCGCTGTCAGGCTTGGCAAGCAGCTTGCGCCCACAGTATTTCGCGTCTTCAAATTCGCGTACGTCGCCGAGCAGCCCGACGAGTACTGCGAAGCCCTTTGGTTCGTTATTGTCCAACAAGGGCATGCCTTATGGACATTCTGCGCACCATGGGTTGCCTACTCCTCCTTCAAGTCCCCGTCTCAGCGAGAAGGACCGTTCTGCTTCTACTTCTGCGTCACAGCAGCAAGTGCGTCGTGCCATGCAGCAGAAGGAGAGGGAACAGAGAGAGCAAGCACAGACGCACGCTATGCTCGCTTCCCTGGCGAGTCATACGCTCTTGCAGAAGCTGGGCGTAGCATTCTGGGAGGCGTTCTCGTTTACATCTGGAAGCGCGTTTGGATCCGCTCCGGATACGAGAAATTGGGATTCGGAGAAGGTGAGGCGTGTATTGGACGGGTCAGCGGTGCTGAAAGTTGTGGAAGTCGACCGTTCTTCGCCATCTTCGAGCGGCTCTGCTGATACGCTTGCGGAGAGCATGCGTGGGTTGTCTTTGGACAGCAAGCAAAATGAGAAGCAGAACAGACAGGATGCGGAGAAGAAGGGGCTTCTTGCGAGGATGAGCAATACGTGTTCGGGGTGTTGTTCGTCGAAGAAGTGTGATGGACGTTGAAGATGTCACTATGTTGTTGATCGAGGGACGACGTGATGAGGGGAGAGGATGAGGAGAGAGGCGATGAGAAAGGCAAGGGTGGTTGGTGGGATACCCAACAATCTGACGGAGAGTAAAATCAAGCACGGACAAATTGAAGACGGCGGTGCGATGTAATACTCGAGAGAAAGAAGGAAAATGTTTTTCTTATTTATTCATTGGCGATTCTAACATGATGTTTCCTCAATTAACCTGTACTTCATTCAAGTTGATATGAACTTTTATCCATCATCCAAGTCCGACATGCGTTCGCTCCTTCGCTCCTTTTCGTTTTTCTAAAACGTTCTTGCGCACACACTCATTCAACTTTCTCGTTTACTTTCTTTTTCTTCGTTGCTGCATACGCGCTATGAGCTATCTTGGCTTTCCATTCAGCGATCCTGCATTTTTCTCTCTGTGCTCTGTCTCAGGCTCGGACGTCGTCCATAGCCCGTCCACCCTCCATCGCCCTCGATTCGATTCGAACCGTCTTGATCTCTCTTCGGATGCCGTCGCCCCCAAGGTGCGGTATCGGTGGAAAAGTTTCTCGAAACGATTCAAATGTCCAATACTTTTGATCTCTAGATCAAACCCAAATCCCAACTCAACTCAACTTGATTCGATTAGTTAATGCGTCGGGCGACCGTAGGAGGGTGTCCCATTCGAACTTGTGCACCGTCAGCTTCACCTGCGAGTTCTCCTTCCGGCCTTACTCTGGTCCTTCGTTCGTCGCTTCGCCGCCCCGCAGAAAGTCAAGCAGTTAATCACAATTCCAAATCCCTTTCTGTCTTATTTTCATCCGCCGCCCTTTTCTTTTATTTTCTTCTCTCGTCTTGCTAGTCCTGTTCCGTTTTCCCGTCTCGTATCTCCTCGTCCTTCCCGATTCCGATTCCTTTTTTGTTCGTTGTCAATCAAGTACTGAAACTGAAACTATCTGATGTTTTAATATGTCCCCCGTTCTCTTCTTCACCTTCACCTTCCACCATGTCGTGTTGTCAAATTCAAATTCAATGAACCCAGATTGAAGTTGTACTTTTGTCCAATTTTGTTCCTTTTTGTCTGTTTGTGTCTTCTCTGTGTCTTGTCTTGAAAGTCTGGTCTGATTTCTTTCTTTTTGTCTTATATGATATGAATGATTAAAGATGTGTTTTGAAGTCTGATGTTTGATATGTGTCCGACGGTCGGTGTAACTTGTTGGCTGTTCAATGCGCACTGGGTAGAATGCAAGTATTGTCGTTGCGTCGTCAAAATTCAGCGTTATTTCTATCTTTCCGAGAGATCGATCCCTTTGTCTAATCTTCGAAGGATAGAATGAATTAAACCGAGTTGAATTAAGTTCATATACTGTATTACCTGATAAGTAAGCGTGGGAACACTGTAATGATGGGATCAACCAGGTGTTGAATAATAAACATACATACTATTGACTTGCCCAATACCACTCAAGGACTCCCATCTCCTCGCTTTTCTCTTGTTGATGTTGTGTGTCTGCTGCGAGGTTGTATCTCTAGAGAAGGTCAAGGTCCTGCGCGCTATCCATAAGTAAGCGTAATCCAAATCAAGTCATCCTGCACGGCCGGACGTCGGCATCGACTAGACTAGTGCTGTACTTGCCGAAAGACGTGCATATACCATATACCATACCATACACGCTGCTTGGCTTCGTTTTCGCCTGAGACTAAGGCTGAGGAGAGTTAGACTAGACAACAGCGATGCACGCGCTCATGGGGAAGGGCAGCAACAAGTCTCCGACGCCGCAGGAGCTCTACCGCGCGAGGAAGCAGAAGGAGGAGGACGAGAAGAACGCTTTCTTGCCCCCCGGTCTGGTGAACCATGGGAATACGTGTTTCATGAACTCGGTCTTGCAAGGGGTACGTCTGCATCAACATGCCAGTGATGAGTATAGCGATATTGATATTGATATTGGTATTGATACTGGACTTGTTATAATGTGACGCGCAGCTGATCGCGACCCCCATGCTGGTTGACATCGTGCGCTTTTCGCTTCCTGAGTGCTATGCCCCTGTGTCGTCCCGCAGGAGTCCGCAGTTGACGAATGCGCATGGGGTAGGCGGGGAGTTTGAGCGAGAGAGGGAGATGGGCATGCCGTTGGGGGACACGTTCGTCCAGCTGATGCTGAAGGCGTGGGACATACAGGACGAGCGGACGAGGCAGAGCATGAGTCCCAAGTACGTGATTGGATCTGATCTACTCTTAGATGTCCACTGACTGGTTGGTATGCTTTGCAGGGAGCTGCTTCAGACGATCGGAGCAAAATTCGATCAGTATCTCGATTTTCGACAGCAGGACGCGCACGAATTTCTAAGGCATTTGCTTGATGCTATGCGTATGGAGGAACTAGACGTACGTCCACCTCTTTTATTTTATTAATCCGTGTTCATTGACTGGCTTTATACATACGTCAAGATCATAAAGAAACGGCAGCCGCCTCCACCAAAAGCGAAACGAAAAAGCAAGTCCAGATCCAAGTCTGGAGATCCCCCCTCTCCTTCGAAAGAACCTCAAGTACTTGAAATTCCAGAAGAAGACCGCCTCACGTCCTTCGTCGATATGGTCTTCGGCGGACGCCTTGCGAGCATCCTCGTCTGCTCGAAATGCCAGAAGATCTCGTGCACGTATGAGGACTTCAACGATCTCTCGCTTCCTATCAAACAAGACGATTATTATCATACCAGTTTGCTGAAGTCGCCGGCAAAGAAGAAGGACAGGTTTAAGAGTCTGGCGAAGAAGCTTGGTGCTGGTATGAGCGCCGCTAGTGCTGGCATGGGGAAGAGAGGAAGGGGTCCATTGAGGGAGTTGGAGATTCCGGAGGAGCGAGGGCCGAGGTCGAGCAGTGTACCGGCGAGCCCATTGAGAAGGAGCGAAGAGGCGGAGAAGTCTTTCGAACTGCTGCTTGGTGATGTGGACCAGAGGAGGAGGAGGAGGAGTTTGGAAGCGGGGGAGGAGACGCCGTCTTTGGCGGCTGCTGCTATTCGAGAACAAGAAAGCTCATCGGAGGAGAAGACGAAGGAAGATAAGGGCGAACAGTTGTTGAGCGTACCCGGGGAAGGACAAGGATCGAGACCAGGACTTTCGGAGGACGAGGACCAGAAGGTACTCGATTCGAAACGGGAGAAGGAGAAGGACGAAGACGGGTGGATAAAACTACGCAGGAAGATCAGTGTAAGCATGGGCAACAAGAAATCCCATCATCACAAGAAAAAGCACCAGCAGGTCGTTCCTCCTGTGCCCGACTTGTCGAAGGAAACACCACCAGCAAACGATGATAGTCAGGGCGACAACGCTACGATAACAACCTCAGCTGGAGAAGGTGACAATGACGAAGTGCTAGATTCTTTCGTAGACGTCAAAGCTCCCTCGCCGTCTGTCATCCCCGCTTCTCTCTCACCTGTGCCATCCCCTTCTCCGAGTATGTCGCCCTTGCTCAACGCGACTGTGGCACTTCAGAGACTGGCGTTCGCACGGCGACCGTCTTCGAGAGCCGAGAAAGCTGAGAAGAACTCGAGGACGAACTCACCGGCGCTGTCGGCGTCAGTTTCGAACTTTACGCTTTCCCGCCCGCGCACGCCGGACATACCGAGTGTATCGCTGCCGCCGATAGTCTCTCCTGTGGAAGAGGAGACGCAAACAAATCAGATGCGCCCCAGTTCGCAGTCAAGACCGGCTTCGCCTTCTCCTGCCTCTGCTCCTTCGGGGGACCCGCGGCCTAAATCTCGCAAGCCGTCTATGTCCAAATCCAAATTTGATTCCCGAGTCATATCTAAACCCAGCCTCAAATCGAGACCAAAGCCTAAGCGCTCTGAGTCGCTCTACCTACGCCGACTCCTCGCGGACGTACCTAGCAGCTCTGGCTCCTCTTCTGGCTCACATGCGCCGTTCAACTTGGGACAAAGTCAAGGCGGTGGGTGGTCGAAGCTCGGTCTTGGACTAGGTTTTGGACATGGCGGAACTGTGCAAAGCGTTGAAGGCTGCCTCAGGATGTTTACTGCTGTGGAAGTCCTTGAGGGTGAGAATATGGTTGGGTGTAGGAGGTGCTGGAAGATACAGCATGGGCAGTATGTCCCCCGCGAGAAGAAGTGCGTTTCTGACGAAGATGAGGATGGGGAAGATGAAGGTGAAGATGAGGATGAGGTTGAAGATGGGATGGATGAGGGTCAAGAAGCCGAAATGGCAGCGTCTGACTCGAGTGCAAGCGTGAAGGTCAATCTAGTCGACAGCGAGACGCGGCCTCGTCAAGATCAAGCAACCGCTGATGAATCCCTGTCGTCCTCTCTAGATCTCAGCCTCAGCGAGCGCATCTCGGTTCACTCTGCTCCAGTTCCATATTCGGGATCGCGTTTGGAAAACACTCAGGACTTAGTGAGAGATGATAACGCCGCGCCGGGTCTGGGGTATTTGAATTCTGGCGTATCGTCTTCGCCGGCGCTTGCTTTCCCCGTGCCTGTCCCGTCGATATCGATGACTAGCCCTGAGTCGGCGACTGCGACTGCGACAGCGGCGACGACGACATCTTCGACTTCGGAGCAGACGCCTACGATGGAGAGTCCCTCTCACGCTCACACCACAGCGCAAAATGAACCTCCAGCGTGGCATCTTGCTTCTTCACCCTCTCGCGACTCGTTGCAGCTTCCCCAGGCGTCAAGAACAAGACAAGGGGCACACTTTAGGCAGCCGGCGGAGCGATCGTCGACGTTGAGCATGATGACGGGTGATACGAGTAGTTTGAGCTCGGGTGGGGACACGACTGAAGATGACGATGACGATGGGGAAGAGGATGGGGAGACGGAGACGAGCCTCACGGCGTCTGTGCGCTCTGACGTGTCCTCCATAGTGTCTGCACCGCCTGGGATTCCTAGGTCGTCGGCGACGTTGGTGGACTCGTCCACCCACCCATCTCTGAGCGACCGACGTCGAGAGGTGAGCGGGAATATCAGCAGCGATGGAGCGAGCAACCAAAACTGGTCTGAGACCGCCAAAAACAAGAGCAATGGCACGGATAGTACCAACATTAATACGACTACTTCACAGCCTAATAATACCCAGGCCGTCCCTCGTTCGAAACAAGTGATCCTTCGACGCGCATACAAGCGCTACCTCATAGCGTCTCCTCCGCCTGTGCTCGTCGTGCACCTCAAGCGATTCCAGCAGATCGGGCGCCCCTCCTCGCATTTGCATTCTCTTTCCGGACTGGGGATGGGGAGTAGTGGTGGTAGTACGGGTGGATATGGATATAGTCAGTACCAGTTCTTCCAGGCGAACTTCAAGAAGCTGGATGATGTGGTGAGGTTCCCGGAGTACTTTGATTTGAGCCCCTTTTTGTTGCCGAGTAAGGATGAGGTGTTGGGTGAGGGGAAGAGGAGTAAAGGCAAGAGGGGAAGAAGGGGGAAGAAGAGGAGGAGTAAGGTCGACGAGAAAGACAGGGAAGGCGGGAGTGAGGAGGAGCGAGAGGAAAAGCAAGAGAAATACGCCAGTGATGGAAAGGTTGGGACGGAGGGCTGTATGTACCGTCTATATGCGGTCGTCGTGCATATCGGAAACATGGTAAGTTCTATCCGGAAGAAAATTTCTAAATAATGAAGTTCATTCTGACTTCCATCTTTTCTACCTCCGTGTTTGTTTAGCTCGGCGGGCACTACGTAGCGTACACTGCTCTTCCCGAACCCGCTCCTCCCTTATCTTCATCTTCATTTCCATCTCCAAGTTCCTCATCAGCAGTACCAGCGCCATCTAGTTCGTCTATCAATGAAGGGAATCCATCCTCTTCGCCTTCATCTGCTTCTTTACCACCGTCTACTTCAAACCCGGCGCAGACACAAACACTCCACCCGGAAGTTCCGCGCACGACCTCCTTCACGCGCACCGCCATCCCGCATCCTCACTCTCACTCCCACTCTCATGCACACTTAAGATCCGCCAACGTCGACTCTAACTCTAACTCGCAATCCCGCCCGTCTTCATCCTCCGGCGCTGGTCGGGTGACTTTTGGCGCGGATGCAAATGCGAGCGCGAACTCGCAGAGGCGGCCGCAGAGGCAGTGGTGCTACGTGAGCGACACAATCGTGCGCCTTGCGAGTCTGGAGGAAGTCTTGCAGGCGAAGGCGTATATTTGTATGTATGAGAGGATTTGAGTGATATTTCGGTTTCTGCGTGGATAGTATCGTTGTTTGATTGATCTTTTTTTTTCTGATTTTGATGATGATAATGATGCTTTTGTTGTTGTTGATGTTATACATGCGTTGCTGAATGCGAACGCTTTTGCTGTCGTGTGGGCTTGACTACTCCAAAGATGAAAACCTAAGGATCAATACACTGGATCGAATCAAGAGATCCCCCATACCCGGGTTTGCTTTCTATATATATATATTTACATACGAGAATCCTGAACTTTTTCTTTAGTAAACAGGATATTTGTATGTATCATTCTAAGGTATCTCATCTACACACGCTCCAAAACCTGCTTCAGCTTCTCCAAAAGCACCTTGTTCTCCTCTTCCGTACCAACCGTGATCCTCAAGCACGCCTCACATCCGTATTCCTTCCCTCTAAATCTAACAACCACGCCTTCCTTCTCCGCCAGTTCTTATACACCTTCTCGCTCCTGACGTTATCCGGTTTTCGGGTGACGCGGTTTAGGACGGGGATCATGATGAAGTTTGCGTGGTTCCCGCCGATGGCCTCGCCGAGTCCGAGGGAGGACAGGGGAGGGGAGTGAAGGGAGGAGAGGAGGGAGGTGCGGGAGGAGAGGAGGGTTGAGATGCGCTGGGACATGAGGGCGAGCGAAGGAGGGGAGAGCGCGGAGAGTGCGAGGATGGAGCTTGGGGTGGAGATGTTGTATGGCGCTTTGGTGTTTGAGAGGATTTGGATGAGGGGTGGTTGGGCGATTGCGATTCCTAGTCTGTATTTGTTTTATATAAAAATAAAAATAAAATAAAGTCGACTTCAGGCTTCGTGATAGTATGGGATTGTGTAGAAAGAGTTGGCGCACCGGATAGCGGCTAATCCGAAGCTCTTGCTCAGAGTCTGCATTACACAGAGGTTGGCGTATTTGTCTACGAGGCGACTGGCGCTGCTCCCTGGTGGGGAGAAGTCGATGTATGCTTCGTCCACGACTACGATTCCTTTAAATTGGGTATAGTTTAGTAGTTGTTGGATGTCGGAGAGCGGGATTAGCGTTCCGGTTGGATTGCCCGGGGAGCAGAGGAATATGAGCTTGATGGAGGGGTCACGGTCTATCGCTGCTTTCATCTAAACGCGCAACGCGCTCTTTCAATGCTGATAAAGACAGAATAAATCGAGAATGAAAGAAGACGTACCGCGTCCAGTTGCAACTGAAAAGCACCCCCATCGGCATTCAGGGGGACTTTGACGACCTCGATGTCGTTCACCTGCGCGCAGACGGCGTACATGCCGTACGTCGGCGGGGTGGTCATGATCTTCTCGCGCCCCGGCGCGACGCACACGCGCATGAGGAGGTCGATGACCTCGTCGCTCCCGACCCCGAGAAATATGTGATCGTCCTTCGGTGAGCCGTTGGAGTTGAGGAGCCCCCGCAGATGCGCGATGCGCGATTTTATCTCGCGCTGCGCGGGGTCGGGGTAGCGGTTCAGGTCTAGGGTAGAGGATGTTGGGTGTTTGAACCAGCATCATCCTCTGCTATGTTTGCGTTACCGTTGAGTTTGGATGAGCTGTTGTTTGAGGAGGAATGGATTGAGTGGCCGAGCGCGTTCTCGTTCGCGTCGAGGAGGATGCCGTCCTGGTAGTCGTCTCTCGCGCATCGGTAGGGATGCAGGGCGAGTATGTTCGGCCGTATCACGCTCTCGATGTCGAAGTGCGGTGGGTGAAGCGGTTTTGAGGAGGGCGCCAGGCCGAGGATGGGCATCGTGAGGGTAGGAAGGAAAGAAAATTATTTTTTGTGAATATATGCGAGGAAGGAGAATGTGACTCGAGTTTCCCTAAAACGGGCCAGCAGCATACACGCACACACACACACACTTGTCCTCACACCACCATGACCGAAACACCCATACCGTCTCACTCAAGTGGCAGAACTCACAGGTAACACAAAGTCACTCAGAACAAACAATAAAGTGTAATAAACTGGTTTAGGTCACGAAGACCGCGTATGGTGCATCGCATGGAACTCAGTCCGACCACTCCTCGCATCGTGTTCAGGCGATAAATCGGTTAGGGTGTATCACTACAAGAAATCACATCGGCTAGACATAGACTCGTCTCCAACGCAAATCGACGGTGATGACGAAAATGTGAAATTCGAATTACAAGCGTCGGTGCAGACGGGACACGCGAAGACCGTGCGATGTGTTGCGTGGGCGCCATCGGGCAAGACGTTCGCTACTGCAAGCTTTGATTCGAACATAGCCGTTTGGGAGCAGGAGGGTGCTGATGGGGATGATGACGGTGGTATGGATGTGGATGGTGAAGTCAATGGAGGAGGTGGAGGTAGCAGAGAATGGGAATGCGCGAGTCTGTTGGAGGGACACGAGACAGAGTGTAAGAGCGTCGCGTACTCGAGCACGGGCACGCTCCTGGCGAGCTGTAGTCGGGATAAGACCGTATGGGTTTGGGAAGGTGAGTCTCAGTTTTCCTTTCTTTCTGTATTATATTTTATGAATTGTGTTGCAGTGCAGCCAGACTCGGATTTCGAATGCATGGGCGTGCTCATGGCGCACACGCAGGACGTCAAATGCGTGGCCTGGCATCCAAACGAAGAGGTCAACTTTGTATCTTATTTCCCTTACCACACTGACTGACCACTCAAACTTCCAAATCACCCACTCAGGGAATATAGATTCTCGCCTCAGGCTCGTACGACGACACTATAAAACTCTACGTCGACGACCCGGACGACGATTGGTACGATTTCACCACTCTCACGGGCCACACTTCCACCGTTTGGTCGCTTGCATTCAGCCCGTGCGGAGAGTACCTTGCGAGCGCGTCGGATGACCGGACGGTGAGGATTTGGAGGAGAGTAAAGGGTGAGAAGTGGAAGTGGGAGGAAGCGCTTGTGTTGAGTGGGGTTGGTGTACATGAGAGGAGCGTGTATTCTGTGTGTTGGTCGAAGGGCTTGATGAAGGGGACTGGGAATGGAGAGGAGGAGAGCAAAGGATGGTTGGCGAGCGCGGGCGGGGATGGGAGGATAAACGTCTGGGATATTCGGGTATGCAGTTTCCAACACGGACAAGAAATCTAATCTAATCTCACCGCTTCAGCAACGTCCAGACAACTCAATCCACGCTTCCCTCCTCACGATGGTCGACAATGCACACGGGGTCTGCGACGTGAACTGCATCTCGTGGTGTCCCCGCGAGGGATTCGAGGACCTGCTCGCTTCAGCTGGAGATGACTGGTCTGTGCGAATATGGAGGATACAGGAGAGTGAACAAAGTAAAGGAAATAAATAGGATACATAGATTGATGTAGAACATTGTAGTTGTAGTTGTAGCATCTATACGATTTGGGACTAGAAAAATCATCAGTCGTGACTCCTTGAATGAAATATTTGTTAGATATTACTGCTGGAGTTATACTATTAATTCTACTCTTTGCTCTTCAAACCAGCCTCGGCGAACTAGCAATTTTGTTTCAATGTTCTCGAACAGCGAATCGAACCCTTGCCTTGACGCACAGCCACTCACGGGTATAGCCGAGAACCTTCCAATCTGGAATCACTGGACGTTGTGTACGCGGCACATTCGACATCCTCAAAACAACTAAAGCCATGGCGGTGAGTACATTTTGTCCTGTGTCATTGGGCTGCTGGAGGGATGCTGGTGTGTGTATGAGGTGAGATGGAGAGAGGTGGAGGACGTAGACGGTGTGTATGAGATGGATTGGTGGTTGGAGGGAGGGATGGATGGATGGATGGATGGATGGATGGATGGTGTGTGCAAGAAGTGAATACGTCGATGGACGATTTTCGTTCCCCGAAATCAACGGATGACGACGACGCTAGCGATGGGACACCAGCAGCCCAACGATTGGATCCAAACTTCAGAGCGTCTGGAATAAGATTACTGATTATGATTTTGCATGCAGCCTCCATCGACGTTCAAGCGCTTCGTCGAAGTCGGACGCGTCGTCCTCCTCAACTCAGGCGAGTCGAAAGGGCAAGTTGCCGTTGTTGTCGAGATTATTGACCATAACGGAGTGCGTACTTATTTATATTTATACTTTTAACAAGACGTTCATCTCACCTTTTCTCTCTCCTTCGCACGTCGGACTATCGACACGAACTTCAACCCCCACAGGCCATGATAGACAACCCACTATCAGGCGTCCCGCGACAACCCTTCCCATACCGACACATGACACTCACACCATTCACTGTCCCCAAGCTCCCGCGCAGCGCCGGGTCGGGTGTCGTTAAAAAGCGCCTCGAAGCAGGCAAGACGCTTGAGAAATGGTCCAACTCGCCCTGGGCGAAGAGAATTGACGCGGTGAAGAAGCGCAGGGCACTGGATGATTTTGGGAGGTTCAAGGTGATGGTGCTGAAGAAGCGGCTGAGGTACAAGGCAAATGTAGACTTGGCGAAGGCAAAGAAGGCGTAGGCGGTGCTGTAGATGATTGTGACTTATTATCCTTTTGCATTGTATGCCCATGCTGCATCTCAAAGGCTTTCATTGGCGTCTGAAGTGCAACTGTCTCGATTGAAACCAACCAAGCTCGAAAATGCGACGAAAATTCAATATGTGTGATTACCTAATATACGCGTTTTTGTTGTGTCACGCGTCAATACACGTCCTAACAGCAATCCAATCCTGACTCTGAGACTCGACTTGAGTTACTTAGTATCCACGACTGCGCCTGGCTTACCACGTTGGATTCGTCTGGTTTTGCTGTCTGAGTGCTCTCTGCTGATTGATACGACGCGCAATCTTAGCCACAGTCACCGCGAACATGGTGGCCACGACGCGGAAGGGCAGCTCCAGCTCGCCCGCCAAGCTCAAGTTCTCCGACAAGCTCGTCGGAAAGGGTCTCACAACAGACGCACTACAGAAAAAGCTCAAGAAACTCGCATCGGAACTCGCAGGAACTCGACCAGGACAACGTCGACACCAAGTCCTATCGCTCCCATATGCAAGGAACTCATCAGTCCTTCTATACTCTTGCACAAGGATAAAGGCGTCAAGGCCTACGCTGCGTGCTGTCTTGCCGATATCCTGCGCCTATTCGCGCCTGATGCGCCGTACACGGCTCCGGAGCTGCGCGATATATTCCAATTCTTCTTCCGCCAGCTGTCGATGGGGCTGAAAGGCTCGACGGAGCCGTATTATAATGAGTATTTCCATCTGCTGGAGTCTCTGTCGACTGTGAAGAGCGTGGTGCTGGTGTGTCATATACCACAGGCGGAGGAACTCATGACCCAGATCTTTCGCGACTTGTTCGGGCTGGTGAGGCAGAACTTGGCGAAGAATATCGAGATGTTCATGTCAGATATACTCATTGCGCTCATTGATGAATGTCAAGTCCTCCCGACTGAGGTGTTGGAGTGTATCATGGCGCAGTTTATGGATAAGAACACTGTAAGTGCTGTTGTTGTTTTCGCTTGCTGTTATCCCATGCGTCTAACTGATCTCGCTACAGCGCATGGACCAGCCCGCTTTCCGCCTCGCCGTAGAAGTATGCAACGCGACATCGGATAAGCTACAACGACACGTCTGTCAGTACTTCACAGACAACATCGTCAACCACGCACGAGAAGAAGAGTTCGACGAGATCGCGCGTTGTCACGAGCTGATCAAGCGGCTCAACGCCGCGTGCCCCGCGCTCCTCCACAACGTCGTCCCGCAGCTCGAAGAGGAGCTGCGCGTGGACGAAGCGGAGATACGTACGCTGGCGACGCAGGTGCTCAGCGAGATGTTCGCCGATGCGAATGACGATCTGGAGAAGAAGTACCCCTCGACGTGGTCTTTGTGGCTTTTGCGGAAGAACGACAAGTCTCTGCAGGTGAGGCTGGCATTTGTGGAGGGGTGTAAGGGGTTGTTGCTTCTTCATAAAGCTGAGCTTAGACAAGCAATTGAAGGTCTGCTCTCTTTTAAATTTTGATCATTGAAGGAACTGAGGCCTCATGCAGAGGCGCTCCATACGAAGCTCCTCGATCCGGACGAGAAAGTACGCGCGGCCGTGTGCAAGCTTTATTCTCAGTTGGACTACGAGACGGCCTTGCACTACGTAAGCGAGGAACAACTGCGTGCTGTCGGGGAGCGTGTTTTAGATAAGAAGGTAGTGTGAACAATCAATCTCATAAAGAGGAAAAAAGTGAGAAGCTCACTGGAAACATAGCAAATCGTCCGTCAAGAAGCTCTCGTGGCTATCGGGAAGCTATTCGAAGTTGCGTATCCCCAAATGTGAAGTTCATTCTCAAGGATCGGATACAGATGCTGTGTGTTAATGTGTGCTTATAGAGAGAACCTCGACGCTGCGGCCATCAGACAATTTGCTTGGATACCTCATAAAGTCATGCAAGCTGTAACTGCGAACCTCGAAGTGAAGTGCGTATATAGTTCTACTTCCCGAACATTTGACATCAACATCTTTCTGAATACCTACCTTAAACAGGCAAGTAGCAATGCAAGTCATTGCGCAATATATCCTGCCTTTCCCGGCAAAGGCAGATGAAGAAGTCGCGTGGACGGACCGCCTTCTCGTCGTGCCTGCGATATTTGGAAAAATCGACTTTGAAAACAGTGTTGAGTATTTCGAACATCAAATACACGCGCCCTACTCCGTTTGAACACTATGTGCAATGCTGTATCGAGAATAATGTACGTCAGTTGGTTTCCTCGAAGGAAGCGGAGCCGTTGAGCTGACTTTTTTATGTGAGATAGGGAGGTATTATTGATGAGAATGAGGAGGTCGTGAAGAAGCAGTTGAATGCGACTGTTCGTGCTGTCTCAGGTATTTCCTGCCGCGTTCTTGTAAATCTCACTCCTGACTCACCTAGCAAACCAACAGCTTTGTATGGTGATCTGCAGAAAGCTGCGGAGGACCTTCGAACGTTCGCCAAGTTGAACGAGCAGAGACTATACAAGTTGCTAAAGACGTGCCAGGATCCTCACACTGACTTGAAGTCTCTTGTCAAAGCATATGTAAGCACGACTTTTACCTCACTAAGTAATTTCACTGATAGGCTTCGCAGAACGAGTTCATCCGGCGATTAGAGCAAACATCCCCAGCCATCCTCTCAACTATGCGCGCGTTCATCCTCCAATGCAGCCTCTGGATCGTTAACACATCCTCCATCCCAACACTCATAAAGCGGCTCTCGCAGGGTGTCCACGCAGCGGAGAAGGCACGCACGACACCGGAGAAACTGGCAGAAAAGCTGGCCGGGGTGACGTCGCAGGCGGCTTCGCGGAGTCAGATGACGATCGTGATGGCGAGCAATGCTGCTGTGCTACTTACGATGATATCGAAATACCAGTCCGTGCTGTTCCGGCCGCATGTGAGTGAGCTGGTGAAGGCGACGGCGGAGGATAAGAGCGAGAAGGTCGTGCACCTGTGTTTGCAGGCACTTGCGGCGATCTCGAGGAGCGAGCCCGCGCTTGCGCCTTCGGATAAGTGAGGCGTTCCTTTTGGTTGGTGCCCAGTGAATTTTAGCTGATGATGTTTTGTATTCTTTTCCTAGGCGGACGTTGGAACGACTGACGCGTCACGTCCGAGGCTCGAGGCCGAAGCTCGCCAAATACGCAACGCGCATCCTTGCTCATACTAAAGACCGGGATGCACTCTGCGCGGAGACCGTCGAGTTCATCACAACGAATCTGCCCAAGGCAGATCCTGACAAGCTAGCTGCACACATCGCTGTTCTCGTGGAGATGATACGATCTGCACCTGATGCATTCGAACAGCGGAGCGAGATTATTGTGGAGTTTTTGTTGAAGGGGGTTTTGATGCGCTCGTGTTTGGACGATGGCGTAAGTATTAGTTGCCAATGGCTTTCGTTCTTATGACAGGCGATAACGGACTAAATGATATTCTTTTTCCAGGCGACTATGGAAGTGGACGAAGATGCCGACGAATGGGAAGATGAGGATAAGCTACCTCCCAGGGCGCTTGCGAAATTCCTGGCTCTTAAAGTCTGCCGACATCGTTGTCTTGTGCATGCCAACTCTGAAAGCGCCGCGGACATGGCGTCACCGGTCATAAAATTGCTCGTCACTCTTTTAGAGAAAGGAGGAGTCTTGACTCCAGAATCTGCAGACGGGTGAGTTGGCTTTTCATATTTATGCGTAATCTTTTATTCATCCCTATACCTTACCTTTTTCAGGCCGACGGTGAAGTCAAGGCTTCGATTACAAGCTGCTACATCTCTCCTCCATTTGGCAACAGTCGAGAAATTCGCAGAAGCTACAGCGCCGGATTTTGTGCTTCTTGCTCTTACCATCCAGGTAGTTACCAAACACAGCGATTATACTAACTATTTCTCGCGTTTACTGACAAAACTTGTTGGTTGATCGTACGTCTAATAGGACTCGTGTTATAACGTCCGCGATTCATTCTTGAAGAAGTTGATGTTGTTGGTTAATGCGGGCAAATTGCCTGCGCGGTTCAATGTGATCCTTTTCTTGACTGTGCATGATCCGGAGGAGGATATCAGGACGCAGGTGAGCTGTCTGTGGCTTACTGAAGGAGTTGCGTTACTTAATGGTTGACCGATTGTTCGTCTTTTTTCTTAGGCACGTGGCTTCGTACATGCCTTGATAAAACGGTCACGTCCGGGTCAGTGATTTGGTGCTTCTTCGTTTCTATTTGTGTATGCGGGAGATTGAAGTCGGTAATAGATGTCAGGCTGAGTAACTGGGAGGTGATCTTCATACGACTCCTGCATGTAATTGCCCATCACCCCGATTTCGGGCTGGAGGAGTCACAGGTCCTTGAGACGGCAAAGTGAGTCCTTCGTCAGAACAATTGTCTCAGCGTCTGACTTACTGACTCCTCGATGTAAAAGATACATTCGAGAGTACCTAAGCCTCGTTGCGACCGCCGATAACATTTCATTACTCTACCACGTCGCTCAAAAGTGCAAGACGGTCCGTGATGCTGAGTCGCATGTATTTAGCGAGGTGGGTGTACTACCGTCCTATCTGCTTGTGTCACTTCACTTAATTGATTGTCTGTTTGGCAGCGACTGTATGCAACGAGTGAGCTCGCACAGGAGTTGATAAAGCGGCATGCGAAAGTCCGACAGTGGAGTCTTCCTATTTATCCGGGGAAGGTCAAGCTGCCTTCGGATATCTTCCGGCCTTTGCCCTCGGATGGAGCTAGATCAACGGTTGGAGTTTATATCTTTTGGCTGTCTTGATTGGTTACTGATGATTGCGAATTAGATTTTGAAAACGGTGTACTTGCCTGATGAGATTGTGAAGAAGCTCGACGAGTTCGTACCGTCTCATCCTAGAGTAAGTCTTGGTCGAGTCTCTATAGCCAACACCGATGACTGATATTTGCTATGTTCTGTAGGAAAAGCAAAGAGCGGAGAGAAAAACGACCACGAAGCGGAAAGCTCCGACAACAGTGAACGGATCGTCAAAGTAAGGCTGTATCCTCCCCTTACCTTTCCGGATGTTTACCTACTAGAATTCTCTAGACGATCGAAAGGAACTACAAGACGTCGCAAACATTATTCATCCGACGAGGAAGAGGGAGATGACGATGATGATGACGCTATTAGCGAGGACGGAGATGAGAGGCAGACAACGTCATCTCCTGTGCGAAGCGCTCCTGCCCAGTCAGATTCGGGCTCTGATGGTGAGGAGAATGACGATGAGGAAGCGAATGACAAGGATTTGGGCCGAGGGGCTCGGACCAGAGCGAAGGTATGATGAGGCTTTTGCGAGTCACTTGGACGGTTTGGATGCTGATGATCGTTCTTACTATACTTGCAGGCGAGAGCACAGAAGAAGACTAGACGGAGGACGAAACCGAAGTCAGCCTCTTCTACTAACGAGTGATTTACTCTTTTTTTTTTCCACTGTTACCCCTTTGGATTCGGCTTATTCGTCCCTTTCAGGGTATTATCTATATTCTTCTATTATTTCGATATGTCCTGTCATGCTTGCTTCCGTGCTGCTTTCCGCGATCTCTGCTTTGCGCTGCCTACCGTCCAATCCAATTTCTTTTTCTTTACCTAATCACCTGACTGCAAATTCCCGTTCCGCCTGACCCGAGATCCATCTCCGGGCTCATGTTGTACCACCATTACTATCAGCATCTAGTTATAAGAAAAGTAAGTATTATTCGTCAAACTACAACACCATAGCCGTGGTCTGTATCCACTTTGTCAGCGCACATGGCCGAACCACGGTATTTTCAAAATGACCTCAAGCCTATTGCTACGGACACGAAGAACCTTAATGCTACTCTGATTGCGCTGAAGAGTGCTATTGCTTCGTCGGTTGAGTTATTGATACAGCATGTAAGGGCGAAGAGTAGTTCTCGCGATTCGTTATATACAGGAGATGCTGGTGAGTTGTATATTCCGATTTGTTCTTGGAGTTACTGATTTACAAGTTCCGGTTCTCCTCTCTTGTTTGTCGATTTTGGATAGGCACTGCACTTATGTTCTTGCGGCTTAGCGTACAACTTAAAGCTGCCGGACTGGAAGATTATCTGAAGAAGGATATC
Organism: Sanghuangporus sanghuang; assembly: GCA_009806525.1. NCBI lineage: Eukaryota > Fungi > Basidiomycota > Agaricomycetes > Hymenochaetales > Hymenochaetaceae > Sanghuangporus > Sanghuangporus sanghuang. The sequence continues at coordinate 97,133 of VVIT01000012.1, read as the reverse complement.
CAAGCTCAGATCCCGTCAATCGTGAATAACCTATTGCCATCGCTCAGGGCGTACCAACTTAGGCCTGGGCATCTGTCTCCCTTGGACTCACCAGTTGGTTCCGCTGTCGTCTATATACTATCAATACTAGGCAGAGCCACATCGTCGGATTCCAAGTTCCGTAGATACGACGGGCGACAAGAACTGGGCAGCTGCGATCCAGACGCTCGAGAATGCAGTGGCGATAGCAGCCGAGGATCAGAGTCTCTGCGGGGATGAAGTCCTGTACGGGCGTGCAGGTCTTTTGTGGGCGATGTTGAACCTGCAGATGTGGGTCAGCGCGCCGGGCGTATCAAGGCAGCTGGAAAAAAATATCGCTCAGGTTGTCAATACGAAGACGATCGAGCAGGTCATAGAGAGAATTATTGAGGCGGGGAAGTTGGGTGCGCGATGGTATGGGAGGAACTATGGTGAGGAGCCGTTGCCCGTGATGTGGCCCTGGCATGATAAATTTTACCTCGGAGCGTAAGTAGTCTTCTGACTGTTTATTCCGAGACTCAATTGACTCGAGGGGGGATGCTGATAGGATTCATGGAGTCGGTTCGTGATAAAATAAGCATTTCGATGCCGTTTAGATGCACTCAATGGTAATTGTTATATAGCGGGTATATTGACGGTCCTCCTTCAAGCTCCCAAAGCCATAGTCACGCCCCACATGCATCTCATCACGCGATGCATATCAGCACTCTGCGATATCACCGTCCACAAAGACGGGCACCTCCCGTCTTCGCTGCCGGCGAAGAGCCGGACATACGAGTACACTCAGATCTGTCATGGCTCACCCGGCTTGCTAGTACTCTTAGCGACGTTCAGACTGCGTTTTCCAGATGATTGGAGAGAGGAGTGGGTAGCAGCCGAAGCGCTGGCTGCTGAGAAGGTATGGGAGGAAGGACTGATGAGGAAGGGGATCGGAATTTGTCATGGTGTTAGTGGGAATGCGTGGACGCTTTTGCTACAGGGACTCAGGCATACAGGGTAAGTATATATGAACGGACGCAGAAGAATTCGAAATTAAACACCGAGTGTAACAGGGAGAAAGAGACTAGCACCCTCCTCTCCCGTGCACTCGCCTTCCTTCTCAAGTCGACGGAACTTCCTCCTCTCGTCTCGGGAGAGTCGACAGCATTCCGCACGCCCGATCACCCGTACTCGCTGTTTGAAGGATTAGCAGGAGCCGTTTGTGCATGGATTGACGCGTGTGTTATCATTCGCGAGTGCTTGGGAGAGGCAAAAGCGTCGACCAAGATGGTTCTTGGTTTCCCTGGTTTGGGTGGTGCAGGTAGACATGGGTATTTGTAGGTGCTTATGGAGGAGATTGTCAATTGTTTCGTGCTTTCGCTTGCTCCGTAGTTTAATGCAGGCTGTACTTATATCGAGTGTAAGATACAATACGTCGAAGCAGCAGAAATAAAATTTGATTTTTTTCGGTATTCTCCATTCATCTGCAGGATGAGGTATCAGATGTGTCACCGAAGACCTATCTTGACCTAGCCGTAATCCGAATCACTGAAAGCATCCGCTAGTCAGAATGTCACATTATGGAGCTTCTAAATAGCTTATTCGACATTGAATTTGGCTGATATATTGTGCAACAACAGAAGGGAAATTACATAAAATTGTTGGATGGAATGGAATCTTAAATGAATCTTCCGAGACTCCGACCAGGCAGGTGCACCCGTGAGAAAAGTTTGTCAGACTCACAGAGTAGAGTCCAATTTGGCAACTGATCGTCGCCTTGTCCACGAACTCAACCTATAATTTCAGGCTGGCCGGCGTGCAGCTGCAGTAAACTCACTTCAGCACACTCACTCAGCTGATTAGCGGTCATGGCACCCCCTCAGAAGAAAGCATTGCCATTGAAGGAGAGCTCTCTGTTCAAGGAGCTGCTTCAATTATATGAAACAAAACAACTCAAGAAGGGTGTCAAGACCGCAGACCAGATCCTCAAAAAAGTTCCTGACCATGGAGGTGCGTGGCGACATACTTGTTTGGATGAGATTACAGCTGAACACTCATTTATTGCCTAGAAACTCTCTGTATGAAGGGTCTTATCATCACCCACATGGGAAGACGAGAAGAGGGATTGGAACTTGTCAAGAAGGGCATTCGACTAGACATCACATCGCATATTGTCTGGCACGTATACGGGCTCATTCAGAAGGCCGAGAGAGACTACGAAGGTGCTCTCAAGTCCTATACACAAGCCTTGAAATGCGACAGAGTACGCATGAGATTTGTTCACTCCTGCCGGTGAAGAAGTTAGCTGATCAGATCGTAGGAGAATCTCAACTTGCTGAATGACGCCGCCAACCTTCAGACACAACTACGACATTTCGAAGCACTGCAAGATACTCGAGAACTAATACTGAAGCTCAAACCAAACGCGAGGAAAAGTTGGATATCTTTGGCTGTTGCGTACCATCTGAACGGGAACTTGGTAGCCGCGAAGAAATTGTTGGATAAGTACGAGGAGGTTGTGAAGGTGAGTAAACCGTCACTTTTGTAAGCTGGCTTGTTTACATATACGCCAAGTCTAGAACGTACCCGACTACGACTTCGAGCATTCCGAGCTGACGCTATATCATGTTCGGGTACTGGAAGAATTAGGGGAGCTCAACGAGGCGCTTCAGAAACTCGATAACAGCGCCAAATCAAGAGTGATTATTGATCGTACTGCCGTCATGGAGACACGAGGTATGGACGATTAGTATCCTATTGTGACGTATGATTTCTGAAGGAACGTCTCATTGCAGCTAGACTGCTGTCTAAGCTTAATTCTCCGGAAGCTGAGGATGCTTGGCGCGCCTTAATAGAAAAGAATTCCGACTGCTATGACTATTATAGAGGTTTCTTCAATAACAAGGGCATATCACTAGGTGAGCACCCTTTCATCACCTTCAGAAAAATCTCTGAACCAGATTTAGATAATGTAACGGACGAGAATCGCGACGCTATTTTACAATCCCTACAACAAATCTCAGAACAACACTCGCGGGCAGCGTCACCTCGTAGAATAGCCTTGACTGTGGCGATAGGCAAGTCCGCACGTTCTTCTGATGAAATCTTCCAAATAGTAATAAGTTCTGCTTACAGGTGATGACTTCAAAGAACGAGCCAGAGCATACCTCCTTAACGGCTTCAGAAGGGGCGTGCCGTCGCTCTTCTCCGACATAAAAAGCTTGTACTCCGACCCGGCCAAACGACTCGCAATCGAGGAGATAGCAGAAGGTCTGAGAAAAGAAGAGTCACCATCTTCAACTGCTCCCGCTGTCAACGGCGATGTTGTCGCTAACGCAGAATCACCAACGACTTACCTATGGATTCTATACTTCCTTGCTCAACATTACTCATACCTTCGGCAATTTTCTAAAGCAATTCCCTTGGTCGACGAGGGTATCAACCATACTCCTACGCTTCCGGAGCTCTACACGTGTAAAGCGCGGTTATTGAAACGCGCGGGCGACCTCGTCGGTGCTGTACAGTATGTTGAGGATGCGCGACTTCTGGATCTACAAGATCGTTTCCTTAATACGAAGAGCGCCAAATATCACTTACGAGCAGGTTTATCAGAAGAAGCTCAGACGCTCCTTGGCTTGTTCACCAAAGTGAGTTTCTTGCCTGGATATTTCACCGTCAGTTTGGCCTGGCTTATCGATGCAACTATCTAGAAAGATGCGCCATCGCCTGGCGCTGACCTCGAGGAGATGCAGTCATTGCTATACCTCACCGAAGAAGCGGATTGTCAGAACCGGCTCGGGAAACTTGGACCGGCGCTGAAGAAGTACCTGGCGGTACAAAAAGTGAGCTCCACCCAAAATCATAGCTAAGCAATATGTTTCCTGATGCGTCCGAAGGTATTCGATGACTATAATCACGATCAATATGATTTCCACTTCTATTCGCTCAGGCGCTTCACTATCGGCGCTTATTTCAAGTATGTTTGCCTCCACGCTGTGACTGCCTAGCCAATCTCTGATTATCGGTGCCATGCTCTAGACTGCTGCAATGGGAAGACGGTTTGTACCGCCACCCATCACTTGTGCATGCGATACTAGAAGCCTCTCGAGTAAGTTTATTGTATACGATCAGTTTCTTTTTTGTTTTAGCTGAACTTCCGCATAAGATATATGTACGAGTTCATGATAATCCAAAACTTGCGGCCTCCTCATCAGCAGGTATTTCTACCCTCTCTTCAAATTTCTCCTGGGAAGATATATAACGAATAATAGGCTTATCTGAGGCCGAGAAGAAGGCGCAAAAGAAGGCCAAGAAGGCTGCTTTGAAGCATCAGGAAGAAGCCAAAAAGCGTAAGCCAGAATTATCAATCATCGTTCATCTGTTTTCTCCTGATTAAATGGACGTTTGTCTGGCAGATACGAATGCGTCGTCACACGAAGATAAAGGTCTGGAGCCTCCTACGTCGAAGGATGAGGATACCGATGGCTCGAAAACACTGGCCGCAACAGACGGCTTAGAACGTGCATGGAAAATGCTGAAACCTCTTGCTTCGCATCCTTTAGAACGGGTTGACGTGTGCGTTGGGATCTACGATGTCTCAGTCCGGCGAAGTGAGTGATTTCAGACTCGTTTGACACTACATCGTCGGTCTAACTATTTGTCCTCAGAAAAGTACGCGCAAGCTTCAAAAGCTCTGCTCGCGGCGCATGCTATAGATCCAGAAGACCCGGAGCTGCATTTATGCATCGTTGACTTCAAGCAGCGAGGTTAGTCCTTCGTCATTCATCTATCATCCAATCGCATCCTGACATTATTTCCATTCAGTATCGGCCCTTCCTGAACCCCTCGCAAAGCCACTCGACTCCATCGTCTCCTCTGCATTGGCAACACTATTCCCGTCGGAGCTCACTGCTGAAACATTCAACTCGCAATATCTGCAGCGCCATTCGACGTCAGTGCCCGCGACGCTCGCGTCGGCGCAAGTCCTGCAGCTCCTGCGTGCGCCGCTGGATGAAGTGGAGAGTACGGTCTTCGGCGTGCTCGCACCTGAGAGTAATGTTGATATTCAGGTATTCTTCCCCGTCTCTATCTTTTCATCTTTCCTCGTATGCTTATACCATCAACCTCATAAAACTTTCACACAGACCGCACAAAAAGCCGTCGACTTCCTCTCATCTATAGACTCGACCCGAAAGGACGAGTTCCGCGAAGCGTGCGATAAGCGTTTCGAGCTTTCGACTGTGTTCAAAGCACCAGAAGAGCTCACGAAGCTTCACGCCGAGGCTCGTGCGCGGCGGCAGAAGGCTTTCGAGAATGGTGAACCTACCGCAGCGCAAACGGCGCCGAAGGCTGGGGCGGTTGCTCACTAGAGCTGAACGGATTGGATTGGTTATCGTGTAATGATGTAGGAGGGAGTATCCTGAGCAGTCGATGCTAGTCTGCTGCCCACATCCGTACCGTGCTAATGTTGTTGACGTGTATATGCTGTTGATCTCTACTGTTTTTAATATTCAACATTGTTGAGAAAGATGCGTACATATGGCTCTGGAAACTCCGGAGATACAAGATGATACAGCACTGTTGGAAAATGGAAGGGAGAAAAGGAAGGGAGAAAGGAAGGGGGGGGGAGAAGAAATGATATGAGGATGTGAGTGAGTGATTTGGACATCGGAAATGCAGCCTTCCTTCCCACTTGTTATTCTACATACTAGAATGATGAGACTGAACTGGTGTGATTATGAAGTATGTTGGAGAGAGCGAAAGAAGTGAGAAGCAGCTAGGAACACGAGAAAGCACAGAGGGTCAGATGGAAATGTAACTATATCCTGTATGTAATTCCGCACGTCGTTCCGACCACCGTCTACTTTGAACAGCGAAAAGCGAAGAACAAAGAGTGAAGAAGAGTAAATTAGCGATTCTTCAAACGTAAGAACTACGATCGAACGAGAAGCACTACTCACAAAATGAGATGGCTTCAAACAATGAGCGACATCACCATCCGAGGGTTCTATGTAAATCATTCATCTTCACTCTCGCTAGCGCTCTGCAAGCTCAACGAGCCCGTATCGCTCGAGAGGGATGTAGTCGGCGAGGGCGAGCGTGGGGCACTGGCACTCGACACGACATCCCAAGTCGAGGCTGTTGATACGCTCTCTGCATCTGCATCTGACATTTCCGAGTCTGCGTCGGCGATACGGTCCGCATCACCGGAACAGTGAGGTTCTGCATTTGCGCTCGCAGGCTGATGATGCGAGGACGAAGTATCCACGAGTTGTCCCGTCTCCACATCTGTTGGACTGGATACGGATCTCAGGGGGTTGAAGTTAAACGCGGAGCCGCTGAAGCTAAAGTCGAACGGACGCGGAGCACCGTGCAAGGTACCGGTGGTAGTCGCTGGGAACGTACCAGGAGCAACTGCACGATCATTGGATCTCGTACCGTCCTGCTCTGGTATACCGCCATTCGAGAATCGGCGCTTCTTCCTAGCCTGCTGTTCTTCCGCTCCTGACTCATCATCGTCGAAAGGAGAGACCGAAGTGGATGGTTCCTTCTGCCTTGGAACGTCTAAATACGTAGCCGGGATACTCACTCCAGTGGATAGTGAACGCATTTGCTCCTGATCCACATCCTGCACAGACGGGTCAGCTTGAACTTCCTTCGCCTTCCCTTTTCCCTTTGTATTACCACTACTCGGCAATTCCAACTCGTCAGGATCAGCACATGACTCAAAGTCAGAAGATGTCGACTCCGCCTCGGCTTCCGAGTCCAAGTTCGTTCCGGTCTCGGACGGGGGAGGTCCCGGCGCAGGGTTCTTGCGCAGGAAATCCTCTACCTTTTCGTGCGCTTCGTCAAAATCGATCAAGAGCTCCTCGTTATCAGAACGAAGCTCCGCGTCTCCGACATCAGTCGGACCCCGGCTCGCACTTTCGCTGTCTCCACCAACAGTAAAGACTGGCTTGCGGCGAGATTGGAGGATGTGCGCAGCGAGGAGATCGGATGGGGAGTAATTCGGTGCGGATGAGGAGATGGACGAGAATGAGGAAAAGGGATTGTTAGGCGCGCGAACGAATGAAAAGAACCCTTCCTGTCCCTGGGTCTGACCGCGTTCTTCTCCTGCGCCACTCTCACCAGCCACCTCACTTGGCGCAGAGCTGCCACTAACACTAGATGGCGCGAGGTTGATTCCAATCGCGGCTCCATTAGTCTGAGCACCAGGCCTGAGCGTCTCGGTACTCGCACTCCGCTTCAAGCGGGACTCTGCACTGACAAGGGCATCCACTTCAAGTTGATGGCGTGCAAGCATTTCATCCCACCGAGTACGTCGATTCTTCGGGTCTACGCCCTTAGCGTTCTGGCGTGTACGAAGTGTAAACCAATCCGTGTCGAGCAGTGCGAGATTATGCGCGTCGCGCCACTGCGCCATTGTCCTCTACATCAGGTATTGCGCGCCGCCTCGTACCCTCGAGTGTAAAGCCGAGTGAGACGAACATTCGCAAGGCGGCCTCCGTTTCCGCGACGGTTCCGGACAACAGCGGTGCATTTGGCTCCTTTACACCACCCGATGCTGCGTTGGATACTGTAGGTCTTGCTGAGCGGCAGAGACTCGAGCCAATCACGCCAGCAGAAATTCGGTGAAATTCGAATACATCAAATGCAAGCTCGATGAGTTGTCTGACCGTCTCGGTCCCACATCCCCTTCCGCGCGCGTGCGGTAGGAGCGCTACGCCTAGAGAAACTTCACAGGCAACGGATTTAGCGTCCGATGCAGAATGAAGGTAGGCTATGCCAATCAGATCGGAAGGTTCTGACTTAGGATTGGTCCATAGGCCCTCTTCCTCAGGTATTGTCATGTCAAAGTTATTAAGATCATTGAGTTCGTCAGGAATAATCTGTTCTTGAGGATGGGAAGCGTCTGTTGCAGCAGTTGCGCTGTCATTGATGTAGTACGGCGTGATGCGATATTGATCTACTTCTGCATTTCCCGAAGCGTGAGAGGTATTTCTAGTGCTTGATGATGACGCTTGTGCTTGCCAGTTCGTCGCTCCGAACGGATCGTTTTCGCATCCGCCCGCGGGCGGCTGAGAGTTATGCTTACTGAACGCCATATGCAAAGTCTTGGCTAAACTCCCTTCACGATACGCGGAAGAAACGGACAGCTCTTTGAGCGCGGCATGTCTTCTGGCATTGGCTTCCTCTACAGCCTGCTGTCTTTCACGCTCTAACTTCTTTTCTGAGTTCTCGAAGAAGTTTAGGTCATGGACGCTCGCAATGTAGATACAGGAATCAGCGAAAGCAAACAGATTGCTCGCAGATGATGGGAGGACGGCCGCATCAGCTGACGAGCGCTGGAGGATGCACCAGCAGTCCATGAGGTGTTCGATATCCCGGTTCGAGACGAGCGGCCGTAGTGCGACACGCGCCGGTACGCAGGCGTCGGCGGCATCACTGACTGAGCTGGTGGTGCTCTCGGTCATGATGAGGACGAAGTGGATGAGGAGGATGTGATAGTAGGAGAGAAAGGAGGGACGGAGGAGCGATGTGATGGTATATTTATATGCTCATGGAGTTAAGCGCCCACCCATGGGTCACGCCAATATTAATGCTGCTTGCTTAAGCACAGTACAGCACGTCCCAATCAGGCAGCAGTACTGTACTCTCGGATGACTTCCAACCACAAAGTCTATCTCTGTTTCCTAACCCAGAAGAACAACAGACAGTCGACGGAGAACTTACTTTGAGCATCTTAGGGGAAAGCCACGAGGTTGCATTGCATTGCCGTCTCATCAATGATCTAAAGTTGTCTTGATGGTGTCGTTGACTCATCTCATCCATATTCTCGCGACTCAGTGCGACTCAAGCTGCGCAACGGCCCGACGCGCACAGGGATGCCATGTCGAGTCAGAGGGACAGAAGAAGGATACGCGTCCGTGGACTAGCACGTGTATTCGACGCGTCGCGTCGGAGTCACGATAATTAAATCTCCTACCATCCCTTCCGCGTCGATATCAATGGCTACCACAGAAATGTATATGAAGGTCCTGCAATATCGAGCGCCCAAGTTACACAGGTGATTATATGGACTCTACTTCGCGCAATTACGTAAATGGCAAAATTTTGATCTCGATCCAATCCGTTGTTGGTTTCTACTATTGCACCAAGCGACAGCGTTCTATAAGTCCACTGATGAGCTATGAAAATTCCTTGTGTTACTCTCCTCTCTGGATAGCGACAGTCTCAGGCCTAACGAAACATAGGTTATTATTCTCAGAAATCGGAGACTTTACTGCGAGTTCTGGCTACTCATGGTGGAGGAACTCGGTCATAGTCTCGTTCTGAAACGTTTTCGCATTTCCTTGACCTTGGAAGTCTAACGTGGCGAGTCTTTCAAGTTATCTCCGAGTATTGCTACTTTACCTAGTCTTCTTCAGTGTTGACACTCACATCGAAATCTCATAAATCTGATCGTTGTCTCTCTATTCCTGTGACTTGAATATTCATCAGAACCGATCAGCTGAAAGAATAAGGTTGCTAGATGTTGCAAAGTGATGTCCATTAATCAAGTCGATTTTGATTCAGATCAGGTTTGTTCTCATCATTCCGGTGTCTCCATCACGTAGATCCCGCCACTGTCGAAATAATCTCGAAGGTAGTCTTGCAACGTACTGATGGAATCGAGAATCGGCGTCAGGAAGGATCATTTGGTATCCATCCGACGACAATAAGCGGCGCTCTGGGCTATCTTTGACCTGAATCCAAGCTACTTAAGACGTGGTTTTGTCTACAATTACTTCAATCCATTCTTCAATGCCGAATCATAACATCACAAGCTCGTTCTTTGCCCGCTCCACGACGGAATATATCCAAGCCGAACCAAGTATCGTACCTTTGCTTTTCTCAGAGATTGTTTTTCGGCAATATTTCCATGTGGCTATTGTAACCATCTTGGTTTATCAATCTCGTCCGTCGCACTTCTCTCTTAGGGTTTTTTTTCTCTACTAACAAGATCCATGCCATGATAGTCATCATGCTAGACAAGGAGGTGAGTGAGGTTGATATTTTACGAAAGAAGCTCTGATCGACTCATTGTCTCAAGATAAAGTACTTCTGGGTGAGTCATGCCAGCTTATCCTGGACTTTACAGTAAGGCTTAACATACCTTTTTGAAGTCCAATCCACGAAGTTCAATTAGCTGGATCTACTTTGCTGTAAGTTCCATCAATGCTTAAAAACTGAAGTAACTCTCAAACCTGGAGGAATAGAACCACTACGCCGGACTCCTGGGAACCATTTGTAACATAGCCGGTGAGCACGTGTCTGTTGGTACCAAACGAAGCGACTAGAAACGAGATTCGAAATGAAATTTCACCAGTCAACGGCTTTAGAGAGAATTTTTCAAGGTGTGTTGATCGAATGTTGTGCGGAAGAAACGACGTTTGTCTGAGACTGAGCTTCCCTGATAACTTAGCTGTGCGTCTCATCTCTACTACCCTCGGTATACTAGAATCCTGATCCGCAGAACCAGGTCAAGCTTTTCAATGGATACAGTCCCTGTGCAGTACGTGCTTCACCTACTGTATATCCTTGACTTTGTGCTCATCTTGTGCTAGACGTCGCTACTATCGTCCTAATCGACTGTAAGGTGTCTGCATGTATCTGTAGACAAACTTCGACTAATTCTTGCATTTGTGGAATGCAGACATCCTGCTCATTCGCGTCTTGGCGCTTTACCACAATAGTAAGCAAGCATCGCGCTTCATGAGCCAGGGTGGTATCCAAAGCTGATCTTCGGCAGACACGAAACTGTCGGTCTGCCTCAAGCTGATGCTCGCATGCGAGGCGGGTTTTGGTATCGGCTTTCTCATTCAGGGAAACCTAACAGAAACATGTAAGATGTCGGATTTACTCAAAATATTCTCCCAGTATTTACGATGTCGATATGTAACTCTCACCAGCCCTTCTTGTTGGCCTTGCAGACGGAGTCACGATTTGCGCGTCTTTCACGAACAGCGGTGTGACTCTATACCTACTTTCTTGGTGAGCTCACAGAATCAGTATGGGGCGCCGAATTGACTTGCACCATTGCAGGATCATACCGATAACGTTCGGCTTCATTCTGCTTATCCTCGCACTTTATAAGGCGGCAGAGTACTGGAGAGCGTCCTCCGGACTCCGAGGTCTCGAGCTCGTACGAGTCGTCATCCGCGACCAATTCCTGTACTATGGATTGTAAGCGAAATCTCTATTTCCTACGACACACAAAAAAAAAGAAGTCGGACCCTGATGTGTTATTGCCATTCAGCGTCATTTTCTGCTGCGTTCTCAAAATCGTGACGGTCGCTGTAGAGAATCCTATCGCCTCGGTCCTACTGGTTGCCGTAGGGAGTCCGACACTCCTCTGCATTCTGGGCGGCCAGCTGTTGATTAATTTGAAAGAAGCTGGGGAGAGGGGCGCGAACGGAGGGACAAACTACACACCGAAGAGTGTGAGTGGTATGGAATTCGCGTGAGGCCATGCAGGAAAGCAGCATGAATACTGCTCTTGTCTCTTCTACGTAATATACTCTACTTCCTTTCTTCTTAATATCCAGCAAACTTTGTACGATAGATGAGTCGTAAATGGCAATAAAGAGCCGTGACGCCAAGATGGGGTTTGATTACGCAACGTTCGGACGCGAATAGTGTTAATGTAAGAAAGTTAGCAAGGGGGACACCGCCGGGGGTGGGGTGGGGGGGCATAATAGCACTCGCAATTTCATATAGCCAGCCCAGGAACGACACTATTCAGCCCCGCACATGAAAATTCCCAGAGTCCATTCTTCGCAACGTCTTCGTCTTCGTTGCGACCGCACCTCAGATCTGCCGGCGGACTAATATTCTCCTATACGTACAAAAGCTCCCAAAAGCTACCCGATTCACTTCCTTACCAAACGGACGGATCCTCCTATAGCCTGGGCCCAGTCTCGGATGCACCTCTCCTAAAGTTCAGATTCCATCTCTACTACTACATAGTCCGGGACTCAGAATCCTTCTCATATACGTATATTAAAACAGTCTTCCCTTCTCCTATCAGAAAAGTCACTAGTAAATCCGACTATGCTCGTGTATCATCCAGTAAGTCAGGTAAATGGCCTGTCTCGGACTTCTTCTCAGTGGAATTTACGCAAGAAACACCGAGCGCACCTGACAGGTTTATCCTTACCCCGCTATGGTGGGCTGGAGTGGAAGAGACAGCCAATCCGTCTATGAACGTAAATCTCCTGACCTTGTCTCTGATTCATCCACCCCCGAGACTTTGATACCTCCATCATCCACGTATCAAGGCCACGCTCTTTATGTAAACTGTACACTAAACTGTACACATAACCATCAACAGGTCGCGATGGATATCCAAACTCGTCTGTTATTACTGTAATCGTACACAACTACAACGTCCCTATCGACTGCCCGTCCACAAATGAGCCACAAGTAAACAAGCTTGAACTAATCAACTAATCGTACAAGAAAAAAGATCACGACAAGCGATATTTATACAACTTTTTTAATGCTGAAGCAGCCGAAGCGAAGGTGTCAGATGAAATGAATGAGAGAGGCGGGTAGAAGAAATGAAAAGTCAGAGAAAAAGAGAGCAATATAAAGTCAGAAAAGAATACGTGAAAAATCAAAGAGAACACGCGAAAGGCTTCGTGAGATCATGTAATCATATCAGCCATATAAGTGGGCGGATGGATGTTAGAAGGGAAAGAACACGACGAAGGATGGAAATGAAGGATGAGATGAAGTGTAGACAGGGCGAAGAAAGACTAGAAGAGAATGATGAGTCGAATTTGTCATGAGTAATCCAAACCCAGGTCTTCAATATATATATCTTGATCATATGAGAGCATAAATCTTCTTGTGCGTAGACGCACGCTTACTGAATGCGTGCGCGTCGTTAAAGACGAAAGGCCCCGACCATGGAAATATGTTTACGAAGGAAGAATAATTAGGGGCAAATTTTTTTATCTTGCTTCGTGGTGCGAAGTCGTTCGGTCGGCGGCCTTATACTTCCATTCCCGAGCTCTCCTCCTTAACCGCGACGAGCTTCGAACGCCTCCTTGATATCCTCCCCGTCAAGCTCGAGACGCTCGGGCTTTTGGTTATGCCCGATCCAGACAAATGGACTTTTCCATCCCTTCCTCTTCTTCCGCGTTCTTCTCTATCATTGCTGATACCGCCCAAGCTCTGCTCTTCAGAACGATCTGAAGATGCGTCGCGTCGCTCTTGCGGTGAGGAGGTATCTGAAGCGCCCGAGCCAGATACTGACGAGCCTCGATCTTGATCACGATCGTTCTCAACGTCACGATCTTGGTCATCGGCTTCGTGATCATCACCAGCGTCGCTCGACCCCGCCACAGCGTTTCCTGGGTGTTTGCCATTCACTCCATGAGTACTTTCGATATCCATGTCCATTTCCATGTCCATCTCAGCCATCGGCTCGAGTCCGCCAAAGTGCGACGCGAACCCACCACCCATACCACTTCCAATCCCATTCACACCTCCGAGTTCCAAGGCGCGGTCATCAAACACATGCAGACCTTCTGAACCAAACATACCCGCCAGCTCATCCGCTTGAGGATTAATATCAGAACCCGGAAGCAAAATAGGCAATGAATCGGATGAGGCTGGAGGAACAATGCCTGCCTCGGCCAGTCGCGATTCAAGCTCTCGATTTCTCGCTGCTTGTACACCGACAAGCTGCTGAAGGTACCGAATGTACTCGACACTCTTGCGCAGGATCATGCCTTTGTTCGCTTTCACTGGTTGAGAACTGCTCTCCTTTTCAGCCTTATCTCCCTTAGCGGTCTTCGATTTGGAGGATGCAGAAGGCTTTTCTGGAATATCTGCGTCGCCATCGTCGAGATCTTTATCTTTTTTATCATCATTAGCGCCTGATACAAAATCGATGCGGAACAGTGAAACGGATGAGCTCGCGCCCTTGAAAGTAGTGAAGAAGGTCTAGTACTAACCAGAAGACACAGCTCCTGTAGGATCGAGCATGACCTGAGGAATAAGAGTCGCAAGTTCACTGATTTTCTCATTAATGTTATCCCGACGGCGCCGCTCAACAGCGTTGTGAGACTCGCGCCTCCGGCGGCGTTTTTCATTTACAATCGCGGCTCTACTCCATACGAGAAGGTAGTTCTTATTAGTAACGTTCGTGCTGAAAGCATCGTATAGAAGAAACGAACTGTTTTGCTGCAGGATCCAAAGGAGTAGCAGGTTCTTCCTTACCAGAACCTGAAGTGACGGTATCTTTCGGAGAAATGCCCATACTTCCGACGCTGTAAACAGAATTAGTTTACCGTCTCCTTAATTCTTCCTTGAACATTAAATACATACCTCGTGCCAAACGCACCGAAAGGTCCATGGCTCACACTATCCGGCGTCGGCAGACTAAACTCCGCACTACCAGCATTCGCACCTGCATTAATCGAGTGGCCATTTCCATTGATGCCATTGATGTTGACTCCGTTAACACCTTTGAACTCGTTTACTCCAAACCATCCACTCGCTTGACCAATCCCTGGTCCGCTGCCATTCAAGTGGCCGGCGCCGGGACCCGGACCGAGAGGAGATAAAGCGCTGCCGAGCCCACCCATGTTCCCAAGTGGACTAAGCGCACCGCCTGGTCCGCCGTGAGGAGGAATCACAATCGATGATGGACGCGAAGCACTTCCACTTCCACCCAAGGGCGGAGACGGCAAGTTGTGGAGGTGATGACCCAATTGTGTCTGATTAACGTTGCTCATCGAATGAGATTGGGAATGAGAATGAGAGTGAGACAAGTGGGGAGGCAGCGTGAACGAGTCCCTTCGCCGACTCGCACCTTTCGTCGTACGCGTCGGACCACCTCCCTGGCTTTGACTCTGCGACGAGCCAGTGGTTGGTCTCGCACGGGAGCGGCTTCTTGACGACGATCTGGGCCCGCCTGTCGCGGACCGGCTATCCGCCCGTTTTCGACTTCCACCAAGCGGCTGCGGACTCTCGCTGTCCCGCGCAGGAAGGCTGCTTGTAGACGTCGGAGTGAACGGGCCGAACGGATCGGTCAAATCAGTTGTTCCGGATGCCGATAAAGCCAGAGATGGAGGATGCGGATCATGATGAGTTGACAGCGGAGGAATCGTGCTATTAAAGTGCGCAGGGAAGGTATCGCGACCGCCAAATAATCCGTTCTGAGCACCGTGGGCCGCGTAGTTTCCAGAATGGTGATCATAATGTCCATGTAGATGTGATGTCGCCAAGGAAGCCGGTTGGCTCAGTGGAGGGAGATCGGGGCGGTGAGACGTATGTGGAAGGGAAAACGCATGCGCGCCCGCGCCAGTAAAGTGGGATGATGGTGGGGCGGAAATATCGAAAATATTGTGCATATGCGTCTGTTCTGAACCATGATTCTGACCCTGATGCACTGGAGGAGTGTGCGTCGACCGTTCATTGGATGTTGCAGGACTCGCAGGGTTCATAAGCGACATCGCAAGTTCATCAGTCAGGTCCATCGCATTCGTGCGTGAAAAGGCGTCCGGTAGCGATAATGATGGCAGTCCGCTACCGCTCCCACCATTCATACCACCATTTCCACCACCGTTGTTAATGTTGCTACAGTTATCGCTGGCGCCTTGATGCGCATGATGCGAGGAATGAGTCAGGAAAAGATCAAAGGGACCCGGAGGAGGTGAAGGCGGGTGGCCTGAGCTTGGCGAGGGCGAGGGCAAGTGGAACCCTTCTTGTCGCATCTTTGGCTGCGAGATCGAGCTGAACGAGCTTGAAGATGACGAAAAAAAGGACATTCCTGGTGCTTGATGACGATGAGTTCGATGAGTCGAGCAGGAACTTGAGCATAAATATGTCCTCACCAAAAACCGTGGGGGGCGCGTTGTCGTTGATAGCGACGCCCTGAAGCTCAAACTTTGGCTGCAGTACTATAGTCCGTGCTCGTCGATAACAACGAGCTAACAGATCGTTGACGTCGTGAACGATGAAAGCGTTGAGAAAGGGAGACGATGACGAGAAAGGGAGGGGTAAGGCAAGGGTGGGGGGAGATGCTGGGTGTGCAAGAGCCTGTAATGAATGCGGGGGGTCGTACTTGAATACATTCTGGCTGCCATATCGGGCAGGCGTAGCGTGTCACACCAATTCACTGCTTCCTTTTCTTTGCTAATTTTCTTCCATTGCCGCCGAGAAAATCTCCTTACACGGTGTCGTACACACCAGATGCGGACATAGGTGACGGCATACGCCGAAGAAGACCGAGGGAGTTGTCACAGAGAATTCCGGACTGACGAGCCGAAAGGAGCCGAAGCAGGCTTTGTACGTAATGAGTGTGAGCCATCCATCCCATCCCATCAAATGTTATTTCCCCGGACGGACCCCAGATCGGACAGTGACCGCCGGAGGGATTTTGTGTTATGTTATGGTTGCCGTTCCCCACAATCGATTGCGATTGACCACACCAGCTAATCACAGTCCTTGCCTTATCTCCTCTCTTTACCCCACACTAAACAAACACTAGGATTAGTCGTGGCAGAACAGACCTCCACTTCTCCTTGTCCTTGTCTTCTCGTCACTGAATGAAGTACTAAGGTCAGAGTCAGGCACGCGTCTGCTCCAGTCCCTCTTCCGCGGCAGTGCTCGCTCGGTGCTTGGTCTGTCAGGGTCTGTCCCACGATCTTGATATCCTCCTCCTCGTCTTTCTTTCCAAAATAGTTTCGTTAATGCACATTCCACGCAAGCTGCCGACGTCATCGCAAGAGAGGAGTGTTCTTTTATTCGTTCCAATCAGAAATTTGGGAATTCAGGACGCGTGGATAGGGATGACTCATTCCACACACAGACCCCGATCAGACCACCCCACAACTCTAAAGTCCGAACAGCGTTGCGATGAGCTGAGCTTTCATTCTCCTCTCGCTCAGGACAAGAAAAAACATCAACAAGTGCCATATCCTTGGTCTTATCATTCTCCATGAAGATCGTTTCCCTTAGTCGGAATCTTAGCCAGTTCCAAAAGGACGGCAGAAAAAGAAAAGGACCAACTCGGATATAGTCTCGAATTCAGTTCATCAACAGGCCCCGAAGTGCGATCCGCGCAAATACATTTTTGCAGATAAGTAATGAGTCTGACATTTGATGACAAACCAGTCGCGAAATATCCGCACATTTCAGAGCTTCTTGTCGTCGTTTTGCTATTCTCTTATGAAGTAACGGCATCGACCCGAGTGCTTGTCCGACCGAGAGACAGAAGAACGTACATTTCCACACGACGAAGAAGAGCAACGACGCCGGACTCCGACAAGATAAGACAAGGTCGGGCGTAAAGTTTCATATCCACAGCCCTGCATAATCGCGGGCCATCGAGAGAGTCCATACACCAGATCCGTTCATCTATTCATTCCCCACACATGCAATTCATTCCCCCACATTTGCGATATGCGCGGCAAGGATTCAAGCTTAGCACTGCCTCAGCATTTCCTTTGGAATACAAAACCCCGCACGGAAACGCGTAAGCATATTCCCTAGCTGGTGTCCCTTGCTCCTCTACCCCGCTTATCCGCCATACCCGCAACCCGATCCCCGGACCTTATACCCATCTACGTATCTACAATGCATCCGTATGCATGCTTAAAAGTGCCTAATGAGGCGCAAGCCGATGGACGGACCATACTTAACGATGTAAAAACTTTGGAGAAATGTTCAGAAGTGCGGGACCGCTTTGTCAAGGACCAGCTCAAGACGTACATGTCTCACCTTCTCAAGAACAGCTCAATTTCTAGACATAAGCCGAGCATGTCAGAAATCGGTGCACCAATGCACCCGAGAATGGACCTGAATGAAGGCAACCCCTCATCTAATCTATCTCTCCCACCCGTCTCCACAAAGTCAGATTCGATAGATAGGCTATATGGTCAATGGTCCACGCCGCAGTGCGTGTGCGGGGTACGATTATCCACCACTCTTCCCGCAAGTCCCCCACAAAATCCGTACAGCCGTCCCACTAGAAGCATCTTCCCCCCTGGCCCTGGACGAATGTCCATCCCATTTCTTTGTTCGTGCCGTGCATCTCTTCGACGCGGAGATGAATAGATGAATATCATCCTTTGATCTCCTTTCTCTCTCTTCAGGGCTCGTCTAACGAATAAGTAAGATACCGGAATTTCCAAATACATACCGTAAACGAAACAGAAATATGATTTCGCAAGTGAGGATTTGTGGGATTTGGAAATCGGAAGACCGGGACCGTTGAAGCGAGCGGGGTGAGGTCATCGTCCATACTCACCGCATCCCAAGCACAGCGTTTCGTCTAACAGGAGACAACATTATTATTATTCCACCGAATTGGGAATTTTGACTATCTCCTCTCCTTCTCCTTTCCCTTTTTTTGGACCTGCTGTTTCACAATAATAATAACATTAATGAAAGCAGGATGAGTCAGAGGCGAACTTACCAGAACAAGTGGTCTCCGCTCACTTGTTTCAGGCCCCCTACCTTCCCTTACTATTACCTTACTCCTCCTCTAGGAGATCGGAATCTGGGCCCAGTCCAAGAACCGTCTTCCATTTCGATCTTTATTGCCTACCCTGCCTTCCGCTTCTATTCTAATCCGCTCCTCCCTGAGTGGCCTCGTTACCGTTACCGTTGCCGTTTTGCACGCATTGCACATCAATAACCAGTCACGTCGATTGATATCGATATCCTTTACTTGTTCGATGTTCAATCCCCGGCAGCGTAACGCTGATATTAATTCACTATGTCACGGAGAGCCGAGAGGCATTCGCGTCGGGAATCGGGAGATGCGATCCAAATGGCATGTACATGTACAGTATGTAAACATACTTGTGGGATCCCGTGTGGCCTAAGTGCGGCGAACGTCCAGAACTGCTGCGGAATGGGCTGGAACATGCCAGCGTACTGCGCGTGTGGCTGGTTTCTGAGCGAGAATATACATATTAGCCGAAGACCTTCAAGGCGAATAACATGTCTTTATCGATCTGTGTTTCAGGCATTGCAAGCGCGTTGCCATTGGAGCTGAAGTGTGTGATCCAAGCCAGTGAAAGCTAAGAAAAGATATTGGCAATCGACAACTTCTCTTCAGCACAGGACAATCCGTTACCCAAACTTGACTGAAGATGAATAGCGCAGTATTTCCCATTCATTTTACGCATCCGCGAAGATTACTCGCTGCCATAAGCGGTTCCAATCATTTCGTGTAGGATTTCAATTTGCTTTTACGTGGATCCAGTCGAAAAAATTACCTATTATGTTTTCGTGAGATAACATGAGAAAAAAAGTAAAGAGCAGCACATACACTGTCGGCTCGGCTTACGGCACCGCAACCCGCACTGCGAACTGAATTCCCAGTCAAATAGGGTGAAATTGACAACAACCGAATACCTACTCGAGAGGCACCAAGAACTCGGTGCATTGTCCAGTTACTCACTTTGTGATCTGATCTTCGCTTACCCTCGAAAACCGCGGACTTTTCTGCATATTCTGTCACTTTACATCGAGGATATTTTCCCATAAGCAACCATAGCGAATATCATATTCAAGTCGACCGAAAATCCAAGGAGCTGGACTTTATCAGCGCATATTGGCGCGCCAAGCACTGCACAACGCAGGTAAGGCTTCCTAGTTCCGTGGGATTTGGTTCAGATTTGAATTAGGAAAACCTTATTCCGTGAAGTTGTATCGCTACCTGGCCTTCCGTTGTTCCCTGCTATTCCGAGGAGAAATCGGTATTCTCGATATGTGCTGAATAGCGCGAGAAATCGATCGATCTAATCCAGGCCTTAGACCCGGAAAACAAGCGAGTGAGTGCTCAGCGAGTTCACTGCAGTTGCGATAGGATAGGAAAGATACGAGCGGTCCGGACGAGAGTTCTTACGACTATTCGTCAACGAATACGCTCGCAGGGATTATCCGCACTCCAAAAAGGCTTCCAGATTCCAGCGCTGCCGGCATTCTTTCAGGTACTAAAGGGTAAACGAAGTTTATCATCAGGGTATCCACGAACCACATTGTTGGTTAAAGAAACAAACTAGGGGCAAGAAGCATAGCAAATATCCAATGCCGCATTGTCACGGAATGGTCCTCTCCGGAGATCATTGGGAACTATGGATTATTGCATCGATTGCGTCCGAAAAACCGCCTAAACTGCGAAAACTGCGAGCAAGAGAAGCGTAGGTCTGCGGAAATTCTCGACCGGCGTCACAGCTGGAGCGTTCGGGAATCGGAACCTAGTCTGTTCGGTGTTCGCTAGATCCCCAATGTCTAATTCCTAAACCCCGCTCTCAGTTACTACGTAAAAATCCAAGACCAAGACCTGCCGTTTCGCACAGTTCCGCATTCTCTCGTCCTCCCGTACATACATATCTGAACGGGGGTCGCTTCGGTGAACCCCGCCACGCGTCGTTCTCGTCGGACCTTCGGACTCTTCCCATGATTCCTTTGATGAACCTTGTTCAAAGAACTCTGTTTGTTTTCAACGCTGTTCTGACAGAGGTCTATGATGTATGAGCGCCAGGCGAACAACTATAATTGAACGCAAGATAACGGACTCTGTGCGCCGCCTAGAGGCTGGAAGCTTGGTCAAAGTCAAATGAAGTCAAATGAACAGGGTGATTAATCTCCCAGCAGTAACAATCGCGCACCGAGATGCGGGGAAGATAAGGGAAAGAATCAGCAAGGCAGAGGATAAACGACAAATATCGCCAATAGGAATCTGACTTCCTAACTTTCTGTATCTGGTAAAAGGAAGGCGCCGGGAAGGAGAAGAAATGAAACCCCAGTAGAAGAGCTGTTATCATGAAGCTCCACATAAATCTAACAGCGTGGAAGACATCCTACGGCTAGCTCGATACCTTCGAGTTCCAAGATTCCTGAGATGCAATTTTGGCCTTATGTGAGATCACAACCCTCGGCGTGGTATCTGCGGAGCAGCGGAAGTCGGAGACTATGTCGTAAGTTTTGGGATAGAAGTCTTCCTCCGGAGATCACAAGACCTTGTTCGATTGTTGAGAGAATACGAGGGATAATCAGAGCTCGATTTCGGAAGATCACAATGATGAATGAGGATTTCAATGTTAGCCTGAGACTTTAGGAGATAAATAACGCCTTTAAGAGGGATGACAAGACCGTTCTGGACAGAGAATAAAAGCGGCAAAGTCAGTAAGTTGCGAAGACCTGAGCCGTGTTGATACGATATGTGATCGGTTTCTTTTAGGTCCAGGATGTCGAGTTTCATGTCTCACTCACGTACTCATGGCCTACTCGTTGAATAGTTCCAGGGAAGCACCTGATGCCCGAGAACGGCATGTGTGCCGGCCAGAACTGTTCTTTGCGGCAGACAGGCAATTTGCATCTGCTTTTACAAAATTGACTTGACATAATGGTGGAATCGCTAAGGATATCGCCCCCGGTAACGCAGGACCAGTAGTACAAGTAGCGATAATTCGAAGGATAAGAGCGCATAGGACCCATTAAGTGCCGACAAATCCGAAGAAGCCATCAGTGGCGAATTGGGAGGCATCGCCATTACTGGTGTGGGAGCTAAAGGACGGCAGGAAAACCGTTTGCACTGTGGTTGGGTGGAGGTTGGAATATCGAGCAGCAGTACGGCGTTTCCTTTAGAAGCATCCACCGACCCTTTGTGGTCACCCCGGCACGTCTAGCGCAGATGTGCATCACACAAAAGCTCCGGATTACCCAATTGTAAACTCTGACCACAAGAATGTTGGAGGGCAATCAGTAATTAATACTTGGAAAGATAAGGGCCAACACTGCCGAGAATTTACCCTCCTATACTTCAGGAATCTCGGCGCCGCGGAACAGAGGCAGCGCGAATACCTATCGTAGGTCTGAGATTGAGCTCGTCAGGAAGCTAGGGGCATTCAGAAGCAACAAAAGGACCTTGCTAAGCGTTCAACCTTAGTTCTCATAGTCAAATTTAAGCAAGAAGTGGTGTGTTATCCAGATATGGACATCGTCGCCCCTTCTAGAGCTTGAAACAGTTCATAAACCACGGAGGCGCCCATCCGTGATTATCAGGAGCATGCATAGAATCCATCCCATCGGACGAATTCCTACGTGTTCGTTATCTATGGCGCGGGTGAACTAGGAAATTCCGGACAGCCTCCGCAACTCGGTGAATTCCTCGTCCCCGCAAGTCAAAATCACGCGTATTTTCTCCGGTTGGTCCCCGTGCTATCGCTCCTCCATCTCCGCATGCATCCGGAGACACTGAACGACGCAAGAGAACCACGTCCCGAGCGCCTGGCGTCGTCGCATATCGCATACTTAGTCCGGAGGGGCAGAGAGACAGACATTCTAAGCATGGCTCGAGTACCTGAGATGTAGGATCAGCGGAGTAGGGCTGAAATCCGGCCGGTTAACGGAAGATCAGAACCGAGCATCCCAGCATTGTAGTCACAGATGCACCTTCATCAGTAACTAAACACTAGGCCACGGGTCGTCAATAAGAGAGTATGATATGCATCAAGGCTTACGATCCAGTCCATGCGCATCGGAAACCATGCACGATAGATCGAGAACGGTCGAGACGTCGTGACATGAAATCAATTCAGAAAAGACAGAGACTAGGCATCCACATTACGTGTATGAGAACAATACGGACATAGACTAGCAAAGATTCAACGAAGAGTTAGAGTGTCTGGATGCAGCTGGATGCCCGTCTCGTTCGGAGATGTGCGTGAATCGTGCTCAGGCAAGAAGAAGTCGAGGAATCAATCCAAAACCAACCACCCACGTGTTTGTCCCTGTTTATACCCGTCACGTGGAATGACGAGCGGAAATATTAACATTAACAATATCACTGCGTTACAGAGGTGGATGTAGTCTATCATATATGAGCTAATACAAACCTACAAAAAACGTTGTTTCAGTCCATGATAGTTTCATTTGTAGTTGTCTGTTTATGACCTAGAAATTTATGTATTGGTGACTTAGTGCACATCAAGTTGTAGATATGCCTAGATAGATGTCGAAATATTGCTAGCTGATACTCTACACAGATCTACGCGATCAGGTGGAGGGACTTTACGGAAATAATCTCGACGCGTCACTTCTCTTTCCGCCTGCCACCATCATCACCTCTCATCTCTCTTGCTGCATGGTCGTCATGCACCCGACATCGTGCCTACCACCCGTCTCTGGTAAGCAATCATGTCCAGACTGGATGATTCTTACATCTTTATCCAGAATGCCAACGTACTCAGACCCTATCATTATCCTCAGATACCTCAGTGCCCTCCTTTCTCGGATCAGCACCGAAGAATCACCAAAGCTCATGTAGTCCTCTTTTCATCCTTGGCACATTCAAATCTCCTCTACGGTGATTTGGATAGAACGCGCATGGATATGTATATGACATGGAAGATTTTGGATGGCCTCAATGGTGTTGACCCGGCAGCAAATGCAGTTTAATGGACCGTATCAATCTGGGTGAGTTTCCAATTATCTCGGCAGCGCAAATTTCACCGAACGTATCTGTGGATAGCTTGTTCAACTTTAGCCCAAAGATTTCAATGATCAACCACATGCAGAAAAGCGGTGAGACGTTCGCCGAGGTCTACGCTGAGATGCAAGTCAAATTGGCCCGGAAACAGCGCGACATGGAAAATATTGATCGTACGCTTGGTGGAGTTCTTGCTGAGCTTGAAGAGGCAGTATGTCTACTTCTAATTTACATTGATTACTCGTATTGATTTCAATCTAGACGCCCGTCCTCGCGCGTCAGAAGCAAGAAATCGGGCGAGTTCAAGCAGAGTCGGGTCAACTCGCGACTTAGCTCTTTCGAGCACTTGCCGAACGCGACGCTTCCCTGGTAGAACTTCAAAATGCAAAGAAGGTCAAAGAGAATCTGAAGGGAGATAATGCTCTATATAAATGGCAGCTTGATGATCTTGGCCTGCAAATCAAAGGTCTCCTCAAGGAACTGGGTCAATTGCAGGAGCCGACACTGCCTTCGGATGAAGCCCTGCAGACTGTTCAACCAGCATCAAGCGTGGAGGAAGTTATTATGAATGACCTCGTCCTCTGTAAGTCGATGCCGGAGTCACAAGAGAAGAGTATGGCACTGTTAGGTTTAATCTGGGAGATTTCGTCAAAAATGGAAAATGCCGAGCAGGAGTACAAGGCGCGAATGGAGAACGAGCAGAACGAGGCTATTTTTGAGGCGCATGAGGCAATCATGGTATTGCAAGCTCAACCTGAGAGTACCCAAGCCAGCCACCAGGCGACGATACAGGCTTACATCAAAGAGAGGGATGCGCTGAAGGCTGTGATTTCTCGTTATGAATGGTGCGGGGCACGTCCAGCTGCTACTTCTACTCAAGAAGTGACTCAATCGTCTCCACAGATGAATGGATCTGTTTGCGAGCCAACTGAATTAGAGACGGAGCTTGAGGAAGTTCAAACTAACTTCGAGGCATACCGAAAAGAAATGGGCGTTGATACTGTCAAGCTTCACGAAGAATTCTCCAAATCCAACGTGAATCCAGCCAATTGAGAGCGGCACTCACAAAGGCCAATGCGAGGATTGAATCCCTCAATGATGAGTTTATTTTCTTTGCTCAACAGTTCAAGCTCACCGTCTGGTCAGAACGGCATCGCATGGTTCAGGAACAGCACATCATGCACAAGCGAGAAGCTCAAAGTCTGCAAAAACGGAATCAACAATTGCACGATCAATACAACCATGCTGCCGAGGAATTGGCCTCCACTTATACCCAATCCTAACGATTGCGGAACGAATGCTCCAATCTTCGTGAAGATCTGGGAGGTGCGTCCCCATGTACTAGCTTGTCTTGTGATTCATATTAACTCGAGGTGCAGAATGTGCAAACTCGATTGTGATGAGTTCAACGTTCTCTTTCTGGAGTGGTCTCGTATGGCGGACTTTGATTGTCTAATTGAGCTATGTAAATCTACACAGAACTACGCAGACGCGATTGTGTTGGACTTAGATGCATTCTCGACGCGTCGCTCTCTGTCTTCTAGCCACCATGCCACTCCATCTACCCATCATCACCGTCCCTGCTTCATCCACCTCATCCACGACCATTCCACTACTTTAGCAACACCATCACTCAGGCCGTCATCACTATCCCGGCTTTCTTTAACGACTTGCAATGTTAGGTGACGAAGGACGCCAGTATCATTGTTCTCATTGCTTGCCTCAAAGTGTTCCAAATCGTCGGTGAGACGACTGCAGCTGCTATCGCGTACGTGCCTGACAGAGTGCAAGGCGAGCGCAATATCCTTATTTTCGACCTTGGTGGAGGTACCTTTGATGCGTCGCTCTTGACTATTGAGGAAGGTATCTTCGAAGTAAAGGCCACCTCTAGGGGCACTCATTTGAGTGGTGAGGGCTTTGACAACCGCCTCGTAAACCACTTCGTTCGGGAATGCAAGCAAAAGTACAAGAAGGGTATGTACTTTTTATTCATTGTGATGACACACGATCACGGTATTGACGCTGATTTTCTTAGGTCATTCGTTGAACCCTCGTGCTCTTCGCCGAATCCGTACCGCTTATGGAGCGTTCGAAGTGTATGTACACTTTCGTCGGCAGCGCAGACGACCATCGAGATTGACTCGCTCTACAAGGGCATTGACTTCTACAGCTCGATTACCTGTGCACGAATCGAGGACCTGTGCCAGGATTGCTTCCGTTCCACGCTTGAGCCTGTCGGGAAGTTTATGCGGGACTCCAAGATTGATAAGTTCAACGTCCACGAGATTGTCTTTTTCGGCGGTTCCACCTGTATCCTCCATATTGTCAAGCTCTTTTCTGACTTCTTCAGCAGCAAGGTGCCATGCAAGTAAGAGGTTAGTAGGTAGGGCGTCTTGGTTGACGTGCGATCTAAAATTGTCGGACAGTGACTCCGTACAATATCGCGTACTTACAAGAGCTCGTGTGGAATGGATCGTGAGAATGCTCTCGAGCGCGATGTGTGACTCGAGATACCGGGGAACGCATAGATCTTCGGTACAATAAGCGTACGGACGTCTTTCTTCAGTATCGACGCAGTTATGTCCTCTTCAACCGACAGCCATCGTTGCGCGAGATGTCTATGATGTATCTCAGGGTCCGAATAATGCCCTATTTGAGTTCGTGCCCGACCTATATGATCACGTCTGAAGCTTGACCAATTTTATGCAAGCTTTCGCCTCGATCTTTGCATCACTCCTCTGTACAATGCCGACTTCCATGGTGACTAAATGAACTGGTGGTGAAATGAATATGCAGTATGTCGTATCACTTCCGCTTTGTGTTATTGTCTCTAATCTCCGTGTAGCGTTCCCCAAGCGAGGAGAGCGAGGAGACTGGGGTTGTAACTCAGGTCAAATAGCGTGAGTGCCCAGGCAGATCATTTCTTTCCAAGCGAACAAGACCATTTGCCGCTATCCTCAAGACTGACACCTCGGAGAAGACCAAGGTCCCCTCTTGCTCGATGTTGCTCCTCTGTCACTCGGTATCGAGACCGCTGGTGATGTCATGACCACGCTGATCAAGCGTAACACGACTGTCCAGACGAAGAAATCCGAAATCTTCTCGACGTATGCCGACAACCAGCCCGGAGTACCTATCCAGGTCCATGAGGGTGAGTGCGCGAGTACAAAGGACAAGAGTCTTCTCGGCAAGTTCGAGTTTACCGGTACCCCGCCTTTCACCTCGTGGTGTCCCGCAAATTGAAGTCATGTTCAATATGGATGCCAATGGTATCTATCCTCTATGTCTCTGCTTCGGACAAGATGACTAGCAAGTCGAACCGTATCACTACCACCAATGAGAAGGACCGTCTGACAAGGAGGCTACCGAACGCATGGTCAAAGAGGCTGAGCGACTCAAGACTGGAGATGAGGCTGAGGACGCACACTTGTCTGTACGTAGAAGTAATGGTTCTCCGCCAACAAGAAGATGGCTTATATTGCACTCAGGGATGTTTTCGATATCTGCCCAATAAAGCTATAAACTTGCACAAATAGAAATCAGATCAGATTTTTGAACGCTGCGCTCAAAGTGCACGCATGCATGAATATACAGAAAAATATAAGACAAACCACGCAGAACTGAACTACACAACTGAGTCTTAAAGTGATGTACATACAGTACACAAAACCCACACAGATAGATGGTCCGTCCTTTTAGCAGAGAGCTATATATATATCACGTTCGTGTGCTATTCAGTTCCATAAAGTTCAGGAACTTACTGTACTGACATATCAGCGAATCCGCGTAGGTAAGGTAAGCTAGATACATCTCCCATGTACTTCGAGTGTTTTCTCTCTCTTAACTTAACAGCGAAACGAACTACACGAGCGCGCGATAACCACATAATACGAATAGCTCAGCGCGATTCGTGAGGCGTTCACATAAGTAAGTAAATGCCAATCAGTTTCCTTATATAACATTCATATTTGGAGTGATCAATCGGCATTTACATAATATTTCAATTTTCGGACGAAAAAAAGTTGCCCCTCAATTATAATAGTATAAGTTAACCGATATACTGTATATATGTGTCCTCTCTCTTTTTCTTACAAACATCTACATCTACAACACTATTTACTTCCATTTATTTAGAACGTTGGTTGTTGGGGAGGAGATGAGTTTGAAAGTTACTGCGTTACGTACGACGATTCTGCACTGGACAGGACATAATAACATGCAGCTCGCTTACCTACCTACCTACCTACCTACCTACCGTTTCCTATATGACCTCGTCGAGGGATAAAACAAACATGGGGGGGGGAATCATTCTTCTTTTCTTTTCTTTTCTTTTCTTCTTGTCTAATCTACAGTACTAATCATCATGATGACGGACCGCCGACGATCAAGACCACAAATCCACGAGAACTGCGATTGTGATTGTGATTGTGATCGAGACATACATACAACCGCAACAACTGCAACCGCAACAACTGCGCGCAGACGAACGAGAGAGAGAGAGATTATGTGTGGTCCGCTGACGCGGGTGGGAAAAACAGACGATAAAAAGAAAAAGGAGGCGAGAGGAGAGACATAGACATTGACATGACATGATGGATAAGAGCCGGACGCGTGATATATGAAATACGAAAGAGGACAGAGACAGAAAGAAAGTGAAAGTAAAAGTAAAAGTAAAAGAAAAAGAAAAGGAAAAGGAAAAGGAAAAGAAGAAACCGACATGCCGACTATGATGAGAGGACAAAAAACAGGGCGAAGCAAGTAAGAAAGAGCTCGGGCATCAAGAAGGGGGGGGAGGGGGGGAAATCATGGAACACGACATGTCTGAACGATGAACGATGAACGAAAAACGAAAAAAAATATATATAGAACGAGTGGAACGAGGGAAACGAAAGAGCGAAGCAAGTTAAGCTCGCAAGCAAATAGAAAAAAGGAAAAGGCACGGAAAGACAACGAGAGCAAGAAACTCAATAAAAACGAACAGAGGCAAACCGTAATGAACTTGAAGTGGACGAGGACGAGGGGACGGAGACATGGACAATGCATATGCGAAAACCAGGCTAATGCAGAAGTGCGTTTGAGCGGACACGAGAGGGGCCGGAAAAAAAAGGGGGGGGAAAGGAAAGAAAGTGATGTGGTGAGGTACGATATGAATATGCATGCTGAGCATTGACTTGGGGAGTTACGATCGTATATCGTGTATCGTGTGTATCATGGTCATAAACGTCGAGACTGATCGAAATAACGAACGAACGAGAGTAAAAAAAAAAGAGAGAGAGAGAGAGAAGAGAGAGGAATGGAATGGGTATGAGGGAACGAGAGTTATAAATTACGACATCTCTCTGACCTCGTAAAAAAGGTGTCCAGCACCATTCGCCACTTGCACAGAAAGAGAGCTCTAAGGGGCTGATCATGTCTTGAACGAGGGTCGAACAAAGAACAAAACAGGAAAGAGAGAGAGAGAGAGAGAACAAAATTCAAAGGGAGGCCGGCTGGCAAACAATCAGAACCGAACGAACAGTAAATACCATCACCTATTCCTACTGACTCAGTTCATAAAAGGATACTACAGCAAGGGTACACTATACACCTCCAGCTTGCCGCTGATCACTCGCCAAACAGCACTTGTGTGCGCCTCTCATAATACTTCTTAGGGCGGGCGGAGACGACGCAAGCCAGGAAAAACATCGGATCGGAACGAGGGCGAGAGATCATCCGATAAGCTGGGACGCCTTCAGGTTCGTGCGTAACACCATATCAGCCACTGGATCCCCGCGCATTCCACATTGCATTCCGCCACACACACGGTACGACCCGAGCAAAAACAAACGCAGGAAAGAAAACACCGTCAGTAATCATCATCTCATCTCATCGCAACAATCAAGAAGGAAACAAGGTAAAATGGTGGGATGTTACGGGATCACTTCCCGGAGCCTTGGAAGTTCTTCCTTCCTTGATAAACAAAAGCACTAGAACCAAAAGAAGAAGAAGGCGAAGAAGACGAAGAAAGGGGAAAGGAAAGTAGAAGAAACGTCAAATATCCGTCCTTCCGCGACGTAGCGTGGAAGCACCCGCTCCAACGCAAAACGAAATACGTAAAGAAGGCAAAGCAATGAACAGAAGAACAGAAAGATATCAATCAAAGGAACGCAGAGATAAGAAGACAGCGAAGCACCGACGAGACCGACCGACGGACCAGAGCTCATCATCAGGGGACTGAGTTGGAGCAAAGATCGTCCTAACGACATATTCCCGCTACATTCAGTCTTAGCTCGTCGGAGTATCCTTGGAACGAACAGACAGAATTACGAAAGTGAAAGCGAGGAAGCGGAGCGCTGAGCCATCACGACGTGAAGATAGACTAATAGCTCATCTTCGCCACCACTCACGACAAGATAGGGAAAAAACGGTCTCAAACAGCGGATAAACGAACGGAGAACGGGAGGGAAGCAAATAGCAACGGATAAACGTTGCTGAGACAGGATGTGAGAGAAGATAGAAGATGTAACACTCAACGCACCGTTCTCGAGTATCTTCGATGTCGTTTTCGTATCCTGGATAACCATTCCACCAAAATCGTATATCATCAATCGTCAAAGTATCGTCGCCACCCCCGCAAAGCAGCACCCAGCAGCAATGGGAAATGGAGACGCGGACGAACGGACCGATTCGCCGGAGACGGAACCCGAGTTGCCGGAGTCGCATATACATTTTCGTTGATTAATTCGCCGAAGTTGCCGGATATTGCCGGATATTACCCCGCACCGAACGGATGCATGATGAAATGATGGATTGCAAACAAAGTGAATGGGAGAAACGCAATGGCGCGATGGCGCGATGTAGCAGATATCAGGTCGGCGGAGACGGCGGTACGGTCGCATTTGATGGTGGTGCACGAAGGTTTTTCGAGGGAGAATCGGCAACCAGCGGAGTAGAAACGCATGTAGAAAAGGAAATCATTAGTTGTCAGTTATCAGAAATTCAAAACGTCAAACAGAACAGAATAAAGCAGACCCGGTACGTGCATGGGGGTAAACCCGAGCACGACGAAGAAGCAACAGCAAAGTTCGAGTCAAAGCACCGAAGAAAGAAATAGGGACCGAAGTGGGAAAGCAAAGCCGCGATGCATCAAGGAAGCTAAGCTTCAATATTACCGCGAACGTACATTCG
This sequence comes from Sanghuangporus sanghuang, assembly GCA_009806525.1. Lineage (NCBI taxonomy): Eukaryota > Fungi > Basidiomycota > Agaricomycetes > Hymenochaetales > Hymenochaetaceae > Sanghuangporus > Sanghuangporus sanghuang. The sequence continues at coordinate 66,466 of VVIT01000012.1, read as the reverse complement.
GGGTTGGAAAAACTATGCGTGTGAGAAAGAATGAATACGCCGGAGAGCGGGGAGCTCAAGGACAAAGGGTGCAAAGAGACAAAGAAACAAAGAAAAATGTGCAGAACGAAGACCACGTTGAACAACTCATGAATCAAAGGATGAGCACAAATAAGGATTAATGAATCCTACTCCAAAAAGCTCCAGGACAGTGAACAATGATAGGAAGATTGCACGATGCGTTTGGTAAAAACCCACCACACTTTCCGTGCCCCCTATAATATTAGTGTGGCGTCGTTATGCAGGAAGGAAGACTTCGGCGGTAGATAGATGAGCACCAAAAAGGTGGAAAACAAAAAAGTGGAAAAGTAAAGGAAACAATGACAAATAATAATAAAGTAAAAATAGAACTAAAACGCGACGTGACGCACCGTGACAGACGTAAAGTGACTGTAAAATTGGCGCGGTTCGGGCGAGTGCTCGTGATGAATATTGTAGAATTTACGGCGGAGGTCTACGTAAAACAAAGTCAAGCTCAAACGTAAAATCGATGCATGCTAGAGAGAAGAAAACTCACATTCACTCGCATGCTCAAAGTCATTCGGTCGGTCCCCATAGCTAATCACATACTTCCCTAGTCGGATCCCCGCGCGCAGCTTGGCGCGTAGCACGTCGCATTTGTTCAGGAACAGCACGAGGTTTGTTTTTGCGAGTAGTTGATTTGAGACGACGCTTTTCCAGAGAAGGACACTATCCTCCTGTATACGATAATAGAAAGCAAGGGTAAAAGAAAGAGAGGATTAGTGGAGCTAATAGCGATACTCTGACGAAAGACGCACCAGTCGATTTACGCTGTTATCCTCCATTAGTACTTGGTCGAAGCAGCTTATCGGCGCCAGGAAGATGATCGCGTTCATGTCGTCGAAGAACGGGACCCACGCGGCTATTCAAATTCAAATTCAAATTCAGCGATCCATATAAAACCATCTTGACAGAAAGAACTCAAGCTGACATACCCCGCTGTCCAAGGAGAATAGGGAATGAGTGCCTGATAGTTCCGCGTCACTAAGGCGAGAAAGAAGCTCACCAACGATCGTTGTCCCCCGACGTCATACACTCGCCAATCATGGCTCACAGCGTTTCCTTTTCGTCCACTCATCAGTCAGAATTCAAATGGGGGAGATTAGTGTGACATACCAGCTTTCATTGTGAATCTGTACTCCGTTACGCCGAGGGTTTTGAGTCGGGCTTTCAAAATGTCATCTGTCGGGAGTGACAGGACGATCATAACATAAGTTGTAGATACCGGCGGGTTACTCAATAAGGGAAGAGAGGCACATACCGTCCGTGGGCAAGTAATCGATCTTTGTTATTCGGTCCAGTGAATCCAGAAAGCTGCGAGACTAGTATGAGTATACTCGACTTTGCAGTATGATGAAGACTCTACTTACAATCCAGGCATCTCCTCCAATCTCAGCTTATTACGGCTCAACAGTCCTCGTATCCTCGCATCTGACCATAATGCACGAAGATCCGCACCACATGCAGCAAGCACGCGCGTCGGATCGCGTTCATCACTCCAGTCTATTCCATCCTCTCCAACACCACCTAAAGAGACGTTGACGAAGATCAGATTCAAAAAATAAATTACTTACCTTTCCCGGAACCATTCCGCCCTGCACCAAGCATCTTCGTGAACGCCGTCTTCCACGCCGAACCTGCAAAAACGGAGACCTCCTTTGTTCCACCCGTCGCTGGCGCAGTCCCCGTCGTCGGACTCGATCCATTAGTTTCTGCATGTTTCGAAGCAGAGTCGCTCGCTACTATAATATCCAATCCCGTCAATTCCAAAAGTTGCCTGCCTGCTAACTGCATGAAATCACTCACGTGAGTTTCTCCCTCCCTTCCCTCCCTTAATTGAGCTCGGAGCTGAGCCGCTTGACGAACTTGTCGTCGCGTGTGGATTTTCAATTTCTCTTAACGATGTGCCCGTAGCGGCGGCAACGGGCATCAGTCGCGCGAGAAGCGTCGCCTCCGCATCTAGGAGCGGAAGCAACCGTCTGCGCAGGGCAACATGCGCGGGTGTTATCAGGTTGTAGTAGTCCTGCGTCGGGGACATAATTCCATTCCCGTTTCTCACCTGAGGTGATGGGGGCAGTTGTCGTTCGTGCTCTCCCGGTGGAGCAGTGGGTGTGCCCGGTGCCGATCCGGATTCTGATCCCGCAGCGGACGACCCGTCGAGCGAGAGGCCCTGTGCTTCCGCTGCATCTGCCACGGCATCGAGGATGAGTCGTACGGAGCGCACGATGTTGAGCTGCACGACTGCGCGCCATGAGAGACGCTCCGCGCGGAACGCCTTTGGGGAGTTCATTAATTGGAAATCTGTCAAATGACAAACGCGACGAGTTTAGTACAGAAAAGTGTCCGAGGGACAATGCAGAGCTCACTCTTGAGAGTAGTCGATTTGCCTGTGGAAGAAGTAAGATTTCCGATGTACGACGTATATTGAGATGCGGAAGAAATTGGGAAGCATATGCCGGAACGCTCGGTCATTGCGTTGCACCCAGCAACAGAAGAGAAAAGAGAAGAAAAAAACGGATGGCAGGAACGGTTACGCACCAGATTCACTTTGTCCTGTACACACACACACATACATTGTATGCACATATCAGCAAATTTCCAGACGGCTCAACAGACGGCTTAAGACACTCACCGAGGAGGAGGATCTTGACAGGCCGCTGGCCTTTCTTCTCCGCTGCGCGCTGGCGCGCCAGCTCCTCATCAATCATATCAGAGATGCGTTTGGCCTCGGCCGCGGCTGCGAGGCGCGCTGCACGCTGCTGGGCCGTCTCATTAGGCGGCGGGGCTAGCGCACGGGTGAGCGGGTCGTCGGAGTTAAGCAGCCTCTCGCGCTCAGTTGCTGGGTCCGCGAAGGAGGCGGAGGTGGAAGGCGGGACGCGATCGTCGTAGACGACCTCGGCGGGTGGAGGCTTTGGAGCACGCCGAGCGGAGACCATCGTAACTGACAACGGCAAGAAATGAGGAGGGGGGGAGAGGGAGATGCGATGGTGGTGGTTGAAGAGAAAGAAGAAGAGAAAAGAAAAGAAAATAGAAAGGGAGAGTTAAGGAGGAGGTGGGGAGAGAGAGAGCTGATGGGGAGTGTCAAAGATGGAAGCGAAGAGTAGACGCGACCTTTGCAGGACACGCGCTCATCACCACTGGCTGCAACTTTCTTGCTTTACACTCGGTTCGCTTCGTCGCGACGCCGTCAACTTCGACCTGGACGTCCATCACGTCGGCCCACGACGTCGGTGCACATTGACTGACCCAAAGGCGACTGCTAAAGAGTGCCATGAGCGGAATCGAACACAACTGACAATTCTGACATATTTGGAAATTTTGAATATTTTCTTATTATTTGTGTCCTGCCTGTCCTGTCAAAGTACTACTGCCACTGCCACTGCCACTGCCACTGCCACTAACAAGTTGCCACTTGCCATGCCATCGTCCATCGCCATCGTCATTGGCCTGCCTTTCGCCGTCAGTCACATCCATCCATCCATCCAACCATCCAACCAGCATCGTCCGTCCGTCCTCATGCTAAACAGCCTTCGTACTCGTACTATAGCACATGAACCCTGGTGCTCCTCCTTAACGCTTAAACTTCTCAACACTAACGCAAACTAATGAAAAAGAACGAGAAGAGAGGGAGAAGGTATCCCCTCGGAAGTATAGATGCTGATGAATGCGCACGATATAGCATAGCCGTAAAGCCTCGCTCGCATCCATTATTGGCACTGCATCGACTTATCCGTACTAGTCATCTCGAGTCTGTTACTAGTACTGTCTGTCTGCACCCTTCTGAGTCTGAGTCTGAGTCTGACTCTCACCCGACGCCTCTCCCGTGTCCTTCTAGCTTAGCCTCTGAGTCTGAGTCTGAGTTTGAAAGCCCCGTACGAGGCCCAGGAACGTGGGTTAATCAGTTTAACTGTATTTATTCTTATTCTGTTCATGTATGTATGGCTTCCCGCTCTCCACATCTCCCCGACATGCGTGCTTGTGTCAGTCAGAAGAAAGAGAACTTGTCTTGGCTGGGCTGACCTGAGTATATGCCTGTCTTCGGACATTGCCACCCCCCTTCGCTTCATTTGGTTTGATAACTTGGGGCCATCGTCACCGTCACCGTCACCGTCACTATGTAGTACTGTCACTCACTCACTATTCTCCGTTGATCCGTGCTTGTTCCATCCAGAAGGCTTAACAGGCAAACAAGACCAAGTACGCGATATTAATCTATCCTCTTTTCATCCATAGTACAACATGTGCACGCTCGACATCACCTTAATCCGTACTTAATTAACTGCACTTTACTTAATATCTCTCTGTTCATAGCACAAACTTATCGTTGATATTACTTCACTTACGCCGTTGTTCATGATCGATCGCTCTGTTCTGTCCTTCCTTTCATTTATCTTAAGCCTCGCGTCGTTTTATTTCATATCGCTTCACTACCCGTACATAGTGTGTATTCATCTTCATCTCCGCCAGCCCGTGGACCAACGAATCAATCAGCTCCTCGTCAAATCATCTGTTATCTATCCCGTGCGGACTCCTGATTCTTTGCACGTTCATGCTCGTGTTCGTGCCCGTGCCCGTGCCCATGTCCACGGAGTCTCTCCTCCTTCTCCGCCTCGATTTGATTTGGCTATCAGGATGATCTGATCTCGTGCTAACGCTAGTCTAGCGGAGGCGAACGGCTCGAGTGGAAGACCGACCGGGCATCATTCTCGCTCGAGAAGTGATTCATCTCGGGCTGATTGGACTAGCAGTCCCGACGACTAACTCTAGCCGGACATGGCAACTTGCTGGGCTTGTTATTGTTATTGTTTTATGTACTGACGCCTTGCACTGTATACTCCATATCCCTTCATCGATTCCTATCAGACTACACAAACGTGCCGAAGTGAATCTCCCCTCTCGTTCATTCCCTGGTTGGGGAAGGAGTATGTACATAAAGACCTAGACGATGCCCCGAATCGGGCAACTAGCATACTATACTCTGATTCGTGAACTCTGATCGTTCCTCAAAGCTTCGTACATCCCCTCTAATAATATCGCAGACGCATTATCACTGGATCAACAGATACGAACAAAGCTTATTCGAAGACTTCAGACCGAGTCGTCATTCTACAATAAGAGTAAACTAATATTCTATTCATCTCATCTGATTCGACTACCGATCGTTATTGTTACTGTTCTCATGGTAGACTCGAAAGTTTTATTATGTATGTATGTGTTATGAATTCATGCGCTTTCGATGTTAATATCTCGTCCCTCCGAATTACAGTATTTACTTATCTTCTTCATATTAATATATTGGCAAGGTGAACAAACTTTATCTATTCGATCTTCGCCTTATTTGATTCTTCCGCTCTTCTCTCTTTCGCTTTCTTTTGCTATTGTATCTCTCTGTTATGATTACATGGTCGGCTGGAAAACATGAACAGAATCCCTTGAAGATCGACTGGACACCACCTTATGTGAGGACTGGGCTAATGATTACTACTGTAAATGTCTCGGTCTTCAAGCCAGACTCGGACGGATAGATGCCCTGAGACCCTCCGAGTCGGATGTAAGTATACATGCACTGATTCATGAATCAAGATTCATCTTATTATCGAATCGTTATATTGCGTGAGAATAAGTTCATAGTCATCTCTGAGAACTGGGATTAACGAGCTATCATTATCCTCACCCCACATTCGAATGCTGCATTAGGGCTCACTAACATTTCCTTCACGAGTCATTTTATATCTCATCCTCCAAGCCATCTCCATCATACGTACCACTAAAGCTATTCGAACTTATCAGAGCGTCCCTTCTGATAATCACCAATATGAGTGTACTGAAGTGTGAATGAATCATCTAATCCACTCCACTTATTTTCCGTCCGTCCGGACGCGCAATTCTCGCACCTTCGTGGTCATGGTCATGTCCATAGCGTCTCTACCCCACTACGATCAGGCCATCGGGATGATCTTGCGCTAACGCTAGTCTGTTCAGAGACGAACGGACCTACCGGAAGACCGAGCGGTGAGCGGGGCATCATCCTCACTCGAGAAGAGTGATTCCGATTCATCTCGGTCGATCAGTCAGACTTACAGTATAGAGACTATCAGCACTATTCTGCTTGCTTCGGACTTCCAGCGTCTTGAAAGAATTATTTTATTTTATTTTATTTATTTTATTTTCACTTTTCTATGTTTTTCTTGCAAGTCTGTTCTACGAGTCTGGGAATTAGTATGGAACAGAGGGTGTGAATAGAAGCATCTGCTGGGATGTCGAGTTACTGAGTGACAGACCAGACTGTCTCAGCTGATAAGAAGAAATTGATCGCAGTATGTGACGTTCTCATGAAGATTCTTCGAGGCTTTTCAGTAAGGAAGATGATCTTGAGAAAAACACCAAGGCTTTCAAAATATCCATTGTTTCGTACTCACAGGCGAGTTTATATAGTATATACTTAGATATTCGAGACAGAAAATTTACCTCCAGGCCAACAGCCCACAAACAGTCAGAAAGCACGAACAACAGACACAGAGATAACAGTGACATAGCGAGAGAAGAACCGACTTAATCCTCGAAAGTGGTATATATGTACTATGTAGGAAAGAGATCGTCGAGAGTAATCAAGCACCGAAATGTACATACAAGGCTCACCCATCTCTCGGCTCTGAAATGAACCTCGCTATTGTCTAGTCCATTTTCCTCCTTCTCCCTTAGTCTTAATGTGGCCTCTTCAACTTGACTTACTCTTCCCGTATTTCACCCACCAGACGCTCATAGACAGACCGAGATAAAAAAAAAACAGGCCCGTCTCGGCCAATCTCGAATTTATACGCTGGTATTCAAACAATATATGCTTTCGTGAGAGCTGTATCTTAAAAAATATACGAAAGAGTAGCTTGGATAGATGCGGAAATATCGTTACATGAATAAAGAATACTACGTAAAATATCGATCAACGCCAGCCATCCTTCGTGTCTGACGACTACCGTGGGATAAACAACATACCAAACGAACTCGTACACTCACCCCGCCTTCGCCGACAGGCTCAAAAAAACGTCATGGTACGGGCCATCGTTCCCACATAACTCGCGGCTTTCGGTAGCTTTCCCGACGGAAAGCGACAGCAGAAGGGACCCTCTGAACGGTGACAGTCCGCTCAACACGCACCTCCACGTCGAGCCCAGATTCGGCTTCGTATCGCACCGCAGCTCCACCGCGTTCCGCGCCCTGCTGTCGTCTCAGATCCAACCCAACTCCACCCGGGCTCATCTCCGTTTTCGGTGAATGAGAAGGCTGAGAGCGCTCGCTCGTGGGGCTCAGCGGGGGCTGATACCAGCTCGGAGGACCGGGGACGGACTGTTTACTCCCAAACGAATCTAAAAACCCTCCTCGGGATGAATCGTGATCAAATTGAGAACGGAGCGCTTCGTTTATCTCGCGCGTTGTATCTAGTCGGCGAGAAACGGAGACTTGGTGGTGGCTGGTACTTGGCAATGAAGAGGCTGCGTTATACTTGTCCGCATAATCTACGTTGTGTTTTGGTATTATAATCGATATCGAGGAGCGAATATGGGAATGTAGGGAACACGCACCTCGTTGTCGAATGAGGATCGTTTGGCTCATGATGAATATCAGAACGTATCCCAAGGATGCGCTTTTGGAAAATGAACATCATTCTGCGCCTTCAGTTGTTAAAACTTGACGGCTTACCCAGATGACTACAGAGACATTCTTGTCAAGAACGGTCCTTGGAGGTAGAAAGCACATATGTTGACTCACTTGATTGTTTTCGTTTTCGCGAAGATACAATACCAGGTTGAAGACGTTGACGGCTTTGGCGACCATCAGAAGAGGAGGACGACACGCTCACTGCTAGTATAACATACCAGTCAAGACGACAAAATAACCCAGTCCTTCGTATAGTAGTCTGCAAGCAAATAAACGCATTTAACTTTCGAGAACAACATATTCTTCCAGTGAATAATGGACGTACCTATGTACGAAATGTGATATCCTGTGATAGATAATAGGATTCATTCCGTTATTCGACGAATCATTACTGACTATTGAAACTTCAAGCAGACCTTGTCACTGTAGAACTGTATAACCACAAATATCCAGTCGAGATGCAAATAGCAACCAAGTCAAAAACCATAGCATCCAGATAATGAACCCATGCTATTCTCAGCGAGTTGGAGTTCCCGGAAGTGCAGCTGAGAACACAGAATGAGAATCCGCTCGATCGGCTTCATGATACTAATCGACAGACGTACTTGTGCTGAAAAGTGGATAAATATTGCATACTAAACTCAGAAAGTGAATAATGGAGAGCCGGCTTACGAGAACTGGATCGTGAACGGCTGCAAACAAAGAATAAGGCACGCAAGTTTAATATCTTCTAACACGCACAACTGAATGGAGATAACTCACGCGTCCTTCCGTGAATATTACTATAGAACTCCATCTATAAGGGTTTTCAGATCAGTTCTTGCCGGTAATAACGGCAAGGTTCTGAGAAGACTCGAGCTTACTGGAATTGTGAGCCCAAGTGTTACCATCATCGTCCAAAATACCCATCGCGATTTTCTCGAAATTGAGTACGTTCTTCACAGTCGAAGATTTAAGACCCATGTAAGTACACAATCACAGGTAGCATAGGCACAATATGGACTTGTTGATGATCACGAACCTCGAGGCAAGTATCAATTGCGAAACAAAGGTCTGAAGTGCTAAACTCCCATTTTTGTAAGCGTCTAGATACGGAAATAAGATCAACATTGATTAGTCACCTTTGAAGATGGGCGAAACGAGCATGAACCGTCGACAGGATTCTATCGACGAGAAGCGTCCAAAGAAACCGACGTTGCTTACAACTACGACGACGACGCTCACATATCTAGTGATGTGAGTGGGGAAAGGAGGTCATTAGGGGTGTCGCAAGTCAGAAGAATCGAGTAGTAAGTCTACCTGATGAGGATGAAGAGGAGACATTGTTGGCTGTGAGCGGTCGTGGACGCAAATCACTAAATCAGAAGGAAGAAGGGCACTCTCATAGCATACCTGAATGAACGGCGCAGAATTTGTTGACGATAAAAGCGGTATTCAGCGGGGAGAGTGCATATCAGTCTGCAGCGCCGAATCGCTGGACAGTCAGGAGCCGGACTTCAAGATATTTAATGGACTATAACTGCTCACTCATATAACCCGATGGCCAGTGACGCGATCCGTAAGTATGCAACGCCGACGTACTCGCCTGGAAGGTCAGGCATGATGGGCTAGTATCCTATGCTCCTCGATCGCCCTGCCTTGACCCTCATTCACTGTCGTCGACGTAGCTGGGCAGAGCAGCGCGGCCCTCGGTGGGGCTCAAGACCAAAAGGAAGGTCAGAGCTTGCGAGTGGGAGGAGATTGGAAGGAAGAAATCTCACCAGAACCTGGGTTTTAGCTTAGCATGTGGACTCTCCCACTAGCGGCAATACAATACAATCGTAAATTCAAATCTAAATTTGATCGAGTTCGTTCCAAACCGAGCAATGTATCACTATTCCCATTTTAGGAAAGTTCTCTTTTTACCCTCGTGCCTCCAAGACTTCATGCGGTCTCGACCACGAACAGTCTTGGGCAAGGCTCAGGAACGTGTGCGGTCACTGGAACATTTACTTCGGCACTTGTCTGTTCAGCTTCTTACTCGACCGTATCGAGATTTAAAGGAGACGGAGAGAAGAGGAAAGAAGGCATTCCTCCTCCTCTTCTCCGCAGCAATTGCAACCACGACAGAAGCTTATCCAGAACAATATAATAGGACTTTTTCTTTGTTGGAAGCGTTGTCGAGATACGAACGGCGCTCTCGGGACAGACTGAAACGAGTCAACCGTCGCAGACGCCAGTCACTTACTCTATATCTACCATCTCTGGCGTTGACGCAGGACATTAATCGTCGCGTGATGGAGCCTTTGACTTTGCTCTCGGCATGATCACTGTGTTTTACGTTTCCTGGTCACTCTTGAGATTTACAATCCAGATGCTCGCACAGTTCCCCTTGGTTTATCACTCGTCCCACAGCGCTCAAAACATCATCATGTGTGCCAAACGACAAAGTATGCGGTATTAGCAAAACTGGACGGTAGTCCCATTTGCGTTCCTGGCACTCACAACCGATCGTTTTGGGGATGACGGATGGTTGTCGAGTCGGGAGTATGCTCTCCCAAAAGAGAATAGAATAGTCTCCGCGCCAAGATAGAAATACCGTCAGCTTCCGATTGACACATCCGTTGTCTCCATGATACGTCCATCGTCTGCGTCATTCTAGCTTCCTATGCGATAGTTTTCCTTCCGTGCGTCTTTCCGTTTTCTTTCAGGTTGATTGAAGGCTTACATCTGAAAACGTTGGATCAATTATTACCCCTCGTGTCGACATAGATGGCTCGACTCATAACTTGAGTTCCAATAAATTTCGACGCAACAAAACATAAATACTGGAACAATATGCCATTAGATGAAGAGGCTTCGTTATTCACTGACATTTGCGGAACATGGTTTCGTCCAGAGCATTTGCGTCAATGAAACGGAATTTTGTGGCCCCCCGACTGCGTAGCCACTTCGTGACGACGTTACAAATATACCGGAAAGAAAAGACAACTCAATGGATTACTCGTCTATCAGGTACGTCTCTGTATTTTTATTCCGTTCTGACGCGTCGGAAGGACAACATCGAATTGAGATCTCTTCTCACCGTGATTCCATGGACGTCCAGCCCTGATCAGAGATGACAAAATAGTTGTTTATTATCAAACCACTCATCAGCCTCTAGGGACCTTGAGACCAACATCGAGCAACTGACGTAGTTGACACAATTTGACTTTTGGTATGTTGCACGTCCCGTCTCGACCACGTGTAAATGACTCTCGAGCCGCGCCGAAATCTTGGAAAGGACCAAGTGCAAGGGCTGCTATGGCTGCTACGGTCAGCAACACAAGCAGCCTCTGCTTCGATATAAGCTCAGGAAAATATTTTGTCTTCTGGCCTGGGATGGTCTTCGACCATAGACATACCGTCGCTCCTCAAGCGAAGAGACAAAGCCGACTGCACCTTTGCCTTCTGATGCTGATCCAGACAGACCACGTTTCGGATTTGTACACAGGCCACTGAGGTATCTCCCAAATTCCTCAAGGGCATCCGAATCTTTCGCCTCGGCAAACTGCGAGAGCTTTTGAGGTGTCAGTTTCTCCGGGAACGACCCTAGAATCACCGTCTCGTCGTCGTTGAGCTCGGTCTTCGCAGCCTCACGTTTCGCGGCCGGGATCTCTTCTTCTATTTCTGGTGCAACTTTGACTTGGCTTTATCCAGGACGACTGAACCTCTGCATGATCACCACTTACCACTTGTTGAAAATCGAATTGTCTGTGGTTCTGCTGGATTCGCTTGTTGTCATCTTATTCCATAACGTGTTTTGTAGGACGACATCATAAGTGTTAGTTATCTATTTCGAGAAGTCAGGTCTGTCAAGTTGGGGACTACATCTTTGACATGAGCATGAAATCTTGCGCGACATAGTCTACCGGGCACTTTATTGACACTATCGATAACTAAACTCCCTTTGTTCAGGTAAGGACTGGAAGTGGGAAACTGAGAGATTCTCATTTTTAGTGTCCCAAGCAAGAACGAGAAGTTGAAGTTAACCGGAGCCGCAGAACGTCACAAATCAGGTGACCGGATACATTCGGTGATCCATGATGTGTCATGAACTATGACTAATTCCTGACCACTATCGTCAAACCTGATCTGATCTTGAAAGAGTCCCTATTTCTCTTGGATCCGATCATGTCATTCAATGTCCCAGAGCGTATCGATATTAAATATGATGCCAGCCAGGTGCAAAGGATGTTATCTCTGCTTCAAGCGGCGCCCTTCCCCGATAGAGCTCCGATCGATGCAGACACTCCATGGAAGCTCGGAATTGAATACGAATATCTCAAAAAGCTGAAGACGACGTTCCAAACTCAATGGAGCTGGGATACTCTGGAGAAGAAAATCGCAAAATTCGACAATTATATCGTTCATTATGAAAGTGACGGAGATATAATGGACTTGCACTACGTCCACGTTAAGAGTCCCAGGGCTGACGCGATCCCACTTATTCTTTTGCATGGATGGCCGGGTGCGTCCTAAAATCCACTAGTTTTGGGCTCAGACTCTTCAACATTCTTCTTTGTGAAGGAACTTTCTTTGATTTTCATAAAGTCATTGAGCCATTGACCAATCCACCGAGTTCAAGCGTCCCAGCGTAAGCCGTGGTTAGAAACCGCGAAATATATAAACTGACTAGGATACGTTAGTTTCCATGTGATAGTTCCATCTCTTCCAGGCTATTTCCTTTCCACGCTCCCGAGACGCGATGGCTGGGGCTTGGTAGACACTGCCAAACTGTTTAACGGGCTCATGACCTCCGTTCTGGGTTACAGGCAATATGTCGGACAAGGTGGCGACTGGGTAAGCAAAGTGCACCGTATTTTTCAAAGAAAATCTAATACACTGCTCTAGGGATCTTACATCCTGCGTATCTTGGGGAGTTTGTTCCCAGAGTCTGTTTTGCTCATGCATTTCAATATGTTCAGGACACCACCTGCAAAAAACGCAAATCCATCATCATACACCGAAATAGAGAAGCGGGTCGTAGCACGCAGACAAGAATTCTCTGCAACGGGTACGGGCTACTTCGAAATTCAGAAGACGAAGGTGTGGCTTCTGGATGACCCTCTTTGTTAGCATTGAGTAACACGTCGGCATAACAGCCCTTCACTATCGGGATAGCAATCGCGTCGTCACCGCTTGCTGTTCTAGCCTACATCGGCGAGAAAATATATTCGTGGTCCGACCCCGAACGTGTTGAAATTCAAGACATTTTGGATACTGTCGCACTTTACATCCTGAGTGGCTCGTTTGTTACATCCGTGGTCATTTACAACCAGGTACATCGAGCACATCTGTCTATGCGCCATTTTGCGTAAAAATCTGATTAATCCTTCCAGGGCAAGGAACGCGCTGAAATCGTAGCGGGGGCGGAGGGGAAATGGGCTCTCAAGAATAAGTTTGGATTTTCCGCTTTTGTAGGTTATCGTCCGTTTTACCTTTGCCTCTGTTTTCTTGTCTAATTTTCCGTCGTGAAGCCATTTGAAATAGGCGGAGCACCAAAGTGCGACATTGTGCCATACGGTCCGCTGGTCTACTACAAAGGTAACGCGAATTGGGTTCGTTGTACTTTCAGAGAGTATTTCTAACTAGTTTCAATAGAGCATTCTAATGGCGGTCATTTTCCTGCTCTAGATAACCCGACCGAGTTCGTGAGTGATTTACGGGAGTTCTTTGGAGAGCATTGGGTCCGCCAATAGATGACAAAAGGTTCCCTCCATTGAACTTTCCTCCTGAGACTTGAATTATACAAATGCAACAGTAAAGGCAATTATTTAGTTCGGAAGAGAAAGATTATGTTGATTAAGTACACCATAGTCGTCGTCTTGCAGAGATTTTACGAAAAACAGACTGACTGGAGAGGTACGATTGGTTCAGGGTCCCGACCGCAGGAAGATTGCATAACAGTTCATCGTTACCATCTCTAAGATCATCGGAAATATGTGGCCTCCAGCACGGAGTGATACACTGCATATCGCCGGGGAATTGAAACGAAACTTAAACTTGATAATAGATCTGTGGCGGTGCGGCAATTGAGTGAGTGTTACATAAGAAAGGATAGCCGACGCGTGACGAGACGCGTTTGCATTTCACCACCACCGTCACCTAGCCAGCCGTAGGGCTGAAAGTTCGTTATGAGTGGAAAACAGGAATCTTTGAAGAATGGACAACACTGGTTCCTCGTCGGAACCCGCTGGCCCCCAGCCCATCCGTCGCTTGCAGGAGTCGCTTATTAATCGCATTGCAGCAGGAGAAGTAAGTCACTTTCTACTGAATTTCCTCAAGTCGTCCTTATTTATCTTGTAGATAATTCACAGGCCTTCGTCTGCCTTAAAGGAACTGATAGAGAATAGTCTTGACGCCGGAGCAACTTCCATTCGTGTCACGATCAAAGACGGCGGATTGAAGCTTTTGCAAATTCAAGACAATGGATGTGGGATACGTGTGAGGCATTCTTGTTTAGGCTCCCCGGGCAAATTCTGACTCACTTCTGTATCAAGAAATCTGATCTTCCAATCCTTGCCGAACGTTTCACCACTTCCAAGCTTTCTACTTTCTCCGACCTTCAATCTCTGAGAACGTACGGCTTCCGGGGAGAAGCTCTCGCATCTATATCGCATGTCGCTCATCTCTCGGTTATAACGAAGACAAAGACAGATAGCTGTGCATACAAGTGAGGATCACTGTACTTTTGTTTTTGCATGAGATGGGCTTATGTCCCGATACAGAGCGCACTACCTCGATGGTCGACTTACACCTGCGAAGCCGGGTCAAAGTGCCGATCCGAAGCCTTGTGCCGGAAACGATGGTACCACAATAACTGTATGTCGATTACTTCACTGCTTCTTGACATGAATGCTGACGTGTACTTGTATGTAAGGCTGAAAACCTGTTTTACAATACTCCCACGCGACTAGCGGCGCTGCGAAGTTCGTCTGAAGAATACGCACGTATTCTAGATGTCGTCACTAGATATGCTGTTCATAACTCTACTGTATCATTCGTCTGCAAAAAGGTATGCTTGGATCTGAATGATACGGGAATAACTGATCCATTCGCTGTTGTTTTAGGCTGGCACCGCTGGGCCTGACATATCGACACCTTCGAATGAAACAACGAAACAAGCGATCCGACTTCTTTATGGGCAAACTATTGCACGGGAGCTCCTAGACGCAAAGTTCTCGTCCGGCGTGCGGTCTGCAGATGAGGACTCGATGGATGTTGATAACGATGTTGCGGAAGAAGGCGGTTGGCGTGGCGAAGCACTTTTCACGAGTGCGAATTATCAAGCGAAGAAGACTGTTTTCTTGCTATTCATCAACCGTACGTCCGTTCTATTCAACCGGATACCAGCAGCCTGATTTGATTATAGATAGGCTCGTCGAATCCACTCGGATAAAGCGAGCCATCGAGAGCGTGTATAGCACGATCCTTCCAAAGGGATCCTTTCCTTTCGTCTATTTAAGGTACGTCTTTCTTCATGCTGTTTATGTGAGCCCTTCTTCATTGCCCATGTAGTCTCGAAATTGATCCTAGAGCTGTCGATGTCAATGTACATCCGACCAAACGCGAAGTCCATTTCCTCGACGAGGAGTCGATTATTTCACGTGTCTCGGATGAAATCCAGCGTACGTTGGCGGACCAGGGTCGATCCCGGACGTTTGAATATCAGGTCTGGAATTGATCCCCATTGACTCGTTACATATACAATACTCATATCGTTCAAAGACACAGACATTGCTAACCGGCGGGGCTCTGGACGTGAATCAAAGCGCGAAGAAGAAGAAAGGAAAGGAGAAAGCGGGAGAGGAAGATGATGATAGTGAGAACGAGGAAGAGGCTGTCGCTCCATCTGGAACAATCTCTAAACAAAAAACCGTCTACTCCAAAGACAAAATTCGCGTATCGCAAGCAGATCGCAAACTTGACTCTATGTTTCCCATGTTGGATCCTGCAACTCAAGCCTCCGCGACGCAATTTTCCTCCATGGAGCGGGATAGAGACAAGTATAGATCTCGAGATAACTCCTCAAGCTCTCTGAGACCGACTCAGACTCCTGCGGCAAACAAAAGCCCGCGTTCACAAGATATTCCAGAGAGTGAATGTTACCTAACGTCTATAAACGGTCTTCGCTCAGACGTTGAAAAGGCCCAGCACAACTGTAAGCATCCTTTCTTTACTGGAATGGAAAATATTAACTAATATCTTTTCTTGATGGATGTTCAGTCTTAACAGAAATTGTACAGAAGCATGTTTTTGTGGGAATCGTTGATGTCCGACGCTCTTTATCGCTGATCCAGCATGAGGCTAAGCTCTACCTCATAAACCATGCATCTTTTGCGTACGTTGACAACTCAATTTCACCTTTCTCTGAACTGACGCGCGTTTTCAAGCGAGGAACTCTTCTACCAACTGGGTTTACGCCAGTTTGGAAACTATACGCGCTTGAGACTAGAGCCACCGCCACCCATCCGACATCTTATTCGCCTTGCTGTGCGAACAGAAAATGAGCGTTGGAAGGAACGTGGACTGGATATGGAAGCAGATGAAGTCGTTGAGGTAAGTTCACATACTATCCTTGTACTTTCGATGTATGTGATTCACGTCCGTTAAGCGTATCGCCACGAAGCTGACGGGAAATGCTGGTATGCTCAATGAATACTTTTCTATGCGCATTACGCCCGAAGGCACTCTAGCCAGTTTGCCATTACTCCTTCCGGGGTACATTCCAGACCTCGCCCGTCTCCCCCTTCTCCTCATGCGCCTCGGTCCTCAAGTATGCTGGACGCAAGAACGGGAATGCTTCAGCACTTTCCTGCGCGAGCTCGCGTACTTCTATAAACCCGGAGACTTCAGTATGTCGCAGAAACGCAAAGGATCCGAGAAAGTAGATGGGGATGACCCAGGAGAAAAGCGTGAACGCTGGCAGATTGAACACGTCTTGTTCCCGGCTATGCGGAAATATCTGTTGGCACCACGAAATCTATTAGACAGAGACGTCCTGCAAGTAGCGAACTTGCCGGACTTGTATCGGGTATTTGAGCGGTGCTAATGACTCGAGTGTGTCATTTCGTCATTGCTTCCTGGAGATAGTGATCATGGAACTACTTATACCGCTCACTCGTAAAAAGTTATTGTACTGGAGTCACAGAATGAAACATGTCGTCTTCATTCGAGCACGCTTCCGAAAGTTCTGGTCCGTCAATGTTCCTTCTCTCCCAACGGGAGCACCTTCAACTAATCTTGTAATGTTGGTACAGATGCCACAGTCTACCTACTTATTGTTACTGAAAATGCAATGATAATACATATATAAGTTATTTAGTCAACAGCGCAGTCCAGGGAAAATTGTCCAGTGTAAAGCACAAATAAACATTGCTTATAAGTTACGTCGACGGTTCCTCTGCCAATAACCATTTTGCAAGTGATGATTACCGTCAGAAGAATTGCTTGGGAACGAATCAAAGGCAAACGTATCTACATCGAATTCGCTGCTGTCGGAGTCTTCATCGGATTCATCGAATCTATGTCCGTTGAATCTGTGACGGTATCCGTTTGTCCGGACCTCCACTGGGTTCACATGGAAGACATCGACAAATGGCGTTTGCGGAGAATCAGGTGCTGCAGCCGTATCAGTCGACTTCGCAAGGATTGCGGCGACCCGCGCCTCTAGTTGTTGGTTTGCTATCGAGGTGGCCGATATATGCTGTGGTGCCTTTGGCATTCCCAATAGAGCCGGAGGTGACTGAACTTCTCCATCCGCATCTCCACAGAAGAAGGTGCTCAATTCGTGCAGATTCTGGACCAGGTCTCCTAAATCGTCCTCGAACGTATCCGCAAACCGGTCAACTTCAGGCTCAAACTCAATTCGGGATGGACGAGTTGGCATTTTGCATGTGTCGAATACAGCCATGACATTTCTGCGACAAATCTCCTGTAGCCGTTCTGGACGTGCGACACTCCAGCCCGATTCTTCTGGCACACCGAAAACCTCCGTGTCAACCGGTGTGTCCTGCTGAGGAACAGAACCAAAATGCATACTCATGCGCAACACGTGCTTCGCAGCCAATCCACCAGAGATAGAGATCGGTTCATCTAATACGTCCAACGCCTGAGAAGCCAGGTCCGTCTGAAGTAGCCGCAGCAAAGGCATGAGCAGTTCAGAGCCAAGTCTGTCGACAGGGTTTCTCGTCTCGCGAAGTTGAAATAGCACTTTCAAAATTTGCATGGATTTCGCTTGCAACCATCGCTCCGAGTTCAAAACCAGACTCATGAGCAAAGATACAATGTCCGTCCATTGATCCGGCGCATAGTGTTCTCGCAATGCGGCAGCTGCTTGGCGCACAAAGTCGTCCTTCGTGCGGAAGCGGGACTTCGCGAAAGAGGTCATAATACGAGATAAGCTTGGGCGGTCTTCATCTTCCGCGAATTTGGCGATGTTATTGGAGAATTCGACAACGAGCTCGTCCTTCGAATTCTCCTCCATGGACTGCAGACACCAGGGTAAAATCAATGTGTACATATCCCGTACGCGACTACCAGACGGATCAATTAACGCCGAATCCTCGACGTCAGACAGCCTCTTCAGAATCCGAAAGGTGCGGGAATAAGTTTTCACCGACCGCAGGCCATTAAGCAAAAGCGGCTGAAGGAACTGAGTGCCTGTAAAGTTTTCTGGCCTGTTCGCGATCAGGACCTCCTGAACATACGAATCGTTAAGGTCAAGTCGATTCAACAGGTATTCCAGCATCTCTAGAAGTTGAAGAAATTCTGCCTCTATTGGCGTCGATAGACAAGCAACGGTACACCAATATAACTGTGGTAGAAGCGAGAGGTCCAAGCTGTCAGAATGTACGACGGAGCTCAGAGTAACGATGAGCTCGACGGTGAAAGGATGTAAATTAGCTTCCTGGGCAGCAATCGTGTTCGAAAGACGTCCCAGCAATTGAGCGAGGTCGGCTTGGGTGATCTTGGGCATCAACGAACGAAACACCTGAAGGGATCGGAACGCAATGGGCCGAATAGAGCATGTCGTTCCCCAGAGCAAGGCGAGAGAACCCCACTCGTCAGCCAAGTCGGGATGAAGTGGACTTAGCCACTGAAGGACAAGCGTGCAAAGGCCGCGCATCTTTTCACCTATGTGAGATGGAGAATCGTCTTCAGTCCAGAAGAGTGTAGCACTGTCACGTTCCAGAGCAGGCAGTGCTGATCTCATGGACGCAACAGAAGGCAATGCCGATTGCGTAGAAAGCCCGTCGTAGCCAGCGAGCCATGCACGTAGTGTTTGGAAAAGCAAATTCCGAACTTGCTCTCGGACGAAAGGATTGCGATGACCAATGTGAGAAAAAACGCCTTGCAAGATATTCGGAAGCGCCTTCTTCATATCCCACGCGCGTGATAGAGCCACGTCGCCAAGAAATAGTAAAGCAAACTGCCCTGCACCAAGCACATGCTTTGGCTGCTCTGCAAATAGTGCATCCAAATCGGACCAAAAATCGGTCTCCTCGGCATCCGGTGGCGTGAACTTATGGTCAATTGTGGGTAGCATCCGCGCTGGTTCGATCACTTCGCATAGCTCTTCGACTACCTGTCGACCACAAGATGTTCGTGAGAGGCATGCAACAATTTTTCTCGCTGCGCTGACAAATCCCGTGCTTCCGACCTTTGATGAGTGTTCAAGAAGGAATCGAATAGTTGCATGTCCATTGCGGATGTTATCGTCCACGAGACATCGCCAGAAACTGAACACTTGTTCTGGGTAACTTTCCGAGTAGCGCAGAGTCAAGGATATGAGATGATACAGGACGGTCCGGCCTTCCTTCGTTACCGAGGTATTGTCCTTGACAAGAAGGTCAACAGAGGCAAACCATGAAGAAAGCCCGTTGAGAATATACGAGAAGGCGTAAGAATCCAAAACATCATAAATTATGGATAGCTTCGACGAGCAGTGAATTATGACCATAAAGGCCTCTTCAGGGTGTTGCTCAGCCAGGATCCGTGAAACTTGATATTGCGCATTAAGATAGACGTTTGCCGCGGAGCTTGCAACATTCGCTTCAAACCGAGACAAGCAAGTCTTTCCTCCGGCCCTTTCGTTCACGGCCTCCAGAGCAGCCAACGTCAATCGACGCGTATCGACAAGTGGACTACACAGGTTTGCCAAGCCCAGGCAAACCACATGGGCAAAGGTAAGTTGGCAAGATTCGCCTGTGCAGATCACGTCGGCGACAATCTCAAAGAATCGGTAGTTGCTTGTCCGAGGATCCACGCACGCCACAAAGCTTCTTCGCAATAGCTCGTCTAAAAATGCATCGTCACCGCCCTTGTGATCCACAAGTAACCGAAGTGCTTTTCTGAAACAGTACATGAGATGGTTTCAAATTGAAGGACGAAGCCAAGACCTACCTCCCACTAGCCTTCACCGGATCATGCATGTTTGCAAGCATTGCAATGATACGGTCAAGAGTTGGGACTACTTCAAGCGGTACAAGAAAGTCTGACGACAGTCGATCTGTTGGAGAACCAGACGACACTTCGGGGGGAAAGAACGCCTTTTGCTACACAAAGTGAAGTCAGGTTTTTCAATAGATTTCAGACTTTTGGGAAAGCCATACCACTAGCGACGCCATCGCGCCACATGCTGCATGTGACAAGAGCCTTGTCTCAGTCTGGAACTGTGCAATCGCTGCAGCTTTCTGCTGTGGATCAGGAAAACCAGCCGTCGCAGCAGTTTGCATCGTCACCAGGCGCTGCTTTACGCTTTCGGACTGACTACCGCACTGGCACCACTCTTCACATAGGCGGTAGAGGGTCAAATGCATGTGTGCAGGGATGAATCTATCCGACGACTGAAGGCTCGACAGACCGTCGAACAGTTGTTCCACTATTCCACAGAAATATCTTCGTAACCGTTGATGCTGCCAATCTTTCCTGGTCTCTGGATTGCTCAGGAATGCTTGCGTATGACGAACAAACTTAAGAACGTTTGTTAAACTGTCCGTCCGACCAACTCCCCTTTGATCTTTGAGATGATGGGCAGTAAGTTGGTAGATATGAGCAACGGCGAGATACTGACGATCCTGCCGTCGACTTCGCCTCGTAGATGTAGGGGATGTCTTGACTCGCATTGTATCAACGTAGAAATGGCGAGCGGAGAAGGAACCGAGGTCCTCCAAGAGATCTCTATAAGCATCACCCGGAAACGAACTGATGCAGAGTACCCCAATTTCGCGGAAAACACTGTTGTCGGAATCAAGGAAGGGCATAAGATAACGGAAAAGACCCCTCGTATCGGTCGAAACCAAATCACGATCAGGCAAAGCGTCTGAAGGTGCGCGTGCATGATGACCTGATGACTTGGGCTCTGGCGGAGCGGCCGTGCAGCAGGTGAGTTTCACCCACATGTGCCACTGTTCAATGACAGGCAAATTATCAGCGATGATCTTTTCCCTTTCCCGTCCTGCGCCTGTTGGTCCCCGAGTGGTTTGAGGTCGAGGATTGATTCCCGCAAGAGAAACAACTACAGCATGATACCGTACAGTTGCTGCGATCCACATGTCTCGGCATGATTTTATAACTTTTGACTTGTAATTTGCCTGCCGTCGGATAATCGACGGATAAACATGTAACCAAAGGGTTCGATCTCGTTCATCCTCACTTCCTGCCATCCGGAGAAGAATTTCGCCTGAAGTCGACTGACGCCACTGAGCTAGCCGATTACATTCTTTGGCGTCAAGAAGATCATCAAATCCGTGCAAGAATGTCTGTTGGTTCTGTTTGTCCAATAGTACGTCCAGAATCCGGAACGAACTATCAGAAAGCTCGTTCAAAGGCGTCGAAGGCTGTCCTTGAAAGTAGCCAACAATGCGTTCGAGTACGCGGACGAGCTTGATACCGACCGTACGAGCCGTTCGTAATCGCGAACTTAGCAAGAAAATCGCTGCGGTCTCGACTTCGAAGAACTGCGAATTAATCCAATCCTCGGCGAATTCTCCCGATCGTGAAATAATCATCTGAGTCCATGCTTCTACTATGCTGAACCAAACATTCAGTAACCGTAAACTCTCGAAGGGGAACCTCGTCCCGGACGTCTCTAAAGTGAGCTGCTTCGGAGAAAACAGGAATGACGCAAACCTAGAGAGGACTTGCGGAAGATGAGTACAGTCCTCGGCAATGTTGCGCAAAGCATTCGATGCTGCCTCTCCAACAGAAGGTTCGACATGAATGATCGCTCGAATTAACATGTCCAAAGCTTCTTCAAGAGGAAGGGAAGGGTGGAGGCAGCGAGGCCAAGATGAAAAACATGCGCTCAGCAAACTCATTTGTCCGCTGTATGTAGTCGGATATGCAACTGTTGCTTCGGGATGCTGACGGATAATAAGGCCAGAGGAGTCCTCGTAGGTATTGTTCGGGCGTACGTAAGACCACTGATCATCAAAAATCGACATCCTCCCGACTGCCTTCGCACAAGTCACAACAACTGAAACAAGCGTTGAGCCGACTCTATTGAAGAAGTCCTCCATGCCTGGCTTCGATAAAACTGTCGGAGGACAGAAGGTCGCTGAGGATGGATAATCATCTCGGAAGGGAAGCATGGAAAAATCCGGACTCGAGGGCCAAGTAGGAGCACTCTCCTCCCGCTCAATCAGATGGAGTGAACGCAAAGTCGCTTCCAGGCCGATTGTTGTCCGTTCGGGAGCGAACGAAAAAGATCCAGAGCCTGTCTGAGATGACTTAACCTGTTGCTCCTGTATCAAACTGAGAACCAGCTCGCTCCCATAGTCGAAATGCCGCGAAAGAATGAAATGGACTATATAAATCAGAGGTTCCAAGTTTTCATCGCAATAGTTTACCCCGAAACGAGATGGAGGGAGGAAATGCTTTAGTAAACTGTCCAGGCGTGTGCTCGCTGTCGAAGTTGTCTCTCGGCAACGATACAAATAGGTCCATACAAGTCGCATAGTTCCATTTAGGATAAGTAACCTATATGGTCGCTCCTAAATCATACTGTCAGTGACCTGTGTCGTCGATACGATCAGCCTGAAGTGCTACCTTCAGTTTTGGGACACTAGTCTCAAAGCATAGAATCCAATTCTTCAAGAAGAAATCCTGCGGTGCGACGCAAAGGCTTGTAATTACGAGTGGATATGCCACTTGCCAATACCGAGGCTTGCTCATCATATCGCGTGCTTTGGCATAGATTACTTCCATGGCCTTTGCCCAGCCCGGGTGATTAACTTCCGCTTGCGCAGTCTGACAACAGGACCATAAGATACTGCAATTACTAACCCTGAATATACTCTCACCTTTCCGATCGGATGCAACAAATGGACGAGCATCTCAGCGAAAGCAATTTTAAGGCGATAGCCATGCGCATGCTCAAAGCATTTCGAGAGAGACTCCATGAACTCTGCTCCTTCTTCAAAAGCTTCTGGCGGCCACACCTTGATCTCAATATGCTTAAGCGCCCTCACAAGGATCTCGTACTTCATGTCCATGTCTTTCGGTATCTGATTGGACGCGACGGGTCCCAGCTCATGCAGGAATCGGTCCGTTACACTCTCAAACCTGAAATGACAGAGTTTACATAGACATATATAAAGAGGCTGCGAAGAACAGCTCACCTGTGTTTAGCCAGCTTGCCTAAGAGAATCGCATAAAGATCGGCATTGATGGTATGGTTACGTGACGAAGTGAGAACCTTCAGATTCGGCCGCTTGAACTGATCAAAAGTCGTTTCCTCAAGATTGAATCCCAAAGTATCACCGAGAGCGTCGCGTGGCACCGTTTGTACTACCGTAATTAACGCTCGGCACATGATGTATATACTCGCAAGGCTCTTTCGCTCGTTGAGTATGTTGACAATCTCCTTCGGCCCAGTAGATCGAGCATACGAGGAGGAAGAAGAGGAATGAATTAAGATGATGCTGCCCGAAACACTTTCCTGTTGAGACCTGCGCCAGCGCATGATTGAATCTACAACAGGCTTTGTGGTCTTCATCGCAATCTGACCCAGAGAAACGAGAAGGTCGTCAAATTTTGTATCAACTTGCGGTCCAAAGAAGTCAATTAAGGACGGGTCCCGTTCTATCGGCTCTTTGAGAAAGCGCTCGATCTTGTGCTCCGCCATGGCTGCGAACTGTATGAAGATTGCATGCAATGCGTATTCAGAAGGTGTTCTTGGGTCCATGACTGCTCGACCCTCCGTCTCGTTCGTGACCGACAATTCAGATCGTTGAGCGGGTCCGGAATATTCGTTTGGAACTCGAGGTACAGGAGGTGGAGTAGTTTGCCGCGGTGCTATATGATGAAAACCAAAGGAATAGTCGCTACCTGCGTCCGAAGCATGAAACGTCGATCCAGTGTGTGAATGTTGGTTCTTCCCGTATACTTGCTCTTTTGATCTTGCAGACATAGCGCGACCATGTCGATGATCGTTACTTGACGAAGGTGTCGGCGGCCGATGGTACGCACTTGGTGGGCTCTTCGTCGCATGCGCAGATGCGCTGTGCGCAACCGATGATGTAGAGCGATTGAAAGGATTGCGAAGGGCGGGGTACACTTGACGATCTAGAGACGGAACCGGTGGAGTCTCGTTAGACTTTCCACCGCTTTTGAAAGCATTCCGCAGGGATGCAAAGCTCGCTTTCTTTGTGAACGGTGTAGACGTCGGAAGCGAAGCTTGCGAAGAGTGCGCCGTTTGAAGAGACGAATTTGACCGTGCGGCAAACGATGCAGAAGGAGCGTGAAGTGAAAAGGACGAGTCCTCGGATGCCGCGGAATCCTGGCGTGAATGAAAGTAGTCTCTATCTCCTGAAGGTCTGTCTGGAGCTGCAGTCGGCGTCAAGAGCGTCGGCGAGTCTGAACCAGATGAAGCACCAAAGCCGAAGGCATTGGCACTTCGACCAAAAGGTATAGACGATGAACTAAAGTCATCGTCATCAAGGTCTATAAAACAGATAAGTTTAACTCCAATTCATGTGATGAGTATGGCAGACACACCTGGTATGGTTATCTGACTTATTCCTTCAGCCATCCTTTGCGGTGTGCTGCCTAGACCAACAAAGGGTGTCTACTACGGCGCGCGTCAAAGACCGAGTTCAGCCTGTTCAACTTCCGTAGCGCAAGTCTGCTTGCAACGAGCCCTGAATGCCCCGGCTCAGAGCACGTCTGCTGAGCAGGAAAGCCCGTCACTGCGGTCGTTGTCGTTGTCGTTGTCGAGTTGACGTTGAACGGCGGAAGTTGTAGTAGAAGCTCCTTCAAAGAATTATTATCTAATGATTTACTTTTATGACTGTGAGAGATATATACCTAATCTGGCACCTCGGACAATTACTCTTGCCCCCGACAGAAATGGCACGAAACGCCTTGATGTCTAGCTCGTTGAATCCCCGCTCCCCCAACGCTTTCAACTTGAAAGGCGATCACCACCACGTCGATAAGTAGAACACAATTTCATTCTACACGATGAACGGTGTATCCGTAGGCATTTCACCGGCAGCGAATGGGAGTCTGAACGGTGTTGATGGATGCTCGTCGGGTGCTCATTTGTATAGAGGTGCAGTAGTGGAGGTGCGCACGCTAGCCCTATGCCAACTTGAGATTACATCTTACTTGAAGTGGGTCAGGACTTACAACTTCCTCCTGCATTTGCACTCCCAGAAAGCGAGAGTATAGCCCATGCGATCGAACTCGCTTATGACCGCGATTTTTCTCACATCCCGTATGTGTTGTCTCTGGATCAAGTAATGAATTGCAGCCAGGAATCTTATCTCTGTCCGACGTAGCATTCTATCAAAGCAACGAAAACCTGTTGGTTATATTGACTTCACAAAGCTCAAAGCCAAGTGGGAAGCTGGACAAGCCGACCCAGTATGTAGCATCTAATCTATCGCTACGGGAAGTTATGACGAATTGTGGATTTAAGGCTGACAGCGTCGTAAAGTACATGACCAAATTCCGCCGCGGTCCTTCACAGACGTATACTCTCATTACGCCAGACACACCGTTACACGAGCTTGAAGACTTTCTAAAGCATAATTTATTCGCTCTCGGTATGCACACAATTCCGTTAGGTTCAAGGGTTATCATATCTGACTCTTCCAAATACATATTAAAAAGTCACTGATTACGAAAGAAAGTTCGTCTTAGCTGTGGCCACACAAAGCGATTTGGAAGTGGGTCGTCTATTGTCAATTCGGCAACGCAGAGCTTCCTTAACTCTTCTCCCCCTTTCACTGCAGAGTTTCCTTAAACGGCGCGGCGTCTAATGACCTTGCATATCTCATGTCGTCACTCAGGATATTCAACACTACTCCGCTAGAGATTTAATCTCTGTACAATTAAGCAATTAGATCTGATACACTTCTTTGGCTTACAGCACGGACCCGCAGACAGACGACAAGGTAGGGTTTGTAATATGACAATTCTCTCCCCGGAATGGCCGATTTGCATTTTCCGGGAGCTTCGCGTGCTTCTGGCTTCAAACGGCTCGACAAATGACAAATGAGCTATGGGCGGGATTCCAGATCTTCTGGTCTTGCAGATTATTTTAGTATCAGAAAGGAAGACAAGCTACAGACAAAAGCTACCAAATTCATCCGAGACAATAGGTTATGGATACTTAAGAATCTGCATTCTGAATGAAGAGAAAATCGATGTCAGTGTAAGCGAGAAATGTTCTAGTAATGGATTATTCTTATCAGGTCAGACATACTTACTTTCGAAGGCATTCTTTGCGATGACATTGTTCGGTTCGGTAGTACTCTGTGATCATTTGAGTTCATTCGTCTATTCACACTCTGGCTTATTTTCGCGAGTGCTTGTAGTAGTCGTTGAAAATAGTTTCGCTTATTTTCTGTTAGAGTTTGTGTTCATGATCGTCTTTATGGCTAGCGAGACTCCGAGATATTCTGTAATTTCATAATTTACACACGACGCTCCTAAAAGAAAGCGTGGGAGCTTCCCAAATTGGAAGTTCCGCGAGTATTTTCGACTCGACTCTTGTAAGCCATCAGAACATTCGCTGAAATTTTCACCGACCGACCAGTAAGTACGGATTGGGCCCATTTAGCCATTTGAGCACTAGACAAGGGAGACAAGGGACATCTGGGTTTTCTTCCCTGCTTTCTTCCCTGATCATCATTCCCAGACAGATTATATTACGTATTTAATTTTGTTCGAGGGTTCATTTGGGTTCCTTGCTTGGGACTGCATGCGAAACAAAAACAGCGAAGTGAGTCCGGTCTACCATGTCATATCCAGCAGTCTTGAACGTTTTTGAATCAGTCCGGCTTCGAACGCGACCTCCGTAGTTATGGAAGAGATCCCAGCGTGAGGCGTATTAGATTCGCGTTTCAAATCTCTCCATATGACTGAAATCGGGGGGAATGCCGCTCTCAGTCCGACCGCAACCGCGCCGACGGTACGAGGGGAATGGGCCGAGTCTTGATCGACCTGACGAAACTCAAATTAACCCAGATTGCTCCGTAACAGTGCACATGAACATGAGAGCTTCCCAGCCATTGGCCGATCTTGGTTAGACACCGCAATCGCGTAGCCCTTCGTAATGTATAAGAGTCTTCAGCTAACCTCCCTCCGCAAGTCCATATCTTTTAGTCGCTTTCCACCTAAGCCTGCTACGGGTACTAGCCCTCCATTCCTGTAGCAAAGCCGAGCTCCGAAAACAAAAGCGTCTCGATAATTGGCGTGATTGTTCTCTCCTTAAGTACCCGGGCTAGACTTGATCACGGTACACTATCTGCTCTGGCCCATCAAGCTCGCTCCATCAAGTTTAGGGCTGGATCATGCGTCGAACTTGATGGTTCATTCGTCTTCTCGTTATAAGTCGAGTACCCGAGGACAAATGGGCCACACTTTGGATCCATCCGCTTTCAGGTCCAGGACGATGCCCAGTCTACGCTCACACAGGGAGGACTCGTCGCACTGGCCTCCCAGACTGGACGATACCTTCGAGACAGCGGAAGATGTGGCGCGGAAGGTTGCTGAGGATTGGGAGGCGCAACAGACGAGCGAGAAGATTGACCTCGGTATTTCTGCGGAGCGTTCGAGAAGAAAGAAGAATAAGGCGGTGAAGATTCTGCTTCTGGGTGAGTTCACTCGCTTCTCTTCCCCCTCTTAGTGGATCGTCTCACGCACTAATCCAATCCGGCGTTCTGTTTTTCTCTCGCCGGCTAGGTCAATCGGAGTCTGGGAAATCCACTACACTTCGGAATTTCCAATTGAACCTAGCGCCACAAGCGTTCCAAGCGGACGGAGAGGCATGGAGGACTGTCATTCATCTCAATCTCTTGATCTCCGTGAACTATCTGCTGGAAGTGCTGAAGGAATCATTACTTCTCGACGCGGACGGTGTACGGCAGCAGCAACAGAAGTCACCATATTTATTTACAACGCCTTCCCGGCAGCTCATAGAGAAAGAGAAATCGCGATTACGGTCAATTGAAAACTACCCTACTAGGACGAGCAATCAGCAGGGCCCAGCATACTCGACCGAACTTCGACGTCTGATGCTCAGTCTCCTTCCCTTAAAAAGCATCGAACAGACTCTCCGACAGCGTCTTGGAGCTGAACCATCGGTTGTAGATCCAACAAAGACGGAGCTACGCGATGGTATATCGAGTGTAATAAAAGCTCCTAAATACCAGCAGCAAACGAAGGAGTCCCGAGAACCATGTGCTCGTCCCGCTTCGGCACAGTCCTCGCTACCCGGAAACTACAACAGGCATTTGCTTGGTTTCAGGAGACACTCCATCTCTTCTTCAGCTACTTCATCGACATCGTCAATCTCGAGTCCTAGTCCAACAGATTCAAATGGGCTCAGCAGTGGAATTCCATCGGCGACTTTGGCTCCAGATTCGGCGGTGTTGAAGGGACGCCTCCATCATCGACGAAACAGCAGACTCTATGGTCTAGTTGACTCCTTCGCGGTCAAAGTACGAGGGAGCACAGGGTGGAGACGGCGTGCACGAATACCGGATAGCCTCAGCTCTGGACGCAGCGCCTCAAGCATATCTATAGAGCATGACTCCTCCCAACCTAATTCCAGGAGTCCGAGCCTGGACGCCATGAGCGAACAGGAGGAGCGAGAGCTTCAGTCCGCTCGGCAGATTATTCAGGTCTTTGGAGAAGACATCGAGAGACTCTGGCGAAACGAGGACGTTCAAAGACTCCTAAAGCGCAAGAATATCCGACTTGAGAGTCGGCCTGGCTTGTAAGCTGACTATTCTCCCTATCAGATAGGTGAAGACAAAGACTAATGTATCGTGAAGCTTCCTGAACGATGTTCTGCGAATCACAGCGTTTGACTACATGCCGACTACGTGTCAGTTCAACTGGTATACCTTTCACCCATGTAATTGACTAATTATGTGTGCCCTTCAGCTGATATCCTTCGTGCTCGACTTCAAACAACGGGTGTTGAGGAGCATAGACTGATCTTAGAGACCGGATCTGATGCGGGAAAAGAATGGGTAATTTACGACGTCGGAGGATTTCGCAGTCAACGCGCTGCATGGGCGCCGTTCTTTGACACTGGTTAGTCCGTTTCTCCTTTATTGGTGATCGAAAAGACGCCGTGATCTCGAAGGCGAATGTGCCTTACTTTTTGAAATGCGACATATCGGAAAGCCTTGATATCGCGACGACCCTTTCTCTTGTGCATCGGATTTGATTGATCAGATTTACTAACTCAATTCGTCGGCCTTCACGGTGGCTTTTTTCTCTTCACAGTGAATGCCATCATCTTTCTTGCCCCGATCTCGGCATTTGACGAATGGCTCGTTGAGGACCCAAGTGTCAATCGATTAGTGAGTGTTTGAGTTTCATACTCACACGTCGTTGCAACGAGGGGATTTGAGATGGAGAACTGACGATAGCGTTTTCTGCACATCAGGAGGACACGTTCCACCTTTGGCGTGAAATCTGTGCCAATCGCCTTCTCGCATCTGTCGAGTTTATCCTGTTCTTGAACAAGTATGATGCCCTTCGGGCCAAGATACGCGCCGGAATTCGATTCTCTGATTATGTCGTCAACTATGACGACCAAGACGGTGCTAAGAACGACGCTGAGAGTATCGCAAGATGTAAGCCCCGGAAATATCTTGACTACTTGATCATCTATCTCACAGAGAATTTCTGCGATCGCAGACATGCTAGCCACGTTCAACGCGGCTCACAAAAACCTCTCCCCTAAACCACGAAAACTCCGAGCTTACCTTACTTCCGTGATAGTAAGTGACCTTCCCTCCGTGTTGTACCAAACCATAATCTCATTGTGGCGCGATAAGGATTCCCGTGCTACCTCTAAAGTTGTTACTCACAGTACGTCTTGGTCAACCCATTGACATCTCAATTACTAACTCCTCATTGCCGTGCATTTAGTCAGTGAGCAAGTCTTAATTAGCAATCTCGTCAAGGGTGATATTCTGTAAATCGTTGTACTCCAATTCGGTCATCAAGCTGGATCCTTGAAGCAGCCTCAATTTCCTCCGTATTATCTTTCTGCCACAGCCTATGCGAGAGAATCTTATATTAGCAAACACTACAAACCCTATGTTTCTGTAGCAATCACCGTCGTGTCGTTAAATCTATGATATGAGCCCGTCGACAACCGACTTTCATCCTATGGACATAATTGTCGGACTCGCTTTCGAGACTTGCCTTCGAGACTCATTCAAGACATCGGAAGCTGAGGGGCACCATGAAGTTACGCACGCAACTGGACAACACGGTACCAGCGTGCTAAGTTCTAAATATAATCACCGGTTCTTATATCTGATAATAGTATACAAAGCTTTAGGAGAACAAAGCTGACGGGCAAGCAATGACTGCCCTAACAATCAGTATCTATAGCGAGTCGAATAGTCTGATTCTTGGGAGTTAGCTTGATGAAATATAGAAGTAAGATAAAGCGCACCTTTGGGAGAAACGACGAGACCACGACCCTTCGAAGCACCACGATATACAGTCTCAATGATATCGACGAGCTGAAGACCATCACTAAGTCGAATTTCAATGCATAATTTTAGTAACGATCGTACCTCCTGTTTGTTATCCATGGCCCAATTACTTGATTTACAGTACGTGTCAGAAGTATTGACATCAAATAAGAGCATCAGAACTCACATTTTATTATTGTTACCGGTACCAAGATCTATCATGATATGCTTGTTCCTATCGAAAGCTTAGTAAGGGATGCAATTCAAGTTGTGCAAGGACCATAGATCCTTACCGATAGAAGAACATCACCGTGCAAGGGTCATACAACTCGTACATCTACCGCGACAATTCCGCGAACACGTCAGATCCTCCTAAATGCCTACTTTTTCAAATACAGTGGAACATACCTTGTTGAAATCAGGCACTTGCGTGATATCACAGAGGTAGATAACAGCGAAGTTCTGCACCTTCTCAGAGACACCATAAAGCGTCTCGTCCATCTTCATGCACTGAGGGTCCCAGTCATGACCGAAGCGAATGACAACGACGCGATCCTCTTCAGACTTGATCGCCTCATCTACATGCCAGCCAGAAGGAAGGTGCGGTAAGAAGTAGGACATTTTGAGGTATAGAAAACGTCGTGGAACGATGTAGAATCCTTTGTGGCGGATTGGATTGGACGAGGACGGTCACGTGCGATTGCATGATCGACAAAGATCGACTCGACTTGTCGACTTGACTTTTTATTTTATTTTTACCACTGCCGATGTTTCGTCTTCCCTTCTCCTTAAAAGGCCACCTTGAGCCTCTTCATCATGATAAACTATTGATAAACTTGAATCTCGGACATAGCCTTTTATGCGATGCAATTGCTCAATATTTCGTAGTACTCACGTTATGGTCAAATCTTGATCGATTTGTTCCGACCACGAGGAGTTCTGTTCACGCCAACTTCACGAGGCCCTATCAACGTCTGTATGTTTGGACTTTATCGTCGTTCCGAACTCATTTCTGGAGAGCCTTTCGGGAGTGTCCCGTTTCCTAAACTTCACGAAGCCTATAGTTTGCATTTGTGGGGTTCTTATCTCACGGAATGGTGTCATCCAGTCTTCGACTTGCGCAATACTATCCAGTAACGTGCTTCGAGTTGGAAATGTTGGAATTCAGACTCGCAAAGCATCATACTTTCGTGATTCTCGTGACTACGAGGGGTCGGTCCGATAGGTTATAAAAAGGTTGTCCTTGCGATATACATACGATGGTAGTGAACTGGACTCTCATCCAGAGGCTCTGCGGTCACCACTGGGAACAATATCTGGCATCTGCTTGACTTGAAATTATCTGAAGATCAGAAATAATGGCTCCAGTTGCAACCGAACCTCAGCATTCCGAAGCGAACGGCGCGGCGAAGAATCTGAAGGCGAAGGCAGACGTATTCGATCCTTCGGATCTACAGGAGAAGATCTCATCCTTCAATCCGTTCTATTCGCCTCAAGGCGACGTAGTGGACGATGACTATGAATACGATCGTTATAGGGTACGTTTGCAACTTAACATGAATTTTTGCAACTTGATATTGACACACTCGTTCGTAATGTTATGGTGGTACTGGTAGCCGTATTTCCCGAAAGTCGACTGGCCACCGCTCGAGCCTTTTGAAGTCGAAGACCGCGCTCAATTCGCTGATCCGGAGAAGCGCGCTTTGCTCTCCGCGGCGAAGAAAGTGACGCACCTTACTCCGGCTATCGGTACGGAGATCGAAGGAATTGACCTCAGGCAGCTTTCAGACGCACAGAAGGATGAGCTGTACGTGAAATCTGTATATTCTCATACATTCTGATATTGGCTGACTTGTTCCCTAAGGGCACTGCTGGTAGCAGAGAGAGGCGTTGTTTGTGAGTTTCGCTGCCATCGAGCCAGACGATACTCTTGCTAATCAGTCTACGTTAGTCTTCCGGGACCAACCGATTGATATTCACCAGCAGCTTGATCTCGCACGCCATTATGGTCCTCTGCATAAGCATGCCACTACACCGATACCGAAGGAGCCAGGTCTTGAAGAAGTTCACGGTGAGAGTCACCTCTAAATCCTGAGAAACCATTTTATTGACCGCCTCGCTTTAGTTGTTTACAATGACTCCTCACGTCGCCCCGACCCATCTGCCTTTACCAAGCTCGAACTGTGGCACTCGGACGTCTCATACGAACTTCAGCCGCCGAGCACAACCTCACTCAAGGGAATAACCATCCCTCCCTACGGCGGGGACACGCTCTGGAGCTCAGGCTACGCGCTGTACTCTTCCCTCTCGCCAGGTTTCCAACAATACCTCGAGGGTCTCTCCGCAGTGCACAGCGGCGCCGCGCAAGCCGCCGGGTCACGCGCCGCAGGGCTGCACGTCCGCAGACACGAGGTCGAGACCGTCCATCCGATCGTGCGCGTGCACCCTGTGACGGGCGTGAAGTCCATCTACGTCAACCCCGGCTTCACGAGGCGCATCGTTGGCATACCCAAGGCGGAGTCCGATGCAATCTTGCAGTTCTTGTTCAACCAGATTAGCGAGAACCCAGATTTCCAGGTGCGCTTCCGTTGGGAACGCGATTCGATTGGGATTTGGGATAATAGGGTGAGTGATATTACTCCCTTTTTTCGATTTGCCTCTTTTCTTTTATACTCTCTGCGTTTTTTGTATATCTTCTGGCGGGAATTTTTTTCTTTAATAAATTATTTACCTTTTGCTCAGATTGTTACGCACTCCGCTACATTCGACTTCTGGCCGCACAGGAGGCACGCATTGCGCGCTACGCCGCACGGCGAGCGTCCGCTGTCCGTCGCACAATACGAGCAGAAGACCGGGAAGAAAGCCAAGGACTGGCAGAAGGAAATCTGGAAGTCGCTTGGTGTGTCTGATCCGCTCGAGAAGGCGCGCAATGCCGGTGCGAATGGAGGTCCGAGAGGATATAACGATTAAGCTGAAGTGAGGATGCGAGCGCGGGGAGAAGGGAGGGTCGTAAAAATGCGAACAAGTGCCTCTACAGACATACTGTACATACCGATGATGTCTTGTGGAAGAGCTGAAATAAATGCTGAATTGAAGCACACATGTACGATTAAAGGCTACTGAATACGCCACAGCAGTCCTTACTTGCACAAGTAAGGAACATCCAAATATCGGCAGTCAATTCAATCCATCTTTCTTGAAGTTCCTGTTCTATAAGCACCGTGCGCTACCATTGCGCTACCTTATATATTGCGTGTCGTATGAGTAAAGAGTGAGTTCAGCCTTGACCAATGCCAATGTTCTCGGTGCTTCCTTACGTACCCGTACGAAGTTCACCCATTCCATCCATGTGAGCTGAGACCTTAAGCTTCTCCACTCTACTGAGTAGTACTAAAATGGTGCAGCCAGTAGGCAGGCCCGTTAATTTTATGGCTGTGGATATTGGATTCTTGGATGCAGCGAACCAAGAGAGAAAGGCTATTTTGAACCACCTTCGCAACTTCGTGAAGGACCCGACCTTCTTCGCAAGGTTCAGCAGAAATCCTAGTCGCCGCTCGGTTGGAGTTGAATTTAAGGTTTCGTAAAGCCTGAACGACGATCCACCTATCAAATCACATTTCCTTATAAGTCAAGTATCAAGGTTTGGGGAAATAAAGTTCAGTTCACTCTGTGCAAGCAAGAAATTTAATTTTATGTAAATGAATGTTTTCTTTTCTTCCCTTCTTCTCTGCTTTGAACTTGTCTCTGTGAGTTTCGTGTTTTATCCTTTCCCACACGAATGCCGGATCAGAACGTCCTGTATTTGCTTCATTGCTTATTACGCTCACAGATTCAGAACTATCTGATATCGAGCTGTTTATCTGTTCGTTATCGATCGAATGATCGAAGGAAGACACGTAACTAAAGTGAACGCATTCGGTTCGACTCGGATGCGATTGATGTGCTAGGACGGCACTTACGTTGTAGTCTGTTCTGGATTCTGAAGAACTCGTACGATACGATACCACGGGAATTATTTCCGCGCGATACCCTGAGACTTGGGGGAGATCTGAATATTAGTGACCTTCGCGAACTGTTATGAGTTGCGAAGGAAGGCGAGACGTGATTTCGGAGCTTGAACCTGAAGGCGAAGTAGGTGTGTTCTTATTACTATTAGCATGCCTTGCTTTACGGTACTTCCTTATGGGTCCATCCATAGAAACAAACGTTTCATAACGGGCAGAACTGACATCACGCCTGAAGGACGACTGAGGTCACACTGACGAAAGCGGTTCGCAGTGTGCCATGCAGGGAAACAAGCATTCGTCATTTTGCAGTGCGTTGCAATGCGATGCAGATGGTTTGTGGGGCAGTCATTAGAGTCATTACGCCTGGACATAGAACGCATTCGTATTCAGCATTGAGTATGGAAATGGCGTGGGACGGGGTCTGGTGATGCGCTGGATCTGGGTCCTTGCGGTCTTCGCGAAGAGTTTTATAATGGTAACGGTCATCTGGATCTTCAAATGAATGAAGGGTCTGACATCACGTCAACATGATGCGCGGGATAACATTGAGCAGCTTGAACACTCGCGTTCAGACGTGCGTAGGTTACGAGCGCACTCTTAATCATGGCATGGCTATGGATGGAGAGACCGGAGTATAAGCCGAGCGGGGTAAGGAGAGTACTAGATCTAGACTCCGGGGAAGCGGAACGGAAAGAACAACCACTAAGTAAGTAAGTAGAGAAGAGTGACACGGATCCGGTCATCTCCGAGGCAGATGTCACATCGCGTGACATAAATTTACCTGATATGGAGATTATAGGTAGATGATGGAATGGATTGACGGGATCTAGAAAGTACTAAAGGGCAGGTCCAGCGTCAGTCATGAATTGGCTATGCTCCGTTTCAGTGTTGCGTACTGACACTGCTACTGTAATCCTACTTCAATACGACGTGCTTCAATTCCATATCCTCCTTCTCTATGGCCATCGCTCCGCCAGACTTTGACTCTGACTCTACCGACAGTGCAGCGAGCGCGGGTTTCCAAGATCCCGACCTCCACGACACCGAGTCTGAGTTACTTTCTCGTCTCTCTCGGCCTTCACACGTCCAAGCCTGCTTCGATGGAAGAACAGCGTGTCTCGCTTGCTCACCCTGACTTGCAGACGGAGTTTGTTGGCGTTCGCCACAGGGCCTCCGAGCATGGTGCCGACGTGCATCAGTTCCGAGGTATCAAGTATGCGAGTGTACCATTGCGATTCCGCAAACCTGTCATGCACGAGACCTTTTCAGCCAAGACAGAGGCTGTCAGGAACGGGTCCGTTCTCTTGTATCTCTCTTGTTTTCTGCTCTGACATCTGTCTGTTAAGACCAATTTGTCCGCAAATTCGCAATGCGCGGCTCGAAACGCGTCTGTATGGACTTCCTCGAGAAATCATTCCTGAGAAGGAAGTACTCGAAGAAAACGAATTTGAAGGCCTCAATTTGACCATCACTATGCCTGCACCTGCCTGTCGGGGGAAACATGAGCTACTTCCCGTGATGGTTTGGATACACGGGGGCGGTAACGTCACCGGTTGTGGAACGGACTGGATTTGGGACTCAGGCGTGCTCGTGAGAAGGAGCGTGCAGATCGACGAACCCGTCATAATCGTCGCTGTCAAGTACGTCTTCTTATTATCTACGTTATTATTAATTATATATCCTGGAAATTACTTCATATTCCTTCCGTTTCAGTTGTGTTGCTTCCATGGCTCGTCTCTCTCTCGAGTCATTCTCTTTCTCTACCTATACCGAGGGTTTCTCTTGACCATCTTACTTCACATCATTCTTCTCTGTTCAGTTTTCCGAATTTGCCCGCTTCTACTCCTTTTATGACTCGGCAATGCTGACTTACATACTTCCTTGTTTCTCTAATCTTCGACTATAGCTTCCGACTCGGTTTATTCGGATTTGGTGCTAGTGATCTCTTAAGAGAGGACAACACGGCTGCAGGTGAAGAAGGCGTTGGCAATTATGGTACGTGACTCATTACTTTCAGATCAAGTTCTCGACGTTCCTTTCGCCTATAAATTATGGTGGCTCGTAGCAAATATGCTAATGAGTGCTTGTAGGGCTCCACGACCAGCGAATGGCCTTGAAATGGATACGGAAATATATATCGGGGTTCGGAGGTGACCCCTATAATGTCACCTTATTTGGTTCTTCTTGGGGAGCGGCGGATATACATGCACATCTTCTCTCATCAGCTAATGAAGCCGATGTTTTTGCGCCCCGGGACCACGATGGACCCCTTTTCCACCGTGCTATTCTGCAATCCGGAGCACTCGTTCCGTCATCTTCGGTAGTCCAGGATATTGGCTCAGCAGGCCACCATCTGGGGCGAGTCATGTCTGCACTGCACACGACTACTATTGAGCAGCTGCGGGCGGTGCCGGCGTCGAAGCTCGTTGCTGCACAGGGCGAACGGGTTCGCCCGGTAGACGATGGAGTCTTTTTACGTCCAGACTGGCGCACGCTTGCGCTTCCGTATTCAACTTCTCCAGACACACCACGGAGTTGGCGTCAGGATATTATTATAGGTGACGTTGCCTGTGAGAGTGTGTTATGGGCAGCCCCGGCCCGATTGTGGGCTGCGGATGCCGTCGCCCGACGCGCGAGGGCCGTCGTTCAGAGCGTACGTAGAGCGGACGCCTTGATGCGAGCATATGAAATCGTTGATGGCTCGCCGACGCGTGAAACTGTAGGTTTGCACTCTCCCCTTGACGACGATGAGTCCTCGACGAGTGGCAGCGAGGAGACAGAAGATGAAGTTGCAGAGCGCGTCATGGAACTTATGAATGACGTCGCGTTTGCTTGGCCAGTGGATGTTGCAGCCCGTTGCGCGGCGGATTCTGCTTTTATCTACGATGAGCCCCCGCAGCCCCACATTAGCGCTGATGGTTATTTGAGTGCTGGTGATGGGTACCTCAGCACCATCTCAGAATGCTCGGAGCCATCGACTTTCACGCCTTCGCCATCCCCTTCTCCGGGAGCCTATCCTTCAACTCCGAAACCAAACCGATACCCAAATGCTCCTTACGTTTATCGATATGTCTTTGATCAGGCTTCTCCGTACACCGGAATGCCACACCACGGAGTCGACCTACTTTACCTCTTTGGGAATGTACCCTTCCCGGAAGATCCGGACCTTACACCCGAAGAGAATGCAGAGGTGAATTGGGTGCATACGAAGGTGCGCGAAGATATGCAAGCGACATGGCTGAAGTTCGCGTGGGGCGAGCAGCCTTGGGATGCGCCGCTTACACCGCAGCAGCCTGCTGGTGTAGCCAGTATGAGCGATCGTGGGATCTTCGCTACTCCGATGCTTGCACCCGTCTCGAGTTTCGCGGGAGGACTTGCGCCGTCGAACTCGACTAGCCCGGTCTCCAGTCGAGCATCAAGTTTCTCCAGCGCGTTCGGGAACGCCAACCCGTTCGCGCTTTCGCATCTTCATCAGCACCAATATAATCATGGTCCGCATCATCTCCAGCATCATGCGAATGGTGGGCACCACCATAGTCATCACCACCATCACCACCCTCCCGGCAGTCCTCTGGGCGGGTCAACACAACTGTACGGCTCCTCGCAGCCTCAACAGCCGATATCGATCAGCGCTGCGGATAGGGTGTTTGTTTTTGGGCCGGACGGTGAGACAGGCACGCGGTCTGCAACGATCTTCGCAGGTCGTAGGCGTGTGCACGCCTGGCGTTCTGCACTTGCGCCGCTTGGACTGGCGACTGCGCAGAAAGTCGGTCTTGAGCTGGGTAATGGACCGCCTCAACCTTGTTCGCCTCGGATGGCGTTGATCTGACGATAAAAACATGAATATTGAACATTGAATGTCGAACATTCGATTGAACTGCTCCTCCAGCGTCTATAACACGCATACCTGCGATTTACGAGACAGGTTACGCAATATCCATCTGTCGCGAGGATGCCCTCGCATCCTCTGCTCTCCATTATGCTATATCGATCTTCACGCAATTTACACGCCGCAACGATTTCTAATAAAAGTGGATAACGAGTCATGTTTTCTTCAGATTTTTTCTTCCTTTTTGGCCCATTCATTATTTATTGTGCGCACATCTCTGTCTCCTTTCTCACCCAGATTCACTCCAATCCAAAATTAATGAATGGATAAATCATTCGCTGTGTACTTTTACCCCTTTCTTTGATGAGCCTGGTCACATGTTTTCAAACGACTCAGGCTCAAGCTCGCTCTGTTCACTCCATACTTCGTAACGCCACGCCATACTTCCCTTCTCTGCCCCTCTTTTCTCTCCTTCGCTCTCGCATTGACAGGTGGACTTTGACACAAAAAGGAACAACAACAACATTCCGACTCATCTCATTGTACCCGGTAGTTCGTGAGCTCGTTATCCCGCTTTCCCACTTTCACTCTTTTCCAGTCCCCGGTCCTGCTCTCCTCGAGGGTCCTCCTACTCTTCCCCTTTCTTCAACGTTGTTTTAAATAGTTGTTCGGACCGGATCGAAAGAACTTTATCGTCAACTCGATTTAGTATCTATGTGGTGTTTTTTGTTCTTTCTTCATCACGGTTGCCATTTATTTCATGGGTTCCCGGTTTACGTAGCAATAATGAAATGTTGTATAGTATAGTAACGCATATGCATCACGATTTTCCCCCATTTGTCGTCGTTGTTCGTCTTCCGTCTTCTCAAGCGGTCGTCTCCCCTCCTTCTTTCAAACCCACTTGTATGTATATGAGATGATCTATCGTCCCCAGTTCAGTCCCGCTTTCTTTATTTCTGCGGGTGGCGAGTCTGTAGAGAGAGGGGTTCGTTCGCTTGCTCATGTCTCACGGTATTTCGTGGGATTTCACCTTGTATTCATACATTTTATTTGGGACTTTGGAATATTTTACATTCCTTGGAATTTACGATCGATTAAATGTGTATTGTACGATTTGTTCGAATTACGATTTGTGCAACTTCTTTTAGCGATGTATTTGTGCTTCATGGTGTTTTAGGAGTGCTTATTGTAGTATTCAGGTTGTTTGTGTAACTGTATTGTACTATGATTAGTCCCCATCTCGACAAATTCAAAATGCAATACTAATATTATCATTAATCGAAAAGTAAGTGGAGTCTATCAAGATGCATCTATCAGAGAAAATAAGTACGATGTAGACGGTGAACCGAAAAGTATTAACTATCTATCTAAGCAATCAGGTCCGAACAGCCGGCTGCACGTCCCGCACTCTATCGGGATAATGTAGCGAGGAAAAAAGCAAGTACACTCGTCCCATTTCTACCACTACTAGGAAGTCGGTCGCGCAGAACAGGCGGCTTCCCAGTCCGCCGGCACGAGTTCCCGGACGCGTTCTTGGAATGCGGAGAACGTGCAAAATTCGGGATGGCCTTCCATGTGTTTGCCCTGCGAAGAGCAGAAGGTAAGCGATAAGTTCTGGTTTTTGTACCGTACGCGGACGACTATTCACATAATCAGTAAAGGACAGAATGAAGGAAAGGAATCTAGAGGGAATGTCGCGGTCGCTTGAACGTACAGTGTTGGGAGGGTTGCGGCGGTTTCTTGAATGGTGAGAGTGTGCTGAGTACTGTTTGGAGGTACGATGCTTGGTCGTCCTCCGTATCCCGAGTCTTCTTGAAGAGCTCGAATGTAACAGAAGATGTGAACGGTGGCCACCTGTATCCAATCAATCCTCCGAGCTCAGACTGTCTGTCTGTCAATGGGGCAGGATTTACGTACTGTTCATCGAAGACGTCGAGAGTCGAGAGCAGCGCCCCAAGCGCTGTATCATGTGTGCTATACACCAGTATCTTAGGCGGTGGAGTCTGAGTAGCGGAGCCTTTCGTGGCGCTTGCGGTTTGTGAGGCCGACGCTTGAGATACCTTAAGCGACATCTTGCAGGAGAGGTCGTCGAGGAGATGGCCCATCCCTAGACGTCGTGGTTCTTCGGTCTTATCTAATTGGAGTAAATCGGTGTAAATCTTGTTTAGAAGCGGAAATATCAGCAATTGAGCTGCGCATCCTTACATCCTGTCAATAAGTTATGATCAGCTAAGGTTCTTTTGGGAAATCAATCCTACTGATGACTATGACTGACCTGCAAACCATTCAGTAACGACAGCCTTCTCCTGAGCATAGGTAAATTTCGTATGAGAAATCAAATGGTAGCTCAAAGCGCGAGGAGTGATGTGATGCACTTACAATCAGTCCCACGATTTGCTCATCCTGGAATTCTGGAGGTACCTTGATACCGTGAGCCTTGCTTGCCCTGATCTATAAATCATTACCCAGGGGTCAAAATAGAAAAGAAAATATCAAATTTCCATGCTTACCGTATCCATAATTCCGGATGCTCGGGGTTGTCCGTCCTGCAGAACTGTCAGTCAAATACGCGATCACGAGAGGAATATACGAACAACGCGAATAGGTCTTCCGCCAATATATTTGGACAATTTCGCGTCCAATGGCTCAAGGGTATGATTATAGGCAGCAGCGGCAGCTGATTGTACTTGTCAGCATTGTTCGGTATTGAAGCCATTAGTGATTCTACCCTTCGCGAAATTCATAAGCAGCTGCTCTAGACGAGGACAGGAGTACGAATTGGGTATGATATTATCCTCAATCCCATTCCTGCGTATGTTTAAGTCAAACGTGATCATTCTCGCGGTGAGAGCCCAGTCAAGTCGGTGACCAACCTTACACGTATTTGCGGGACGAGTCCATGAGCAAGTTTTGAACGAGGATATAGGCCGTGAATGATTTGGTGTAATGACTCGATCGTTCGAGGCATATTAGTAGATCTAATGGGATGTTTGGCTCCGCTCAGTACACTCGCAGTAAAGTCTACTCACCGAAAATACCCTTCACTAACATCAGACAACGTATCTGGGAGAAAGCCAAGCCTGGTTATGTTTAATATAGCCTGAAGTCGCGTAAATTAAATTCGCACTTCTCAACATAGAGTTTCCTCAGAGCACGACCGAAGTTGTGTGTTGACTGTCAGAACATGAATTTCAATCGAGCAACATCAGAAGAATCATAGAGCATACCCGTCTGCCGAGATCCGTGAGGTCACCGAGTAGACTGAGAGACACAATGGTATCAACGCTAGAAAGAAGAAAAAATGAAACGCACTAATAACTTACCATTCTCCGTCGATTACACTTCCGTCTGCACTCTCCACAATTCTCTTGATTGGAAGAAAGTCTATCCCGTCTGATGCTCGTAGAGAGTCCCGAACAGCCTCCCCAAATGTTGCCACTGGAGCGTGAGCTTGTCGAGCGGTCCTACACAGAGTCCATCGCGCCGGGATTGAAGCAGGTGGATCCGACATTCGTACTCTCACTGGTGTGCGTTCGCCTTCCATAGAAACCAGATTAACGTCGTATACGAAAGGCGGTATTATAAATACAAACCATGACGAATGTAAATGTGCACTTGTTCTAAAGCGAGGTCCGAAGGTGCAATCGGGTAACCGGCGACGTCCAGAACTTCTTGAGGAGGATATAGACCGTCTGACGATGGTCCTGAGGAAGATGCCATATTATCGACGTATAAAGGACTTAGGTTATCCAGAGCGAGACACGAAGACAGGAGGGCGAAACTAAGCACCGCAGAGAGCAACTTCAAGAAATGCATAAATTGGTTTTCGAGCAGTACTAGTGGTGTTTTCCTGACGGCACGGGGGCAACGCAACGCGTCAAATTTGGACACGCGTCGAAGGGCGTAAGACGACTGCATTTGGGCTTCATTTCTCACGAATACAGAACTTTACATAATTTGTATTTACTTCTGTAAAGCGACTCTGACGTCGGTCCGTTTCCTTTAATAACAAAAACATATTGACACTATGGCTGTTGATCCACCCACTGGAAGCCGTTTACCTGTCGCTAGCAGCAAGGCCCCCGCTGCCGTTTCCGAGCCAAAACCTCGTGGCGCTAACAGGTCGACAAAGGTCGCCGGTAGACTCCAGGTTCTCCCGGAACAACCAGATGTCCCGACGCAGTCGCAAATTATACCCGAACCGTCAAAACCAAAGCCACCTCGGGCAGCAGAACCGCCTGTGATTCCAGAGCCAACAAGTGGGAGCACTGCGGAGAGTGATGAAGACGCTGATGATGAAGAGGAGGAATTAGAGGAACAGGATGCCGAGGTATGGAAAGGTTTGCATGAACGCTTAATGTTTGTATGAATAACACGCGTCTCTGGCATATTCAATAATTAGGTGTACAACCAAATTGCTCAGATTCCCGAAGGAACAGCTCGGAGGGATGCGCTTCGTTTGACGAAAAAGAAGGCCAAATCTTTACCTCGTGTAACTGCTTATGCCACAGCTTCGTATGTCACGAACTTACTGCCTTCTTACGTCCCGTTCTCACTTTCATTCAGATCTTATCGTATGTCTGATCTTATGAAATTCTTCCAAGCGAGGAAGAATGCGTACCACACGAACCCGAGATTCATTGAGGACGTTCTTTACACCGCCTATTCGTATAACTCTGCTACTCAAGATTCAAAATCCAATAACCGACCATCACCCTCGCATTCAGAAGATCCTAGTCAGTCTAAAGTTGGTGATCTGCTCAATGCACCGGATATTCGGATACAGGACATGGATTCTGGGACGGAAGTCGTCCAGAAGAGCAAAGAAAAGAAGCGTCGGAAATTCGATGCCGGGGGTGGCCAATATGCGGAGATATTTGCGTTTGAGTATGGGACTGTTGTAATTTGGGGTATGTCTGAAGCTGAAGAAAAGAGATTCCTTTCGTCAATGTAAGTACATGCTTTTGAATCAGCTGGAGGTGAGCTAACTCTGCATGTAGAAAGCGATTTGAAGTGGAGAGACTTCGTAAGTGATCTTGACTTCGTGGATTTCTTCGTAGTGCTAAGAAACTGCGTTTAGCTCCCGAAGACATTGAGATGGAAGATTTAAACTATTACTATGCTAATTACAGCCGGTAAATCCCTCCAGACAATCTTTTTATATTCGACGTCAACTCAGTCGTCCTCTAGAATATTCAACGATGTCATCACATTACGGCGGGGATCTGGGTTTATGTTAGTAGCCTCCTTAGTCTCTCATAAACATTTCATGAAGCCTCGATGGTAGGACAAAACTTGCATTATCTCATGCGCTGGCTCAATCAGTCAAAATATCCATGGTAAGTTCCTCCGTTTGTTTCTGAATCGTTGTTGACCTTCCGACCTTGGCTTCAGTTCGAGATGCTCATATCGTCAAATATCGAGCATACAAAAGATGTTCCGGAGATAATCAGCGAGACAGGTAAAGTTGGGATGCCACACAAAGGTTAGTTCGTTCTCGGAAATGGAGATTTGTCATTATTACGGATATATATGTCCCTGGTAGAGATCATGCAGCAAATTGGGGAACTCTTCCTATTACGCATGAATATCAATCTCGTCGGATCCGTTTTGGACTGTTCCCGTGAGCTTCACTTGTCTTCTTCTATTCTGTTTTTTCGTTGCTGACGAGTGCCTGTAGGAAGTGTTTTGGGTAAGATAGCCCTCCTACTCACATACAAGCGGCTTATCTTTCTGCGCAGAGTTATCCGGACCTCCAGCCTCTCTACGAGGCTGCGCGTAGTTACCTCGAGATTCCGCAACGCGTAAATTTACTCAATACACGTGTGGAGGTTCTGCAAGACATGTTACAATTGCTCAAAGAGTCGGTGACGAGCAAACATTCTGAGCGTCTTGAGCAGATCGTCATTGCGCTCATTGCAGTTGAGATAGGTACGTCCTCCTTATATAGAGCATGCTCCGCGTATTAAAAGATGTCGATTATTATTATCTGATAGTTCTTGGGATTATCACTATCATTGTCGATCTGTTCGCTTAGACCAGACTGGATTTTTTACCTGAGACGTTGTGAACTTTGGATTATTAGTAGCAAATTTTGTCCCCTCACGTCGCTTCTTGACTTAGAAAAGCTTCATTTGTAAATTACTAGAACACAATCATATGTATGATATTTTGTTCGCGCCTTAGATGAATTTGCCGTTACTCTGGAACTTGAGTATGCTATTGGTGTGGATGATGAATTTTTGTTCGACGTAGTGTGTCATTGGCAATGTAATGCATGACTATTATGACACGGAGCATCCGCCCCTGTGACCGTTGAAGTAGCGTCTATCCAATCGGGACTTTGATTACCTGAAATACGTAATGATCATCCTTTTGTTTCGCAAAGGGTTTAGCAATTGAGCCTGATTTCCATGCCATACAAACTACCATGGTCATATGAGCCTGGTAAAAGTAC
Source organism: Sanghuangporus sanghuang (assembly GCA_009806525.1). Taxonomy (NCBI): domain Eukaryota; kingdom Fungi; phylum Basidiomycota; class Agaricomycetes; order Hymenochaetales; family Hymenochaetaceae; genus Sanghuangporus; species Sanghuangporus sanghuang. The sequence continues at coordinate 21,478 of VVIT01000012.1, read as the reverse complement.
ATAAAATGAAAATGAAAATGCCGCCCCAACCTTTTCTTCTGGCTTGCATCTACGTAGTCCGATGCTTAGGTCGCTGAGATGGGGCGCTCTTTCGTCGACGAAGCGACGTCTTTCAACGACTTCGGCTCGGAGAAACCTGCTAGCCTTATCACGAGTGGAAGGCGCCAAAGAGCCTCCGTTGAATGAATCTACCCTGACCGGGTACTTCGACAAAGAGCTGCTTTCGAAGCTCGCATCAAGACCTGCTTTGATATCCAAGAAGGAAAGGCCACGGGCGCATGCTGGACCTTTGCAATCCAACCTTGGGCGATCCGATTGTTTGGCGTGGAGTTTTGAAGAGTTCGGGAGACATATCGATGCTCTTGCATATGGACTGAGAGATATGGGTGTGAAGGAAGGCGATAGAGTTGGTGTAGTTATGGGCAATAATAGGTGCGTGTCTGAGGTCCTCTTTTATTTGGAAGAGCCCGACAGAGTTGGTCGCTTTGAAGCGCGTATGCTACGTTGCAATGGGCTTGTGCTAAGATTGGCGCCATTCTTGTTACGATAAACCCGGCTTACCGCGTTCATGAGCTGGTAGGGAGCTCATTTCAGTTCGGATCCAATAAAATACTGACGCACAGGACAGATCGGTACTCTAAGGCTAGTCGGAGTCAGCACCCTGGTGGTAGTTCCCAGCATTCGGACATCACATTATGTCACTGCCCTAGTGGAGGCCATTCCGGGTCTCGCAACTTGCCATCCGGGAGAAATTTCAGTCGAAGATATTCCTGATTTACGAAACATCGTCGTCGTGGACAATACGTTGGGGTCCGACGAGTTCCGGAATCTCCTGCAGAATGTAAGGTGTACTGTGGATTTTCGGGAGATCTTCGAGTGGCATGAGAGCGCTGCGGAACGGAGGGCCGTGGAAGAGTTTCAGAGAACGGCCACAAATAGTGATGTTATTAATCTTCAGTTTACAAGGTGCGGACCTCGTGTACAGCTCGTAATGTTCAGATCTGCTGAAATTAACACAGTGGTACCACCGGGATGCCCAAAGCAGTCTCGGTATGTTCACTCTTTTGATTGAATTAAACACCTATCCACTCTTAGTGTAGCTCACTCATAGGAATCTTCTCAATAACGGTATTTCTATCGGTCGATGCATGAGACTGACTCCGGACGATGTACTCTGAAAGTAGCCTTCCTTATATGTGACATTCGGCGCAGATTATTTGATATTTCTACTCATAGGCAACGTACCACCTCTCTTTCATTGTTTTGATAAGTGTCTTTACTATCTCTTGGGTTCGATAGCTGTCAGCTGATGTTCTTATTTTATACGCCTAGTCTTGGGTAACCTGGCTGCATGGACGCATGGATCGTGCATTGTGTACCCAAGCGAGATTTTTGATGCGCCTTCAATAGTCGATGCTGTTTTACAAGAGCAGTGTACAGCGCTTCACGGCGTCCCGACACATTTTCTCGCCGTGCTCAGCGAGGTTGAGAGACGCAGAGCAATGGGTGAAATGTTGGATATACGCAGACTGAGGTAGTGTCCACAGAGCACGCGGTGTAGTGAATCCGAGTTACTGAGGTTTTTTGTATAAGAACTGGTATCGCTGCCGGGTCACCTGTGCCGATTGAGCTCATGCAGCGACTCATTCGCGAATTGAACATGACGGAGCTTACTGTTGCCTATGGAATGAGTACGTTACTGAAATCTTCCTTGCACTACTTTCGACTTTCGAGATGCTAACTATCTATGTACAGCGGAAACGAGGTCAGTTTGCCGCTTCTGAGGTGGTATAGGCATCTGTAAACGCTTCTGAAACAGCCCTGTTTCCTTCCAAACGATGCCAGACGATCCTCTAGTCAAACGCACAGAAACAGTCGGGAGAATTCAACCGCACGTCAAAGCCAAGCTGATCGATCTAGAAGGCAATGTCGTTCCTGTCGGGACTCCTGGAGAGATTTGCATCTCGGGCTATCTATTACAGAAAGGGTGGAGCTTTTCCAGAGTGTCAAGAATCGCCATGTATTGACTATACCGTAGATATTGGCAAGATGAGGTCCAGACGAAGTCTGTCATGAAGATACACACCGGCGAACCTGAAACGTTATGGATGCATACTGGAGACATTGGAATTATGGACGCCGAAGGCTACCTTCGAAGTAAGCAAGCTTGCCATGATATCGTGAATGTATGTTCACACATCCTGTTCCAGTCGTAGGGCGAAACAAGGTAAGATAAAGCTGTAATGCTACGTCTGATCACTCTGTATTTAATGAAACATCAGGATATCATCATCAGAGGCGGAGAAGTAAGAACGCAACTGCTATAACATCTCTCGTCCTTTAATCTGATGATTTATTTCAAGAATCTATTTCCGGTCCAGATCGAGAATAGAATGACATTCCATCCAGCCATTCGCGAGGCAGCGGCAGTGTCGGTGCCGGATCGGATGTACGGCGAGGTGGTCGGGGCATGGATAGTACGTGAAGAGGGCACACAGATATCGAGGGAAGCCGTGCGGAAGTGGGTCGCGGAGGGAATGAATCCCCAGGAAAGTCTTCTCTTCATATTTCGGAGAAGTTAGAATAGTCTTTGACGTTTCCAGCAGAACGCACCGACGTGGGTTTGGTTCATGAGCGAGGAAGGTGCTCCAGCAGCTCTCCCTAAAACCGCGAGTGGGAAAGTCCAGAAGCATATATTACGAGAATGGACAAAAGAGTTCGTCTCTCAGGATATAGGACGGGTAAAAAATTGAGGAGCAGCTGATCTTACCTTTTGTGTTTTTCCACCGCGATTTTACACGCTTATGCTAATAGGATATAGGACAAATTTAGCATTGTTGAGCCAGAGATCTCTTAGTTCTACTGTGGCCCGGCGTGGCTGAGAAGTGGATTGACGAAGACGGCTTAGTTCACTCGCGTGCCTTGTACGTTCCAGCAATTTCTCTTTGCTCGGCTTTGAATGTGTTTCGAATTTGTAACCATTGCACTCCGCTCGTTGCCTGGACCGTGGACCAGAAACTGTGGCCAGTATTTTGACTTCGGCTTTATAAGCGCGATCCTCAGAGCCTTGAACCCAAAGAAATTTGTCTGACTTCTCCCTGCTCACGATTTACCCCCATCCCCCGACTTCTTAGAAGATGGTGCACAATCAGGCTAGTTCTAAAAAGCCGTACGCTTGCAGCAAGTGTGGACGCAGGTATGCCCGCAAAGGAGGATTAGCCGATCATCAGCAGGAGCATGAACCTCCGTACGTCTCCCACACGTCCCTATATCGAAATGACTCTCACCTTTGCTTTAAAGGAAATACAAATGTCCTCATAGTGGTTGCGATCACGCTGAGGTCCGGCAGAGTGGTCTGCTATTTCACATGGAGACTGAGCAGTAAGGGTCTCGCTATAGTCGCTTGTCATCCTCTGCTCTTACTTTTTCTGGTTGATTTTTTCCTTGTTAGCATTACTGAGTCTGTCAGGCCGCGCGTCGAAGCTTACAAAAGGGCCATGGAACGCCTTCATCACGAGATGGAAGCGAATGGATACACTCACTGGCATAACATGACGGGGTCTTCCAGCGGCCTCACTCTCCTCAGGGAAGAAGACCGGCAACATGAAGCTAAACCTACGCGACCTGCATATGGCTCAGAAGTCGCTATGGTGGACCATAACGATATGGGTGCGGCTAACCTCGATCATAGGAGCGTGAGTGTAAGAATGTTGACGCCGATGAAAGCTGCGGCACCCGCTTTCCAGGAAGGTCCCGCGCGTTCGACTACCCCCTTTCCTCATAATCACCTCAGCAGCTTCGCGCCCGCGACACCTAATTCTGCGGATAGGCCAACCCTTCCCGGGGTACGTGAGATACTTGCTCAGACCAGCGAACGGCCGATTCACCAGCATACAAATAACTCTGTAATGAGTATCCCTCCTCTTAGATTACCCCCTGCTATGATGCGGAACGATGTCAGGCGTAATTTTCCGAAGCCTGGTCAATCATCCACGTCTTAGTCTGGTGCGGATGTCATGTTCAGAAACGAGCATGGATCCTCCCTTCAGTGTCAACTATTAAGAGGGCATCGAATACAGTTTCACCATATCTCATGAGCACATGATTGCCTTTGTCTTGATTTGGTCACTATATGCGCTATGCTTCTATGCATTATGTATTATATAATACTTGATCTTTCGAATATCTAATTACATATGATTGCAGCTCGCTTATCACTAAACAACTTGAGTGGCTGACTATGTTGTATGTAATTAAGTAAAATAAGATGGATTTTCTGGCGAAGAGCTTTGGAGAGGGAAAAACTTCGTGTCACCGTGCCACGGATCACGGTCACGTGTTGTTGATTTGTGTTGATCGGTGGCACCGCCGCTTTCAAATTCAACCAACAACAACCATCTACGAATAGCGGTCTCGTCGACACCGCCATGTCGTGCGCAACTCAGGAATCCGTCCTTGCGTCCCCGAAGGTGACGCGCTCCGTCTCTGTTTCCGAGCGCCGCCCGTTGGCGCCTGTGACTCCTCAGCGCAACAACCGTGCCAACAAAATGCGCGTCGCGTCTTCTCCACTCACTCCTTCGTACTCTACTTCTAGCGCCATTTCGAGCCCATTCACGCCAATAACTAATGTTTACTCATCTTCCTCCTCTTTCGTCTCACCTAACTCGTCTGTCTCGACCAAAGTTGGATTCTCCCCAGAACCCATCAAGGCGAGGCGCAAGAGCATCGCCGATGCCACCCAAAACTGGAGATCTCGCGCCAAAGAAAATGGTATAAAAGTCGACGGTCAGGACGTCTCCTACGGTTTGTGCCAGTTTTTTCTGTGTCTTCTCCTTTTTACGTTTTCGTTTACGTGTGTCCGTTATAGCTGATTCACTCGGTCGTAACTTACCCAAAGGTTAGTGATCCTGTCGTCTATTGCGGGATAGACTCGTAACCGCCGTACAGATTCCATTCCCGAATCCTTCCTCTCTACTCATAGGCGCTCTCGACAAGCGGCTTTCCAAGCTAATTCTGCGGAAGGCATAACATTCGTTTCACCAAAGACTTCACGCCTTGATGGACCCGCCTCGGCACCGATTCCTTCTAGTCTCGCATCTTCTGTCCTCAATACCCCTGAATCAACTGGGTCTCTTTCATCGTTCACTTTAGCCACTCCATCTCCGCGCTCCTCACTTGCAATCGTCCAGCGACTTCGACAGCGAGGAAGCCTGACTGATCCGGCACGACCCAGGAGACGTCATATCTCAGGCCCTATCTTCGTAAGTTTGCATTTCGAATCTAAAATAGTCAGAAAAGTGAAATGATGATTATCACTCAGGGCGAGGCATTGTTTGATATCGATGAGGATTCCATCGCGACCGCGCCATATCCAGAGGCATTCGGATCTCCTATAGCTCTCAGGAACAACGAAGGCTCTTTTACTGTAAAGGCCAAGAGATGCGTTTCGGCACCTTTCATCGCAGGTCGGTTTTACGAAGGCTACGACGATGAAGAGGATGGCGCTGATCTTGAAGATGACGGCCCCCCGAATGACCCTCAAGTGGTCAGAACACGCGCACAATCTGTTTCGTCACAACTCACAGCCGTATCCAACATTAACAATGAGGAACCCAATGACACTATGTGTTCAGTTTGTTCAGCGGTCTCTTCCCCTTTGTCAGTCCTTGACCCTTGCGGACATTTGGTTTGCTCATCGTGCCTGACGAGTTCTCTGAATATCGTCGGTGAGAAAGACATGAGTTGTGCTACTTGTGATAAACCAGTGCGGAACTTCAACCTCCTTACGCCCCTCAAGATCGCCGCTTCCATTCCCAAAGAAAGCGAGAATGCTGACAGCCCGAATAAAAACTCCGAGGAAGAAGAGAATGAAGCGATACGTCTGCTACCGAGTGTAATGGAGGACCTCTCGATTAACCGCGATGACAAAGCGAACCAGGAAATAGCTTCCGTTGGGAGTTCAAGTCAGAAGAACAGTCCAACGCCCGAGGTACTCTCCATCGACAACAGAATCCGCGATGTCGCTGTTCTTCGCATTGACAATGTGCCTTGGGTACACTCTTGTTTGTTTCAACGAAAATTTCTTTGATACTAATGGTTCACCTTATTTCAGGACGTAACGCCTACTTCATTGAACGAGTTCTTTTCACCCTTCGCTGTCGTCCGCGCACACGTCCTGCTTGACCCGAAGGGCAAGACGCTCTCGCATGCATATGTTGAGGTTCCAGCCTCTGATGCTCGTAATGCATTGCGTAGTGTTCAAAATAAGAGCCTCGGAAAAGGACGGAGACTCAGGGGAGTTACCGTTACAATGAGCGGTCAAGTCGAGCTTATGCGTGCTGTAAGTGACCCTTCCCTCCTGGAAAATAATGTCTTCGTTGAAATATCGTCTGCAAGTTATTCCCGAGCTGGCTAGGAGGATTCGATGGCAATCATCCGACTCTTGGTGGTCTTGACCGTGCCGCCCGAGTGCGCACTCTCGAGAATGGTCTTATCACTCTTTCCGAGATCGATGGTCTTGCTGCATTGATGAAAAATCCGAAGGTACTTTTTCTTCACAGAGATCATGGAGAAACGCTGACCGGCTCCGGGATGTAGTCTCATTTCTTAAAGGTTCCGACACTGCCCTTTTATTCTCTTGCGTCGATATTATCAAAGTTCCCTGTGGAGGGAGACAGTCGTGTATTTTGGAGCTCTGGTCTTCGTGATATCCTTTACGGTGTGTGTTCAACTGTCTCTTCTTTGGTAAAGCTCCCGCTGATTTGTTCCGCTGAACCTTGCGCGTCTAGAACTGACGACTTGTTAGTTGCCTTTGTTTACTCCTGAGATAGAGACTGATGCTGAGCTATCCCCAGGTGCTTGTGATCTACTTGTTGGACGTATTAATACGGAGCTGCACAAGCAGCATACTCTTGAGACAGTCGTCTCGACTGCCAGTAATTGCCAGTGTAGGTCACCTTACTTATGCACGGTACCCCTCTGTTCATCCCTTGTGCTGCAGTGTTCACCGATGTACAACGTTTCGGACTCTTTACCAGAGTCAGTAAAATGGTGACAGAAAAAGGAGGCCAATTGTCCTGTCCTCTGCCCGACATATCCGTCCCGTCTACAGTGCATGGAGATGATGGTCTTATGCATGATGATGGAGCATCGTCTTCTTCAGTTTCTTCGGCATCTATCCACAGTGGACACAGGCAGCGTGTTCTCGGTTACGGAAGGCCTCCGACCCTGCGTCAGAATGATATGTTTGCATACAGCGGCACTATACCCTTTGGCAATGTTTCTCGGCCAGACTACACCGGATTGACTTCTCCGCAGTTCTCGAACACTTCTCCAACGCTGGGATTCCCATTTGCAAATGTCAATCGAGGTATGCCGCTCTCTCTGCGTAATGCAACGCATACTTCGTTTAATGCGCTTGCCCGAGAATTCAATATCGAGCCAAACCTGGTAGCCACTCTCGCACAGAGACTTGCCTTTGAGGGACAGGCAATATCGCCCCAGGCAATGGGAGCCTTCTTGTACGCGAACGGAGGCATGTAAATCGGCCTTGTACCATACATCTTACCACGATACCAGAGGACTAGGGTTTCACGCTTCTATCGTTCTGCAATCGTTTACGCACAAGATCCAACTATTTTGGCGCGAGTCACATTTATCATCTCCGTCACCGAGAAGACCGACTTGCACCGCACTTATTTCATTATCATCAGCATCGCTTTCAACGATTTGCAACGGCTCACTTGCATGCTCTCGAACTTTCACATCGCTCGACTTCATCTGCTCGCTCTTAAACACCGAAATGATATGACCAAATGTTCCATTACGAAGCAACAAGTTTTCACTTTCGTCCTTTAATATTTATGCTCTGTTGTAACATCAAGAAAGGTGTCTTTACTTAACGCTGATGATAATCCCGAGTCCCGTTGACCCTCCTTCGTATACCAAATAATGATAGCCACATAAAGAGATGTGTCCATAACAGTAACCATCGGGGACGTCAATAAAATTTATATTAGCGAGAACGGACAGAGAGACGATTCCCTTTCCCTTTTTTGCGATTTTGTGGCTGAGTAGGACAAAGCCATGTTGTGGGCACGTCGATCATCAGGATTCAGGGTTGATTTTGATTTTCCGTGTCCATGTCCTTGTCCTTGTCACTTTCGGACCTCAAGTTCAAAACCGCCACAAATTCTGTCAAGCACAGCATAGCTCTGAAGAATCAGCTGATCCATATGATTGGCCAGTAATTTGAACGGGCGATGCTGGAAGCTACAGAACGGGATTCCAATATTTACCGGATAGAGATGTCGACTCTGAAATTCAAACGCATCACGGAAGCATGCACAGGTTGTCCCGGCCATCAATAAGTACATAATTCTGTAATAAGCCTCAAGTGGGAAACATGCTGAAAACATCTGGTCACCGTTGCCCTCTGTCCAATAATACTTATCTCCCGCGGCGCTGTTCTGCTCAGCCTCTGTCTCTGTTGTTAGGCGCCCTTAACTCACTTCCATACCTCAACTTTCCTGAGCACCGCCTCTTATTGTTATCGCAAAATATTAAAGTCTACGAGGTCTAGGTGGCAAACCCTGATTCTCTTGTCTGCATTTGCACCCATGGTAGGTTCTTCGCCGAAATTCTGAGATATGGGCGGGAAGTTAATGGTACATTATGATTCGATAGGCTGACGGTGACCTTCCCGAACCATCCTCCCTCTATGGGTACACTCCCACGACAACAGTGTGCGTCGCCTTCATCGTAGTGTTTGCTATTAGTGCCGGTGGGTTCTCTTCTTTCCTCATCGCGCCTTTCATCCTTCTGACCTTGTCCACGTTCTCATCTATCCAGTGATCCACGGATGCCAGGCGGTCGCTTGGAAGTTATGGTGGTTCCTCGCCATGCCGTGCCTCTGCTGCGTTCTGGAAGTCGCTGGATGGCTCGGGAGATTTTGGTCGAGTTTTGCGCCCGCTGACTTGTTGCCGTACACTATCCAGTGCGTGGCGCGTCCATTGCCTAACCAGAGAGAGCGTGTAAGAGTACGTGCTGACGAAGTCATCTAAAATTAGAACTGTCGCCACTGTAATTGCGCCCACGCCATTGCTTGCGGCCAATTTCATGATCCTTGGGATGCTGATTCGGTATCTTGGAGAAGGATTCAGTCGGATCTCACCTAAGCTTTGTGAGGATCTTTGCTTGACTCTTATCCCGTGCCTCACTTATCTGCGTTTCTTTTGCAGATGCTATTATCTTCACTTCAGCGGTAAGTTTAGTTAAGTGGCTTCGTAAATATTTATGTTTACGCTTAAACTTTAGGACATCGTTGCATTGATTATACAGGCATTTGGAGGTGCCAAAGCGTCAAGTGCTGTCAGCAATGGAGAGGACCCGGAAGGGTAAGTTATTCTGTGGTTCGGGTACAAAACTATTCCTCACAACCCACTTCTAGGGGAGCTCATATAATGCTTATCGGAATTATCCTTCAAATGATTGCGATAACCTTCTATGTGCTATTGGCATCAGAATTCTTTGTCCGCTTTGTTACGAAAAGACCTGTCCGGATGACTAGTTACCTTGCTGTGGAACCGTCGAAGAGGCATCTCCACACGAAGATAAAAATCATGATTTTTGGTCTTGGATTCAGTACTATCTGTATTTTCATCAGGTAAGATCATGGCAGATTCCGCCGCAAGTATAGATAATGGGGACTGATGAGCACTTGAAATAGGACGGTGTATCGTACGATTGAGCTTTTGAACGGTTTCACGGGGAGGATCATCCGAACACAGATTTACTTCAGTCAGTAGACTCTTCCGATTCAGTTCTTCATTAGGTCTTATTAGTCGTTTTTGCACAGATGTTCTTGACGGACTCATGATCGTATTAGCAACGTATTGCTTGAACTTCCTGCATCCAGGATACCTTCTCGCAGATGTTATTGAAGAAGAACGGAGAGCGAAGAGCTCTGGTGAAAGCTCAAAAGCCGGTATGAAAGACACGCTGCCTCTTGTGAGGATACAGAGCTACGTGGATCCTTATGATGACAAGACTCTGCCCGGGTCAAAGACAAACAGCATGGTTGTTGCATGATTCATACATTTATTATGTTCCTCTCCTATATAATCGTCTTGGACACTTTTTTTTAGTGATTCACAAGGACTTGGTCATGACTTTCCTTCATTTTTGCATCGCCTCCATGGTAGATTAGAATTCAATGCGTCCAAATCGAGCTCTGCAGTTTCCTTTGATGCTTCCCTTTGCTGCTCGAACAACCAGTACAGTATCCATCTGCGTGGAGACTTTGTCCTTATGCTCGAACGCTGCTTTCAAATAAGACGTCCATAGTTCGGCGTTCTCGGTATACCTGGATCGGAAGGTAGCCTCATATCAGTAGGCTCACTGCCTTGCACGTCGTAGACGCTCATATAGCATTTCAAAATCAAGCTTGACTCCCCAGCAGAGTGCAAGTAATAACAGCCGTGCTTATCCACATGCTGAAAGAACACCGATAACATGTTCAAGAGATGCTATGCAAAGATACTGGAATATTCGTTAGTCTAGCCATTCCAGACGGCGATGTACATGTACCATAAATGTCTATCTGCATAGATGTGTAGCATGTAGCACACGTTATAGGGTTCATCGATATACACAGAGTTTGTTCAATCAAGCGTACTTGGAAGCTCTAAACTTCATTCATTATCCGAGCAGCGGGTTATTTGCGCGGAGAGCGAGGCGGCGCCTACGGAAGAAACGGCGATTTGGCTGAGCATTAGTCTGATCCAGGCAGGGAAGAAAGGCGGAAGCGTTGCTTGAGTCGGTATATGCCTGCAATTTGACCTCAATTAGGCTGTCCATTCAATCGATTGCCTCTGTTGTCTTCGGCGTTGGCGCTAAACCGTGTTTTATGAAGCGCCTTATGCCGTAGGGTGCAACAAGGGCAACGAGGCGTATTCCTAGTTTGTCCAGACTCAGCCTCAATGGGAAGAGGCACTGCACATAATCAAAACTGTAAGAATGCAATAAACAAAAGGTTCAATCCAGAAGTTCTTCATTGTGGCTAGTGCCTAAGAAATATTTTGTCTCATCAAAGCGCGTCAAAGGCTGAGATTACGTAACAGGATAAATACGCGAGACGACGCGTCGAGAAAATCGCGTCGCGTTCCTTTCTTGTCACCTGCAACAACCGCCTTGCTACACTTTCTTCCTACTGAGCTCTCGTCTTCCCGGGGTCGTTGTTTATTATTAAAGGACAATGGCGGGCTCTCCCAGGACAGAAGACGAGCTTCTTGCGCTTGCGAAGAAGCAGCTTTTCTTGCCCCCTACTGCTAGTGTATGTATATATATATGGCTTCCTTTTTTTGTTTTGATCGCCGGACGTGTGGGTCCTGTTCCGTTTTACTGAAATAAATTGTCCCCGCAGAGTCTTCTTGTTCCCAAGGATTATCTCGCCGAGCTTCAGAGGCACATTGAAATTTTCCCGTCCGACACAAATGTAGGTGATTCTTCATCCTGTGTAGTCAAGCGCTTCCCTTCGTCCCTCGCCTTTGTTTTTTTGTGGTGTCAGCGTCTTTTCTTCGGCGGGGTGCGAGGCAACCGAGCCACAGACGCGTCTTGTCACAGCGGAGCGTCACAAAAATGTCACAAGCTCGCGCGTCGATCCGATAGTTCTAGTGGCACGTGCACCAGCTTTTCATTCATTCCATTCCAAAGATGGCTCGTGTATGCAAATCTGACTTGACTATCTCCGATAGTTTAACATCACCCGTCAGCCTGGTACTGGATGTACGTGCGCTAAATGTTACGTTTGTCGGAACCGCTAGCTAATCATTGGAAACGTCAGTCGGAGTTCTTACTTGCCTTGAAACTGGCTGCCAGGGACTGCGAATTCCCCTGACTCGAAGCGCAAAAGTCTCTGATGGTGGGAAGAAGAATGGTATTGGGGGTCTTGTAGCCTATCGGGTAGGGCATAGAGCGAAGCAAATATGCACATACTTGCTGACTTTTATACCAGGAGCATATCAATAATCATGGGGCCCACAAGTCAAGCCGTAATGCGCGCCTTCAGCAAATGAAGAATCCTGCACAACGTACTTTGAGTAGCAAATCTAATGTGAGAAAGCTGCGAAAGCTGCCTTCCTCCTTTCCTCGCGTGTCTGATGCGATCTCTACAGAGTGATTCTTCTAGATCTGGTACTCCAACCAGTTCGCAAGGCTCGCGACTTAAGCTCGTCGGCGTCGTCGATAGAACTGGGACGCCTGCTGTGGCAACACTCACAAACCCCATTGCCTCGGGCAGGCAGGGCTCTTCGGATCTTAATCGATTTCCAGATGCGATAACAGCGGGAACCGCAACCGTGCCGAAGAAGCGCCCATCAGATGGGACTTATGAAAAAGCCGGAGAACAGACGGCGCCTGGCTTTCAGACTACAAATAAGAAGAGCCGACGCGCAGAGGTTCCTCGCTCAATAGCGCTTGGCTATGTACCGAGAAAAGGTGACGGGACAATGAGATCGCCTCTAGCACCCCATGATGATAATAGGTCTTCGACATACCCACCTACCCTACATAGTTTCTCTGCAACTACGGTTCCCTTTCCTCCTTCCTCGCCATCCAGCTCTGAATCATCGATGCTCAGTGATCCGTTGGGAGCGGATAGAATGCAGCACGGCGGAACTTTGTTCAGGATCGCTGAGGAAATGAACAAGCTCAGGGAGGCTCTAGATAATTCAATTCCGCCGATCGCATCAAGTTCGACGCTGCAATATCCTCCTATGCCGACCCCTCTTCAGTCCCAGATGGCAGGCGACACGCTTTACAGAATGATGGAGAAAAATTCCAATATAACGAATGCATTTAATGGGCATGAGTTTGGTGATCCCAGCATGTCAGATGAAGATAGCAATGAAGACATCTATGGTTTTGGTAGATCTATAAATCGCGATCCTACAATCCAGACCGCACAGTAGGCGTTTCTCTCGTAAGTTGAACTGACAAGTCTCTTAAGCATCTCCTAGGTTACAGGAGTTCTTTCAAATTGCTGGTAACGCAGAACAGTTTGACACGAATGCATCTGTGGGAGACGCGCTTAAGCGTCTCAACCTCCCGAATCTTTCGACAAAGTTTCCGGGCCTCGATATCATGCTTATGCCTCATCAAGTCATCGGCGTAGCTTGGATGCTCGACAAAGAACAAGGTCCCAACAAGGGCGGTATTCTCAGCGACGAAATGGGATTGGGAAAGGTTCGCTTCTCTCCTCACACTCGCTGCTAGTAGTCTAACGTAGTTTCCGCATCAGACCGTTCAAATGTATCTTCGAAGTACTCACCTCTCCGCTTTTCCGTCTAACCTTTATACTCTTTTAGGATTGCCACTATTATGGCGAATCAATCGGACGATCCAGCTATGAAGACAACTTTAATCATTGCGCCTTTAGCTCTGTTGGGTCAATGGAAGCTCGAGATCGAAATGAAGACGAATGATGGCCTTTCGGTTCATATTTATCATGGCTCGGAGAAGGCCAAATCGAAGAAGACCTTACAAAAGGCGGATGTGGTTCTGACAACTTATGGTGTACGTATGCTGGCCGATTTCCGAGTCATACTTGCGCTAATATTGGTTTCCCAGACACTGGCTCAAGAATGGTTTGACGCTGAAGAATTCGAGAAGCAATTGAGGCTAGAAGCAGAAGGGAAGAAACAGAAGAAGAAGAAAGATGGGTTTATTGAGAGTGACAGCGAAGACGAGAGAGCCTATAAACGCAAGCAGAGGAAGAAATGTGACAATCAATTCCTTTTCACCTATATTTCTTTCTCTCATGACTAACGATGCTTCTAGCCGGACTTCTCTTTACGATGATGGTAATTCAGTTGCTCTATTCGTCTTTTGGCTCTCTTTGTGACCTTCTCCATTCTAGTGGCATCGCATCGTTTTGGACGAAGCACAGAATGTTCGGAATAAGCGTACAAGTATGCCGAGAGCCCTTAATCAAGCTCAACATTTAACTGATCTGTCCCATAGGAAGCTCACAGGCTGTCGCCGAACTGGAGGCTACATACAGATGGTGTCTGACTGGGTGAGATCAGTTAATGCGCTTCCATCCGTCTTGTGTTCTGATTAGTAACTTAGAACTCCAATTATTAATGGATTAGAAGACGCGTATGGACCCTTCCGTTTCCTCAGACTTAGGCCTTGGGATAGTAAGTATCCTTTTACAATCTGGCTGGAAACATCAAGTAACTCGTACCCATAAGGCCGTGAAGAGTTCTATGATCATATAATCCGGATGTCGAAGAAATGCCGTATGTCTTTTACTCATCTTCACGAGAATCACTATTTCATGAAACATTATTACAGCGGACCTTTGTTCTAAACGATTGCAAGCTATTTTTGCCACGTGTCTTTTGCGTCGTAGGAAGGACTCGATGCTTGACGGGAAGAGACTTGTTGAGCTCCCACCGAAAGACGTGCAGCTCGTCAAGCTAGACTTCACTCCCGAGGAGCAGGAGATTTACCACGCGGTACATTTAACATCTCTTTGTGTTTGTAATACATATAGCTCAATCTGTTCATAGGTCGAAACACGAAGTCAAATGAAGTTCAATAGATACCTTAGGGCTGGGACTGTATTGAAAAATTATGCCCACGGTAAGCCCTACTTCACGATTTGCTACGGCTGAGAAACTCTTATTCGGTTGTCCTCCGCTTCTTTCAGTGCTCGTATTACTACTTCGTCTGCGACAAGTCTGTACGCACACCTCGCTGATCACTGAAGACGAAGGAATTATCGTGGACGATGAACTGGATTACATGGACGAAGACAAGAGAGATGACGTTATTAAGGCCCATTCCGAGCTGGGGCGCGAATTTGTTGATAGGTTGAAGAAGAAGTTGAGAGACATAGCATTAGAGCGTATGGCCGCGGAGAAAAAGGCAAGATTATGCGTGACTAATAGAGATCTCTCTAATCAGTCTTCCTTCAGTCTGTAGATGCTGGTGTGGATGAAGAATGTCCTGTGTGCTTTGGGGTCCTGACGGACGCGATTGTCACTCCTTGCATGCATATCTTCTGTCGCGAGTGCATCAGTGAGTAGTCGTGCGCCTAATCAGGATGAAACGTTCTGACCGATGAGTAGATGCCTATCTCGTGACTCCTGCGGCCCCTGGGCCCGACGAGGGAAATCTGAAGGCTGATGAACGAACCTGTAAGAAGATTGATAAAATCTCCGAATCAACTCTCAGATTCCTTCCCCATAGGTCCTGTCTGCCGCGGCGCGATCAGCAAGAAGAAATTGTTCTCTCGTGCAGCATTTGAACCAACCGATGAAGAACTAATCGGCGCTACGGAGACGACAAATGCGGAGACGAAAGATGTCAAACTTACTAAGGAGGAAGAAGAGTATATGCCCGATGTTTTATCTCTGCTTAAATTTTCCGGGAAAAGCAAAGAAAGGTCCAATTCGAGCTCAAAGTGCAAGAAACCGCGAAAGAAACGTGCAAAGAGGGTTGTTCTTGATTCCGAGGACGATGACGATGACGATGAAGACGATGACCTCAGCGACTTCATTGTTCATACTGATGAGGACGAAGAAGAGAAAGACGAACGTCGCAGGCTTAAGAAAAGGCTTGGGAAACGTCGCGCTTCTTCGGCCTACCTGGAAGAGAGCGAAAGTGAGGACACTGACGACGATGACATCGTCCACGGCCGTAAGAAGTCAACCGCGGACCTTGCTCCCATTAAGACTATGTCTAAGTTGCTTCCGTCGACGAAGATGAAGGTATGTGCTCTTGCATGGGAATTCATGTAATTAAACGCTAATGTCCGAATTAGCATATGATGAACAACCTTGAGACTTGTGCCAGAGAGCACCCTGATGAGAAGGTATGTCGTTCGTAGTTTGATCAATTTGTATGATTACAAACGTATTGCTGTAGACCATGATAATCTCTCAATGGACTCAAGCACTTGACCTTGTCTCCAACTATCTTACGAGGAAAGGCATCAAGCACGTCAAGTAGGTGTTTGTGGGAGCTTTCATCAGTCACTCCTATGTTAAATGGGATTTTAGGTTCCAAGGTGACATGTCTCGTGAGAGGAGGGATAAGGCAGTTCGCATTTTTATGAAGAAGAATGATGCGACTGTCATGCTTATGAGTTTGAAATGCGGAGGCGTCGGATTGGTGAGTGTCTTTCTTCGCTTCCCGATTCTAACCTGACAGCAATAACTCTAGAATTTGACCCGAGCAAATCGTAATTATATTCTTTTGTTCATCAAAATGTTCGCTCATCGGAGTATCTCCTAGGTGTAATATCCCTGGACTTGGGTTGGAGCGAGGCTGTTGAGAATCAGGCGTTTGATCGCGTTCATCGCCTCGGTCAGACGCGACCCGTCTTTGTCGAGCGTCTCGTCATTAGCAATACTGTTGAGGATCGTGTTCTTGCACTTCAAGAGAAGAAGGTCAGAAATATGATAAACTATTGTCATTAGGTGGCTTATGTGTTCTACAGAGGAACCTTGCTGATGGTAGTCTCGGTGAAGGAAATGGTCAGAAGATAGGACGTAAGTGATCAACCGCTTCGGTTGAAAAAATGTTTGGCTCATAACTTTTCGACCAGGCTTGTCTGTCCGCGAACTGGCCAATCGTAAGCTAGTACTCATATTTCTCTAATGATCTGCTCATTGGGTCTTTTTTAGTGTTCGGTCTGGACCATTATGGCAATCGTCTGAAGGAACAGTAACTTAATAGTCTCTTTCTTGGACTTAGGCCTCCATTCATCCTCTCGGACGCTCATACGGATGGTCTTCTTTCTTTCTTGATCACAATTTTTAAATCGCGTAATAACAAGGCGTAGATACCTTCTAGTTTCGTTTTGTTGACCCATTTCATTCACCTGCTACTGCTACTGCGACTATTACTACCCTAACGTAGCACCCGTAACATACTAACACATTTTTCTTGGTACCGATACTGACATCATTAATGCGTACCTTCTGGATTCGCACGAATAAACGGTGACATTACCTGATTTTATTTATTTTATTTTCCTCGTTCGTTCCGTGAATGAGGCTGTATACGTGTCCTTATTACATAAGCAATCCTTACATGGTAACTGCAAGTTTCTCTTGGACAGCACATCTCTACTCTACTTCTACCACGCACGACGCGCAAAGGGAGCAACTGACACGCTCGTCTTTCTCTTACTTACACCCACCGCCACCGGTCCTTGCTCGTCGTCCAGCCATGACATCCCGTATCAACATTGCGCGCCCTGCTGGCGCGTCGCCGTACAGCCCCAGCTACAGTCCAGATCCTCATGGGTTTGGCACTTCGCGCCCCAGCAGCAGCGGCTTTCGCGCGGCGAACGGGACGGACTCAGATGACTCTCTCGCCAAGCTGCGCACATTTGCCTCGAAGATCGAGGACTACATCGAGATCTACTCGCAGCCTTTGAAACCCCACTTGCCCGCCATAGGCCGTTTTCTCATCATTGTCACTTTTCTGGAGGACGCGTGGCGAATCATGACACAATGGAGTGACCAGCTGTGGTACTTGCAGAGGTCGGTTGACTTGTTGCCGCTCAGGTGTTGTTCTGTCCGTCCGTAAACTCATTGCTGTGAATCAGGCATAGGAAATTTCCTTGGGGACTGTCGCATACTTTCTTACTACTCAACGTCATTGTGAGTTTTTTCCTGGTTTCTCGTAATGCGAATAAGAAGCGAGTTATTCGCATCCTCTTTGATGAAGTGTCCAAGAACTTGCATGTGGCATTCGTCTTGACCTATTCCTCTGCATCCGCACCTTTCTTTCTAATCCTCACATCTCTATAGGTTATGGTCATTGCATCCGGGGCAGTCATCACCAAGCGACACACTGAATACGCTGTCATTGGCCTATTAGGAGTTGTCATCGTTCAGGGCTTTGGATATGGTCTCATTTTCGATCTGACGTTCTTCCTTCGAAACCTGTCTGTCATTGGAGGCTTGTTCATGGTCTTCAGCGATTCGATGATCAGCAGGAAAAGCCCATTTGCGGGTCTTCCCAGTATTAGCGAGACAGACAGAAAAAAATAGTACGTTGTAGTTTCCATTCTCACGTTACACCTTCTTGACAACGACTTTGTGTATAGTTTCTTACTTGCAGGCCGAGTACTGCTCATTTTCCTCTTTCTGGGATTCATGATCCAAGGCAAATGGAGCATTGGGCGTGTTTTCGTCTCTATCGTCGGTCTTATTGCGTGTATCATGGTTGCCGTTGGCTTCAAGGCCAAGTGGTCTGCTGCTTTCCTCGTCCTGGTCCTCAGTGTATTCAATGTCATTGTCAACAACTTCTGGGCTGTGCATTCAGCACATCCCCAGCGCGATTTCCTCAAATATGACTTTTTCCAAACATTATGTGAGTTGTATCCTCTTGCCGTTGTGAGAAGAACTAAACATTTCTCTATGTAGCGATCGTCGGAGGTCTTCTTTTGCTCGTAAACATGGGCCCAGGAGGCTTGTCTGTTGATGAGAAGAAGAAGGTGTATTAGTTGAAGGATAGTCTGATGGCCACGAGCAGATGGCGATGTGAGTAAAACTTTGCATTTGCGTTTGATCCTTCTACATGTAAATCGCATGTCAAGGGAAAGTCTTTGTGTAGATTCCAACATTCTCCGCTGAATGATATGTTCTGCTTCCCCTATTGCGTGATGAATGAGGCAACAGAGTAATAGCGTCTAGACTTGGCACACAAGCCCGAGACCAGTATCAACGTGTTTGCATCCCTAAACTGCGTGACATTCTATTGAAGGTTTCTAAAAACAAACCTCTAACGAACCTTTGCTTCTCTGATGTCTAGGTTAGGCATTCATTTTTTGCCGGGCATTTCCAGTGTATCCGGAATGCCCGACTTTTTCTCTTTCACGCGCCTGACACAGCGGACAAACTAAACTGTTATTTAGATCCCGAGTAAATAAATCTCTTTCATTATTTGAAATTTCATTTGTGTCATCTAGTAATGAGTTTATTCCGGGTCTAAATAACGGTTTGTCCGCTGTGTGATGAACTAATTAGGTAGCTCCTTCTCGATTTAGCAGCCCCTGCCCCGATAAACAACCGCAATCGCAGATCAACAGGCCGGATTGGTCCTCCCATGATGCTTTACATCAAACAAACAAACAATGCCTGTTCTCGTTGGTCTCCTTACCAGTATGGCTGAACTTAGAGAATAATGAAATATAGCGGCAAATAATATAGTGAAAAAAAAAAGAGACTGCTTGGCAACACCTTCTATCTAGGGAAGTTACTACTATATTTTCGGAAGGCAATACCTTGTTCGTCCGTCGCGCGCGTGAAGGAAAAAGAATCGCTCAGGACAAGGTTTCCGGATACTCTGTAAGCCGTGGATTTAATTCAGTTTTGACAAATCTGTGGAAGTTCAGTACTTTATATGGATAGCCTCGGATTTACGAGAGAGCAGGAGATGTGTACAGCTGGATGTAGCTGATGGTTAAGTCATTGTTCCAGACCCTTTTTTCCTTTTGTGAAGCACAAGACCGGCAAAAGTCTGATGTTAGAGACGCCAGCGTTTATGTTATCCAAAATCCGGCAGATTTAAATAGATGCGTAGATGCCAAATTACATGAAACTATGTATTATTATTACAAACATGCATGAAAGCGTGATCAAAACAAACAAGAATACACTTAGGACCTTGACGACTTTGCTCTCGTGCTAGTCGTGCGCCGCCGCTTAGCCGACGATCCTATATCCGGTGCGGGTCGTTTCGTGGAAAGTGAACTGCGAGTAGTTCTACTTTGTCTTCCCTTTCCGGCAGTTGGTGAAATATAACCGCCAAGATCGATGTAATCTGGATCCTTGCGTTTGTCGTCGGGTTCGCTCTCGACCGAACTGTCGTCGTCACCGTTGGCATCCTCAACCAGTGTGGGACGCTTTGTTGTGACTACCCTTCTGACCCGTCTTTCGGGTTTATCCTCCATTGCCAACGGGACGTTGTGGTCATTCGCGTCCGCGTGGTTTGATAGACCATTGACACCACTAACTGGATCGGAGGCAGGAAGCTGGTCTCGCGCTTTTTTGAGAGCTTCAATATACCTTCTGAAGACCCTGTCAACGTCCGTCCGTTCGGATATCGGCTTCTGATCTTCCGGGAGATCAGTTTGTAACGTCGCAGGCTGGAACAGTATCTGTCGCAGGTCATGTAATAAAGCTTCGATGGGCTTGAAGTATACAGGGAGATGATCAAGGATGTCCATCTTGAAAACCATGACATCCCCCATCGTTGCCCTCTTGATCCTTCCGATGTTCTTAAACGCGATATTATCGTCTTGCTTGGGTATGCTATCCCCACCACACCATTGATCCAGTGTGGATCCTTCAAAGACGTAACCCGATTTTGGATAACGGCCTTTCGGTCTAGGTCCATCCTCAGTCAGGCATATCCACACCAAGACATAGAACAACGACTCCAGATCGAAGTAGTACTTATGCATGCCCCCATAGTTCTCTAGCATCTCGATGGGCATGAACGGCAACGTTCCCTGCATACAGTCAGTCAGAATGATATTGATGATCAGCTCTCGAATGAACAGAGACATACCGTCAGCTCCGCTTTAGCACCTCTCATATGAACGACTTCAGTCGCGCAATCCAGGTCAATCAAGAAACCAATCCGACGCGTACTGTCAGTCTCCGTAGAAGATTCATTGTTTTCCGTAGACAAGCCATCAGTCAGGGTAGGTGAATCATCGTTCTTCATGCGCAGGCTATCAGTCTCCGTAGGCGAATAGTCATCGTCCGTGACAATAATCAGGTTGTGATCACTGATGTCGCGATGATAATACCCGGCCGTGTACAGATCACGTATTGCTAAAATGAAGAGTAAGGTTAGCGCGAAGATCAGTGCAAAGGGTCTCAAATGCTCACTCTCGGCGTAGTCCCTGAACAAAGAAACGAGCTCTCTTAATGACCGGAATTTCGTTATATTCTCTCCAAAGGGCGATAGGAGCAGTCTATAGTGGTCGCGAATTTCTATCGCGCTCTTCTTTCTGTCCTCAACCCCTTCCCTGTCGGCCTCAGTGCTATCAAGTAAGTCGTCCGCATCTCCAACCTTGAATGCGATCACCATATAGCCTTCCAGCCGGTTCACTTTCAGAGACGTCCCTGCCAATTTACCGAGTATATCGGCTTCCTTTACCCTACGATCTCGATCCACCCATTGATCCTTAATGACGAACAGTTCTCCCGTGTCGGGATCCTTCACGAGAATCACGACTGTTCCCCGGCTACGGATAACTGGGTCCAGGTGGATTACGTCGATGAACTCGTATAATTTACCTTTAAAAGTGACGTAGGTCTTGCCGTCCTTATCCAAGAAGGAGGGATCCAATCCGAGATAATAGTCTTCTCCGAAAGCCATTCCGACAATCACTCGCAGGAACTGCTCCGGTTCCTCGTGCACGTCGAACTCCTTAGAGACGAGG